>JARBWK010000005.1:4976555-5122081 GCA_030556195.1 Anolis apletophallus
GGGGGTGCTGTACCCTGTAAGGGGGTGGTGGCATGAGCCAGGCAACCGGCTACCATCCATCTCTCTCTCTCTCTCCTCTCTCTCTCTCCTCTCTCACTCTCACTCTCTCACTCTCACTCTCTCACTCTCTCTCTGTTCTTCCCTCCTCCTGCTCCCTCCTCCTCCTCTCGTCAATCAAGGAATACACACAATAATACCTTGGGGTTCCCTTCCAACTAGTTGAGTCTTATAACAATAATGTCCTTCAACATATTTAGTGAAACATGGATTCAGTGCGGTAACAACCAATTTATTAACAAAAGAAACCATTGCAAAACAGTCAATCGCGAGATGATTTGAGATTACTGCTGACGAAAATAGAGCCGAGGATTACTAGATTGGTAGCAGCAGACCAGGTTCAGCCTTCCCTTATTTAGATGATTTCAAATGTTTTAACTTTCTTTTGTATTACCTTTCTATTCTAAGTTCAATAAATAGTTTCATAATTTCAAACTTCAATGTTTCTAATTTACAACTTTATTATATTTTACAAAAAGGTAGAGATACTAATACATATATCTTCCTGTGTAATTGCTATTAAAATTAAAAACATCATAGGGGTGGTAAGTAAATTTTTTCTGAAAGGTGTAGCAACCCAGTTCCTTCGTGCCTGGGGGGCAGGGGGCAGCCCTGGGGTCCCGCTGCATTAGGGCCAATTGCAGCTGATGAGGACATGGAGGAAGGGATGATGAGGTAGCGGGCCTTCCTCTCCTTGTCACAATCACCGACTTAGTGCTGCCCCTTTAACACACACACGGAGACGAGGCAAAAGGCTAACTAGTTTTATTGAATATAAAAAGTCCAAAAGGCAATTCTCTGAAGAGATCAAGGAAAGCAGTCAGCAAAGCTGAAGTCCAACCTGAAAGCAAAGTTCCAAAAGATAGTTCCAAAAGCAAGTGGCAAAAGCTGGCAAGCCTCCCCCGGATTGGCCCGAACAAAGCAGGGTTTCCGTAGCAATGCGACCAACAAGGCAAGATCTGATCCATTTAGCCAAACTAGGCTGCGGGGTTCACTCCGCTTTCACGCCTTCAGATCAGACGGGCCGGAGAACTGAGGACAGCCCCACGGGGCCGCTTCATCCTTCCCCTGGCCGGGCCCTCGACGATCTAGGGCCCGGCGCTCCCAGTCTCTACTTTCCTGAACGGTGACGGTCTAGGGACAGATGCCAGCTCCTGCCCTGCTCTATGTCCCCAAGGGTCTGTTATGGGAACGGCCCCGCCTTCCAGTTCAGTATCTATCTCCTGAGAAGCAGCTCGAACTCTTCCCAGCCGCTGGCCTCCATCTGCTGCCTCGGCCAGGTCCTGGGAACCGGTCGCTTGGGGAATTCATAACTATCTCCGCTGGTCTGCTTCTCGGGGCTGCCTCCCATCTCCACCTGGTCCGCCTTCCCCGAGAATGCTCCCACTGAGATCCCATGCTAAACTCTCTACAGGTGAACTGGGCAAAGGCACTGCTGACCAATCTTGCCTGGGCCTTCCAACTCGCTCCGAGTCCCTTCAGCCTGTGCAGGTCCCCAATGGCATCGGGACCCCGGGCGCCTCACCTGCCAGTGGCACGAACGGGGACCCATGGGTGCTACACTATCCCCCTCAGGGCTCCCTGCCGCCCCCGGGCTTGGGTTTGTCGATACTTATGTGGAAACGGGCCACCAACTCCGGACATCTCGAGCCTGACCCAAGCACGCCTTTCCGGGCCAAAACCTTCAGTCAATGAAATACCCAATCTCGGTACCGGATGCGAGCATCCAAATGTCCTGCACTTCGACCTCCTCCCCGCCCTCCCGCAGCACAGGGGGAGGAGGCGGCGTCGCCATCAGGCCGCACCCCCGCCGGGCGGAGTTAAGGGAGCGAGTGAAAACCGGGTGGAGTTTCATGTCCGCAGGGAGCTGGAGCTTGAAGGAAACAGGCCCCACCCGCCTAAAAACTTTGTAGGGCCCCAAAACCGGGCATCCAACTTGCGGCTGGGGCGCTAGGGTGCGGCAGATTCTGGTGGACAGCCAAACTTTATCCCCACCAGAATCGCAGGACCCTCCTGGCGCCGCCGATCAGCCATCCGCTGTAGTCGGCTCGCCTGGTCCACCTGAGCACGAGCAAGTCTTGAAGCGCAGTGAGCTCCTGGAGCCAATCCTTAGCCTCCGAACGTCCCTGGTGAGACGGGTCCACCGGAGGGTAGAACCGAGGGTGGTGTCCATAGCTGGCAGAAAGGAGTCTCTTGATGGATTCTCAAGCGCCGCAGTTGTAGTTAAACTCGCCAAAAGACAACAAGGACGCCCTGGTTTGCTGATAGTTGACATAGCAGCGCAGGTACTGCCCAAAGTGTTATTAACCTCTTCAAGGTTTGCCCATCGGCGGGGTGGTGAGCCGGTGACATCCGCACATCAATCCCCAGTAGCTTCTGGACAGCCTTCCAGAACTGGGGAAGTGAATTGGGTGCCCGTCCGTCACCAGGCTCTGTGGGAAGTCCATGCAGCCGAAACATGGTGCACAAACATATCAGCAGTCTCCTTGGCAGTAGGCACCCCACACAGGGGATGAAGTGTCCCATCTCAGTGAAACAGTCCACCACGACCAGTATCGAGGTGAATCCCTTGATTCTGGGGGAGGTCGGTGATGAAATCAGCCAAATCATCTTCCAGGGAGCGGAGGGAGTCGGAGGGGGCTGGAGCAAGCCGGGCTTGCCCCCTGGTTCTTAGCCCGGTGGCACACAGGGCAGGATCCCACATGTCCTCCACATCCCTCCGCACTTTGCCACCAAAACTCAGAACCAGCTGCAGCCTTGAAAGCCCCAAAATGTCCCGCCGCCTTAGAGTCTGGCAAAGCTTGAGAATGCTCCCGCTCAGGGCCCGAGAAACATAAACAGAGTCCCGATGATAGAGCACCGTTCCTCACCTGAAACGGAGCCTGCCCCCCTTGGACAACTGCTCACAAGACCTCCAAGGGTCGCCCCGCTACGGCCTGACCTCGCCACCAACGGCCGCTTATCCACGGGGCCGGGCGGGCCGCCGGAGCCGGCGCGGGGCCGCTCGGGCGGCTGCAAAGCCTCCGCTGAGCAGAGGCTGCTCGGGAGGACCCCTCCGCGGGACATACCCGGCTTCCGGACAGGGCATCAGCTTGCTTGGTCTGCTTGGGGGTCACATAGTGAATGCGTGAAATTGAATCGCTCAAAGAACAGGGACCATCTCTGTTGCCTCTGGTTCAATTTATTGCTGGGACTTCAGATAAGTTCCGTGGTCGGTGTGAACTCCACCGGAACTTGGCCCCTTCAAGCAGGTAAGTGTCCTGAGACTTCAAACGCCACCTTGATGGCCAAAAAGTCCTTCTCCCAAATGGTGGTAGTTCTTTTTCCGAGCCGCCAGCTGCCGGAATAGTAGGCACAGGGCAACAAGTCCGTCCCTGAGGCTGTAGCAGGATCGTCTCCCACCGCCACATCCAAGCACGGCCTGACGATGAAAGGGGGTGCGGTTGGGGGGCTGCAAAAGCGGCTGAGTGGTGAACAGCTGCTTCAACTTGCGGAACCCCACATCCGCCCGAGTCCACCGGAACGGCACCTTCCCTCGCAAAACTGGGTGATCGGATCAGCCCACTTGGCAAAGTCAGGAATGAACTTTCTGTAGTAGTTGGCAAAGCCCAGGAATCTTTTGAATGTCTTTTTGCTAGCAGGTGCCTAGCCGACCACTGCTTGACCTTGGTGTCATCCATGGCAATGCCCCCGTAGGGAGAAATACGGTAGCCCCAGAAAGTCCACTTCACGCAAGTCAAAAGCACATTTCTCCAGCTTGGCATAGAGCCCGCGGCCCTCAGTTCCGAGCACCTCCTTGACATGGCGATCATGGGTCGCCTGATCCGAGAAAAGATCAGCAGGTCGCCAAGGTAGACCGCCAGATAGCGGTCCAACAGGTCTCGGAAAATGTCATTCATGAAATGTTGGAAACAGGCTGGGCGTGCAAAACCGAATCCCATCACCAGGTATTGAAACTGCCCCACTTGGTCTGGAAGGCCGTCTTCCATTCGTCACCCTGGCGAATCCGACAAGGCAAGCCCCCTCAGGGTCCAGTTTAGTGAACACCTTAGCTCCCCGCATCCGCTCCAAGAGCTCGGGGATCAAGGGCAGGGATACGGTTCGGATCGTGATCTTATTGAGTTCTCTGTAGTCATTGCAAGTCAAGAACTCCCGATTTCTTCTTGACGACAAGAATCGGAGCCCCGGCCGGGGAGTGGGAGGGCCGACTGAACCCCTTCCGCAGGTTCTCATCCCGGAAGTCTCGGAGAGCCTGTTGCTCCGGGTCCGATAGAGGGTAGAGGCGCCCCCGCCGAATGGGGGCCCCTGCCTGCAGGTCAATCGCCCAGTCGAAGGGCCGGTGCGGAGGCAAGCGTTCCCCCTCCTTCTCACTGATAACATCCCAAAAGCCAGCATACTTCTTGGGCAGGGTGGCCTCACTCTCCACTTCTCGAGCCGGGCACGCCCGGGCCATCATGCAGTGGCCCCTGGCAATGGTCAGAAGAAAAATTAGCTGTCTCTTAGCCCAGGAGATCTGGGGTCATGGAGCGAGCGAGCCACACAATGCCCAGGACAATGGGGAAATCAGGAGCTTGGTCACCAGAAACGAAATGTCCTCTTTATGGGAGCTAGTCCACATCCTGGTAGGGGCGGTATACTGAGTTACAGCCCCGGTTTTCAACACTCTCCCATCGATGGTCTGACACCCTTGGGCTCTTGGAGGGCAAGAAATTGTAATCCCGAGACTTGGCATAGTCTGCATCAATGAAGTTGTTGTCGGCTCCGAGTCAATCATGGCATGGACCATCGGCCCCTTCTCGGCGACCACAAGCTGACCATGACAAGGAACAATTGTCCAGTCTTGGGTTCAGGGGGGAAGGTTAGCGACGCCGGCCGAGTGAGCGAACCTCTTACACTGCCGCACCCTTCCCCCGCCGCCTGAATGGCTTCCTCAGGCTCCGGAGGGCTGGCCACCGCTGCAGAGGCGCGAGGGTCTTCCCCGCGGTTTTCTGGGGGCAATCCTGAGAGAAAATGACCCCGAGCCCCGCAGTACCAACAAAGGTTAGAGTCGTTGACGCGAGCCTTCTCGGCGGCATCTACTTTGGGCCGCACCGCACCCAGTTGCATCGGTTCAGAGTCATCCACGAAAGGGGTGGGGGCAGGGATCTGGCGGGCACAAATTGGCGGTCCGGCTCCTTGGTCGGTGGTTTCTCGGCCGTGCCGGCCCCCACCTTCTCTTGTATTGCGTCGCCTCCGCCTCAAACTGAGGGGCGATGGCCTCCTCCAGGTCGGCCGGCCGGGGCAATTGTAACATCAGTTGCTGAATCTCGGGCGAGAGTCCCGCTAGATACGTGTAGCGCAAGGGTGGCCCTTCCCACTTGGTCTGGCTGGCCAATACTCGGAAACGGAAATATACTGAGACAAGGTTATGTCCTTCATGGTCAGCGTGCTAAATCCGTTCCGCCAGGTCCTCATGGACGGGGTCCCCAGGTCGCCCGGATCGCACATCTAGGAAAGTGTCCAAAGTCGCCATATGAGGACGCGGCATTGAGGAGGGAGGTGCCACGCCGCTGCCATCCCTTCCATACAATTGAACACGAACCCCACCGGGGCTCGAGGGGGGGCAAACTCATTGGGCCGCAACTCCAGGTACATCCGACCCTGGGCAAGGAAAACTTCCACCATCGCCGGATTTCCATTGAAACGAGTCGGGGCATTCACCGACGGGTGTCGCCCCGCTCGGGTCGCAGCTCCGCCACCTCCTGTTGCAACGCCACCACTTATGACCCGTCAAGCCCGGGCCATATGGCGGCCGTGGAGACAATGGAGCCTTGGTACGCAGCCGGGCGGTTCCTGGTACGTCCCGTGGTGCAAAAAGGGGTTCGTGGAGTTCTCCGGCCAACTGTCACAATCACCCGACTTAGTGCTGCCCCTTTAACACACACACGGAGACGTAGCAAAGGCTAACTAGTTTTATTGAATATAAAAAGTCCAAAAGGCAATTCTCTTGAAGAGATCAAGGAATAAAGCAGTCAGCAAAGCTGAAGTCCAACTCTGAAAGCAAAGTTCCAAAAGATAGGTCCAAAAGCAAGCGTGGCAAAAGCTTGGCAGTTTCGGATTGGCTCGGAACAAAGCAGGGTTTCCGCAGCAATGCGAATCATTAACAAGGCAAGATCTTGATCCAAGGCGAGCCAAACTTAGGCTCCGTGGTTCACTCCGCTTTCACGCCCTTCCAGATCAGACGTGGCCGGAGAACTGAGGATCAGTTCCCACGGGGCCGTTCTTAATCCTTCGGCCGGGCCCTCGACGATCTAGGGCCGGCGTCTCCAGTCTCTACTTTCGAGCGGTGACGGTCTAGGGACAGATGCCAGCTCCTCCTGCCCTGCTCAATGTCCCTGCGACTGTTATGGGAACTGCCCCGCTCTTCCAGTTCAGTATCGCTATCTCATTTAGAAGCAGCCTCCCCCGAACTTACCCAGCCGCTCCTACAGAAAGCTTAGCATGGGATGATGGCTGGCCGGATGGCTATGATGGCTGGGAAAGTCAGGCCGACACTGAAGGTGCTGATTCACATAATCTGTATGAGAAACCAGGTGGTTTCGGGTCGCAGGAAAGGGTCAGGGAGATAGAGGAGGATGAGTCCATGGAAGCTGAAAGGGAGTCTGGCTCTCATGAAGATAGCGACCCAGGTGCTGGGAGGCAAGGACGGAGCTTTGATAGGAGACAGAGCATCGAGTCCAGCAGGAGGGAATGGCACCGGAGACTAGAGCGCCAGAGGAGCGCTAGATCCCGTAGCACAGATTGGCGCCGCAGCCTAGAGCGTCGGGGGTCTCACCAGGGGAATTAAGTATAGGATCCGTGGGAACGGATCCTCAGTAGCTCGGCCACTTCTGATCTGAAGGGAGTGAAGCGAGCGAAGATCCACGGAGCCAGGTTATCGGCTCGTGCCTTGCCAAGAAGTTTCTTGGGCCTTGTAATGAACTTTGCCTTGTTCCTTTGCCACGGACCAAGTCCTTAATCCGCAGTGTTTTGCGGAGCCTTTGCCAAGTTTTGCCTTTGGATTTACTTACAGACTCTACCTTTTTGATTGAACGTTTTGATACTTTTATGGACAATTATCCCTTTTTAATGTTTTTTATTATTCAATAAATAGTTAGCTGATTACTGTCTCTGTGTGTGTGATTAAGGGGCTGGGCCGAGACCCTGCATCGTGACAAAAGGGGACGGTAGGCCAAAAAAGTTTGGGAGCCACTGATTAATAATAATAATAATAATAATAATACACTTTATTTATATTCCGCCCTTCTCACCCCGAAGGGGAACTCAGGGCGGATTACAGTACACATACAAGCAGACAATCCCTGCCGTTTTGTATTTGACATACAAGACATACAACATATATAAGAGGATCTTCCAGCCATAGGTTCTTTCCCGGTTCTTTTAGTTGCACCACTGGGTGCTGTTGTTCCATTGCTCCATTGCGCCACAGGGGGTGCTGTTGCTTCATCCTCCTATGACGAAGAGCTTGCCAACCCGTTGGGAGCTTCCACCTTCTGGCAATCGGTCTTCTTTATTTATTGGCGCTATAAATGTCCTCCCCCGCAAGCGGTTCCCAATTTCTCTACTCACAGCTAGGCTTGTTTTCGACTGCTTGGGTAAACAGCAGGCAGCGCTCACAGCTGGCTGCCCAAGCCAGCCCGGGGTCTCGAACCTGTAACGTTCAGTTGATAAAATCTTCTAGCAGCTGTTGTTACCACTGTGCTAAACCTCCAAAATCAACATCTAGGTATAGGCAACATGCCTACATACCTCTCTCTTGTTTCAAGATTCATTGACTTAAGCCTTGGATTTTCCTATGTGGTTTTTCATGGACCCAAGTGTTGAATATTGTAAGGACTCACCTGCCTTAAGCAGGGCCGAGGGCTGCTTAGAAGAGGGTTAGAAATCCTGGTTTGGTTGTGCTGGCATCCATCTTGGAGAGGTGGCTGCAGCCAGCAACCATTAAGGGAAGGGAAAGCCAGAGCAAGGGGGAGTGGCCTTGCAGGCTTGTGCCTAGATACAGTGAGGAGGCTGTGATTGGCTAGAGTATAGAGGGGGAGGAGTTGGAGCTGACAGAGTGGAAAGTCCTGTCAGAGAATGTTTCAGTCTGGAGTCTGGAGTTTAGAGCGAGGCTGTGCAGACGCACATCTCCAGCCTCTGCTGTTTAGAGTCAGGCTGTAGATTCGGCATCTACGCCTGAGGCAGTCTTGAGCAAGGTTTCTGGGGGAGTATCACCAGAGCCCTGGCAATAGAGACTGACAGTCTGTCCTAAGCAATTCACCACGTAGGAATAGGCTGGACTAGTGGGAGTCACAACTCAGTTCTGACCGCCCTTAGGGCCAGTAGTGATTCTAGTGGGAACGCTTGTGGAAGAGTGCCATTTAGAACTGTTCTTGTGATAGGCAGTTGGGATACCTGGTCATCTCTGGAGATAGAGTGACAGGTAGTTGGACTCTTAGACTGTGTGGGTTATGAGTAACCCAGTAGTAGCCAGACTCAGGGAACGATCTAAGTGATTAGATGTTGCAGGATTTTAGAACAACAACCATCTAGTGGAACTAGTAGTTGGGAGTTGGGAGACAAGTCTCAGTACTGTCTGTGGAACTGAACATACCATCTCAAGAAGTAATAATAGCCTTTTTAGTCAGTAACCTCTACGCTCTAGCACACATATATATTGATCTTGTAACCATCACGCTGTTCTAAGTTTATCATTGCTGTAACCGTACGCTAGTTGCCTCTGAGTAGAACCAATACGATCTGTGCCTATTTAATAGCCTTGTTGTAGTTAATAAATACTTTTGTTTATTAACTTTTAAAAGAAGCCTCAGTCATCTTTCGGTCTCCTCAGTTTACATTCTTGGTGGTGGGTGGGTTGTTGTTGAGGCCAAACGCTACAGACACTTCATTTAATTAGAGTTTAATTATAAAGTAAATCCTAATGACCCATTAGGTTGGTGGCAGACTACCGGGAGTGTCAATTAAGTCAATTTAGGTGACCGAGATCATCACATATTAATTGGTGGCAGCAGTGGGATTCGTTCAAGCCTAAATCCAGTCAGCCAGAGTTTCCCTCCAAAATACTCTGAGGGAAAACTCTGAGGAAAAGCTGTGCCAAGACTCTGAGGGAAACAATTTACCTCAGGAGTTGCCGCCAAAACAACACACACATACACCATTATGGCTCCACCAAGGGGGAGAAGGAATATCTCCACTGATGAAGGAAGTGGGGAGGAATGTCAGCCTGAGGGAGAGAATGTGGGGGAAGCCATTAGTACCTCAGAGGCGCTCCAACAAAAACAATTGGAGTTTGACATGATGAAATTCGAGGCTTCGGAGCGAGAGAAAGAGGCTGAGAGAGAGGAAAAGAGAATGGCTTTTGAGAAAGAGAGGGAAAGAGAAAGAATGGCTCATGAAGAACGGATGCTTGAGTTACAACTTAGTGGAAGAGAGAACGCATCCCGCTCTTCAGAGGCTGGACAGAGTGGTTCACTGTCATCAAAGATGAAGCTTTTCCCTCGTTATACCAAAGGCGATGACGTAAAAGCCTTTTTATCCAGCTTTGATAGAGCGTGTTTGGATTTTGGGGTGCCTGATGAAAGGAAGATGGCACATCTCAGGCCCCTGATATGTGCAGAATTGAGCGAGGTCTATGGGGATCTGAGGGATTCCGAGTGTGGCAATTATGCCATTTTTAAGGAGAGAGTTAAGCTCAGATTTGGGCTGATGGCTGAGCAGAGCCGGAAGACTTTCTGAGAGCTAAAGAGAAAGTCTGGGGAAACTTATTCGCAGTTAGGGTCTAGGCTGGAGAAAGCCTTTACTCAGTGGCTGGAGGGCAGTAAAGTAGAGACCTGCGATGACCTGAGGCATTTAATGTGCATGGAGCAGTTTCATCAACTGATACCTGCACAAATGCGATGGTACATCAGGGACAAGAAAATTAAGACTGTGTCGGAAGTAGCTGAGACACTGGATCAGTTGGAGGGAGATCTAGAGGTTAGCTCCCTGATGGTCAAGAGACCAAGAGAGTGGGTCCAGAAAGGGAAGCCTGACAGAGCTAGTCAGGGCCCTAAGAGAGTGGACGCCAGCTCGGGTCCAGTCAGCCAGAGACCAGTCTGTTTTTACTGCCAAACGCCAGGTCATGTTCGGGCAGTTTGCCCAAAGTTAGCGAATAAGAGGCCAGTTTCCCCGCCAAAAGCTGTCAAGGTAGTTGCCAGATTACCTCAGACAGAGGATCCCACTCCGGAGGAACACATACCCAGAGTTATGCGGGTATGGAGTGTGGATCGGAAGATCAATGAAGATTATCTTGAAGAAATCCAAGTTAATCACAAAAGGTTCCTTGGAATGAGGGATAGTGGGGCTGATGTGTGCCTGGTTCAGCCCCAGCTCGTTAAAAAGGGCCAGATGATTCCTGGTGGAAGGTGGCGCATTAAGGGAATCTATGGCCCCATTTTCGAAGTGGACATCGCCACAATCCCGGTCCACTATCGAAAGTATGAGGGAGATTGGACAGTGGGGGTTCTCCCAAGCTTGGAAGTCCCCCTGTTGATTGGTAATGACTTAAGAGAGCATTGTAAGAGAATTAATGCCATTACCAGAATCCAGTCAGAAAAGGCGGGAAAACGTGAGGAGGCTAATTTCACCTCACAAACAGCAGAAAGCTCTCCTCAGAGCAGTGCTGAAAAGTTCCCAGTGATGCCTAATATAAGCCACCCTGTGGAATTCTTGAGGTATCAGCAGGAGGACGAGAGCCTAAGAGAAATGTGGAGGGAATTCAGCCCAGAAGAGGCTCGACCCACAGAGGCCAACCCTGCTGTTATTAAAACCATAGGGAACAAGCTGATTAGGGTGGCCCGACGAAACAAAGGCACTACCCTGTATGAGGAGACCACACAGCTGGTGGTACCTCAACAGTTTAGAGAGAAAATCCTCAAGTTGGCCCATGATGTGCCATTTAGTGGACATCTTGGCATTAAGAAAACCAAGGAGAGAATCCGAAGTCGTTTCTTCTGGCCGAAGATGGGACAAGATGTGGCTGCCTTCTGTCGAACGTGTGAGGCATGCCAATTTGTAGCGAAAGCCCAAGATAAAACCAAGGGCCACCTACAACCCATCCCCGTCGTGTCCACCCCATTCGACAAAGTGGGCATCGATATCCTTGGGCCGATGACACCAGTGACCCGGGATGGACATAGATATTTGTTAACGGCTGTGGTTTTCGCTACCCGATATCCGGAGGCGATTCCATTGAAAGAGACTGATACCAAGACTGTAGCAGCTGCACTTTTGAACCTGTTTGCGCGAGTGGGGTTTCCTAAGGCAATCGTCACCGACTTAGGAACCACATTTATGTCTCATATGATGAAGGAACTGTTCCTGGCGTGTGGCATAAAACACCTGACCACCACACCGTACCACCCGCAGGCTAATGGTCTCACGGAGAGGTTCAATTCGACGCTGAACCACATGCTGAGAACTTATGTCCACAAGAATCCCAATGACTGGGACAGAAAGATCCAGCATTTGCTGTTTGCCTATCGTGAGGTGCCGCAGTCCGTTCCAGCTGTTGTACAGGAGAGTGCCCAGAGGACCCCTGGACATCTTACGGGAGACCTGGACGGGACAGGAGGAGATCGCGGACAAGGACGTTGTCAGCTACCTCGAAGATCTGAGGGGACATCTGTCGGTCATCAGAGACTGTGCTGCAGAGAATTTGACTACTGCCCAGCAGCGCCAGAAAGAGCTGGCTGATCTACAAGCAAGACCATGAACTTTTGCTGTGGGAGACCATGTGTTGGTTTTGAAACCCAGGCCAAAGAGAAAGTTAGAAGTGGCCTGGGAGGGACCATACACTGTGGTAGCCAAAGACTCTGAAGTGGACTATGTAATTTCTAGAGAAGCTGATGGGGGCAGGAGCAAGAAACTGCATGTGAATAGGTTAAAACCCTATTTTTCAAGAGTTAATGCAGTGTTACAAGATCTACCCAAGACAGAAGGGGAAGTATCTCTGTCTGGATGGGGGAGGGTAGATAGAGAGAGTGACTTGCCTGTAGTAGAAGAACAAAGTAACCTTACTGCTGCAATGGGAGAACAGCTGAGTGTTGTGTTACATCCAAATCTAGGAAGGAGCTGGTGTTTTAAAGGGGGAGGAAGTCCCAGTTGTAGAAACAAAACACCATTTCAACAGTTTGTTGGAAAGTCCAAGCCAGATTGCCACGTTGGTGTGCGAGCTAGGTAGATGGTAAACATCTGACCTAGATGCATCTTAAAGTTGGAGTTTAAACCTCCATGACTTTAAGGGTTGCAAATTGATAACCTAAAGGTAGTTAGTAATCCGATGGGGCTAGGCACCCCAGGGTTATTAATATTGATTGTGAAAAACCTTTTGTTTTGACAACTGATGCCTTGTCAAGGTTAATTGATTAAGGTTCAGGTAATGTATTATGTATATAGCATGTTTTGTAGACCTAACCTGTTTTTATTTACAGAAGGGTTACAATTGTATGTATGATGTATATATATGTAATGTGGATGATATCTGTTAGATATTGCATTTTAGTTATGATTAGCAAGTGTAAATTTGACTGTATTTCTATGCTCCAGGGTAGGTTAGCACTGGAGGGGATTAGAATGCAGGGATTCGTTGGGGAGGTAAAGACTAAATCCTTTGCTTCAGAAAGCAGAGTAGAGAACCCTGTTTCATTCAGCAAATAACCTGAATTGGGGAGGTGTAAAGACTCACCTGCCTTAAGCAACCATCTAGTGCAGGGATGGGCATTTTGAGCGGCCCGGGGCCGGATGCGCCCTTGGGCGCTCCCAGCCGGCCCGAGGGGCCTTGGGCAGCGCTGCTTACCGGGGGAGAGAGGGAGCCGCGTGCAGCGCTGCAGTTTGTTTGGCAACGTGAACGAGAGGAAGGGGACCCCACGTTCGCCTCCTATGCGTGCTTTTTGCTTTGTATCTGGCGAAAAACAAGCATAGGAGGCGACGCGTCCCCTTCTCTCACGCACGCTGAAAACAAACTGCGGAGGAAGCGCCGCCCCTGAGCGTGTTCGGCGATGCCGGCTGCGACGTCATCGCGGGGAGATGCTCAGGGGCGGGCGTCCTCCGGAGTTTGTTTTCAAGCGTGCGTGAGAGGAAGGGGACCCCGCGTTCGCCTCCCTTGCTTGCTTGCTTTGCCGTAAACAAAGCCACACATGGCTTTCTACCTGCCGGGCCTCCTTTTTCGCCCGGTAAGCAGCGCTGCCACCGGCTACCTGGCTTTGCCAGGAAGGCGCGCTGCCCGGACCTCCTCTCCAAAGGAGGAAAGAAGAGGTATGTTATTGTGTTCTGGGAGATATAATAATAAATTGATTGCTTCATTGATGTAATTTTGTTGTGGGAGATATAATATTAAATTGATTGCTTCATTAATATAATTGTGTTCTGGGAGATATAATATTAAATTGATTGCTTCATTGATATAATTGTGTTCTGGGAGATATAATATAAATTTAATTGCTTCATGGATATTATTGCCCACCCCTGTACTATAATATAATAATTATGATAATAATACTAATAATATATGAATATTTCTTGATATATTAATATGTTAATATTAATGATGTGTAATATATGGTAAATATAGTAAGTGAAATAAATAAATAATGTAGATTAGCATGTACTTCCGCCTTTAGGTGCGGCCCTGCATAATATTTTTTTGCTCTCATGTGGCCCCTTGGAAAAAATAGTTGCCCACCCCTGATCTAGTGGAACTAGTAGTTGAGAGTTGGGAGACAAGTCTCAGTACTGTCTGTGGAACTGAACGTACCATCTCAAGAAGTAATAATAGCCTTTTTAGTCAGTAACCTCTACGCTCTAGCACACATATATATTGATCTTGTAACCATCACGCTGTTCTAAGTTTATCGTTGCTGTAACCGTACGCTAGTTGCCTCTGAGTAGAACCAATACGATCTGTGCCTATTTAATAGCCTTGTTGTAGTTAATAAATACTTTTGTTTATTAACTTTTAAAAGAAGCCTCAGTCATCTTTCGGTCTCCTCAGTTTACATTCTTGGTGGTGGGTGGGTTGTTGTTGAGGCCAAACGCTACAGACACTTCATTTAATTAGAGTTTAATTATAAAGTAAATCCTAATGACCCATTAGGTTGGTGGCAGACTACCGGGAGTGTCAATTAAGTCAATTTAGGTGACCGAGATCGTCACAAATATCAAGTGTTTTACATGGTTTCTTGTATTGCTTCTGAAAGGACTCAGGGAGGCTTACATGGGGACCAAAGCCAGCATAAACAAGGATTACGAGGTAAAACACAATTAAAAACATATACCAAATAAACAATATAATTAAAACAATTAAAACCAGAAAAGTAAAAACTTCATAAAATACATAGTCAACCTGCATCAACCAGTAGGGCAGGGCAAGGGCTTGTGCAAAATGCAGACTATAGGGCCGGGGCTGACAAAAACAAAACAATAACTTAGGGCTGGGCAGGCCAGATTGGGAGCTAAGATGTCATTCAAAGACACATTGGAACATCCAAGTTTTCAAGTCTTTATGGAAGGTGGACAAAGTGGGGGCTAATCTAACCTCCCTGGGGAGAGAGTTCCAGAATTGGGGAGCCACCACCGAGAAGGCCTCTCTATCGTCCCCAGCAATCATGCTTGTGACGGAGGTGTGAGCAAGAGAAGGGCCTCACTGGCAAATATTAGAGATCATAGGAGGTTCATAGCCAGTTTGTAGGGGGAGATATTCCAATGTGCCTTCCCTGAATAAAATAATTAATGCCCTGCTGTGTTCAAGCTCTGCAAATGTCTTCAGAAGCACTCTAATTCCCTGTTGGGTGTCTGCCCACACTGTCCTTGAAACCTTCCTGTTATATACAATCTACCTCTGTCTGCTTCCAGTGCTTATTTATTTTTAAAAACTTTAATATTCACATTTGGCCCACCCGAAATGGTTTTAATCTGTCTGTTACTGCTTATGTTGAGTTTTATTGATTGTATTGTTTTTGTAATTGTTGCTGTGTTGTTGTTATGTGTTATTGGGCTTGGCCTCAAGTAAGCCGCCCCGAGTTCCCTTGGGGAGATGGTGGCGGGGTATAAACGAAGTGAATAATAAATAAATAAATAAATAATATGAAATCACAAAGATAAGCAGGACCCAAACGAGTAGTAGAGTTGGATGTCATTTGCATACAGATGGCACCGAACTCCAAAACACCAGATGAAACAATTGGGTGAGATCATCTGGTGTTTTGGAGTTCGGTGCCATCTGTATGCAAATGACATCCAACTCTACTACTCGTTTTCACCTGATGCCAAGGATGCTGCCCTGCCCCTGAACCAGTGTCGGTCAGCTGTGATGGGCTGGATGAGGACAAACAAATTGAAATTGAATCCAGACAAAACGGAGGTACTACTGGTTAGTCACAGGGCTGATCTGATCAGGGTATCAGGCTACACTGACTTCCAGTTTGTTTCCAGGAGCAATTCAAGGTACTGGCTTTAGCCTATAGAGCTCTAAATGGTTTGGGCCCAGCCTACTTGAGGGATCGTACATTCTCCTACAAACCCACACGAGCCCTGAGAACATCAGAAGAGACCCTTTCTCTCGGTCCCACCACAATCACAACTGCAATTGGGGGGAACAAGAGAAAGGGCCTTCTTGGTGGTGGCCCCGTGGTTTTGGAACTCCCTTCCTAGAGAGGTGCAATGACCTCCTCCCTAATGGCTTTTTGTTCACAAATGAAAACCTTTTTGTGGGTGCAGACCATCCCTGATGATCCCGAATAGGCAGTGGCCAGACAGTTTTGGTAATGCACATTTTGAGAAGCTATTTTTGATCTGGCAATTTATATGGACTGAAGAAAATAGCGTTTTCTAGGAGCGTTTTTACGAAAAATCCTCAATGGCCTGAGGTTTAGGGAACTTTTAATTACATCTTAATGTATTAATTTTGTTTAAATATGGTATTTATTGTGTGTTATTTGTTCATTGGGTTTATGATGTTTTTGTTGAATTATTAGGTGATGTTTATTTTTGCTGTTTTACCCTTGTACGCCACTTTGAATCCCACCTATGGGAGAAAAGCAGGATTGATATAAATAAATAATATGGCTCTTGGGCAAAAAGCATGGTTGTGAAGGCAAAGTATGTGCTGCTTGTGGGGAGTAGGGTGTCATGGCCACTGCATTGCAGAGGTGGAAGGAGGAGGAGGTAGAGGCTTCTGAAATGTGGAATGAACAACTAAATTGAAATGCAAACATACAGAGTGGGGGACAATGCTTGGCTTGACAGCAGAACATGTGAAAAAGATCAACAGTGGTTCCCAAACTTTTTTGGCCTACTGTCCCCTACCTAAAGCATCATGAGTAATCAGAAAAAAATACGTATGGGGGAGTATGGAAAACAGATGGTGGGATTTGCAATACCTTCAACCGATTCAGCCCTGACTTCCACAGACCACTGAGGAACTCCCATGTCAAACAAAAATACTGGAGTGGTTTGGTATAAATTGACAGCGATTTAGGGGAGATGTAGTTCACCTTCATCTGGAGAGCATTGTGAACCCAAACAACTATGCATCTGGACCAAACGTGGCACGGATACTCAATATGCCCAAATTTGAAGACTGGTGGATTTTGGGGAAAATAGATCCTGACATTTGGGAGTTGCAGTTGCTTAGATGCATAGTTCACCGGCCATCAAAGAGCATTCTGAACTTCACCAAAAATTGAATTGAACTAAACTTGGCATGCAGGACTCCCATGACCAACAGAAAATACTAGAGACATTTGGAGAAAATGGACCCTGACATTTGGGAGTTGTAGTTGTTTGGATGTATAGTTCCTATGCCATTAAAGAGCATTCTGAATACCAACAAGCATGGAATTGAACCAAACTTGGCATACAGAATTCCCATGATCAAAAGAAAATATTGCAGAGGTTTGGGGAAAATAGACCCTGACATTTGGGAGTTGCAGTTGGTTGGAGATATAATTCCCCTGTCATTAAAGAGCATTCTGGACTCCAACAATCATGGAATTGATCCAAACCTGGCATACAGAACTTCCATGACCAACATAAAATACTGGAGAACTTTGAGGAACATATACATACCTTGACATTAGGGAGTTGCTGTTGCTTGGTGCATTCTGGAGGAGTCTGGGCCCACATCCGACAGGGAGGCTTATGTCTCCGGCAAGCCCGGCAGGGAGTGAGAGCCGTGCGCGGGAGGATCCAACACGCTGCCTCCAAGTCTAGGATATTTGAGAAACCGCAACTCCCTTTATAAACCACCCCAGCCACTGCAATCAGCAGAGGAGGCCCTGCTCTTGATCCCACCTCTGTCTCAAGTGTGGTTGGTGGGAACAAGAGAGGGGGTCTTCTCTGTGATCACTACTGCCTCTGGAACTGTTGCACTCCAGAGCAGAATCTGTTCTGACTCTAAACACCACACCATCTGGGTAAAATCAACAATCAGTTTATTTAAGAATATATAATCCAATTTAGTTCATCAGATACAAAGGAAGACAGGAACAAAGAGTCCAAGAAAATCCATGAAACTAGGCACTTGAATCCATAAACAATACAGCGACATATCCTATTGACAGAACATGAGCTAGGCAGATCTTGGTGCATGAAACTTGGCGTTGTCGCAACGTTGTCCCGATATCGCCTCAATTAAAGCAATTGTCACTCACACATCATTATAAACTCTTCCCTGACTCCAAAAGTGTTAGGAACAGATTCTTTCTTAGTTTTGGTTTACTATCTAACTTCTGTTGAATCTGAGCTGAACATCTTAATTGCTGCCCAAACTGCCTCTGTTTACTAAAACTTCTTTTCCTGTTCAAGGTCTCATTAACTCCTGCACCTGGTACATCCCAGACAGCTCTAGTCTTAAATAACTGACCAGGGAACTGTCAGCGTGAGCCAGCCGATCAGGAGCGCAGAAAAACAGGCTGAGACAGCACAAACACAGGAGAAGAAGGAAGCAGATATCTTATCTCAAGGTCCTCCCGGCAGGTCATGTCCTTTGTTCCAGTTCACTCAGAAGCCTGACCCATTAACTCTATCAGTGCCAGCTGGACACACTTCTGGCACTGCACAGCACATTTACAGATGATGCAATCACATAACATATACAGTCATTGCACAAATTGTGAAGAATTAGTATTCGGAGTGAAATGTAAACTCATATATCACTGCTTATATGTACTGTGTTGTATTGCATGTATAGTCCTGTAATCCTGGTGATTTATTTATTTATTTATTTATTCGGTTTTATATTCCGCCCCTCTCAGCAGGCTCGGGGCGGATCACAAAATGCAAGCATACAATAAAACATAGCACAACAGTAAAACACATCATAAAACATATCATAAAACATACAGTAAAACAATTATACGTAGCACTGATGGTATAGTCTACGGTTCCTTACTGAGGCGGGATAGACCCAATTGGGTTTGAGGTTACCCGAACGCCAATCTGAATGAAGGAGTTAAGTGTACAACATCTGCCAGGACTCTTGATGCAAGACACTGGTGACCTTGTTTCAGAGGAAGGACTGATAAGTCAGCGTTTTTGCTCTCTTCTGTGCTGTGTGCTGTTTGGTGTAGGAAGCATGATTGCTCTGTCTGTACAATAAATCTATTTTCACTAATTCTGGAGTTTGAAGCTGCATCTATTTCCTGACAATTGGGTTATGGGCCCTTCTCCACCTCGTCATTCTTTCTACTGGTGTTAAAGAGTCTTCGGAGTGGAGAAAGTGTAAGTTGGAGTCTGCAGCTGGATTGAAGCTTCTGCATATTGCAATGGCTTTGTGCAGTTTCTCCTTTGTCAGCAGGCACTTCACATACTGGACCAAGTCATTAATTTGCAGCTCATCTCTGGCTTGTATGCTCTCCATGCTCTCGGACCACTCTTTTTCTCTCTCAGTGAATGGATTGTTTACAGCCATTTAAACATTTCCGTTACATCAATTCTCACGTCAATAGGAACTGCGGTGAAAGGCCTTTCCTAAGCCCAGGACCTTGAGAATCCTCTTGCAACAATTTGGGCCTCTCTGTTAAACTCCCTTCAGGTCCCTCATCCTCACCTGACCCTGGCCCAGGAACCGAATCAACATCCCTATTCTGTTCATGAACATCAACATGAACAGCATCATGAATGCCAACATAAACATCAGACACAATCACAGGCTGATATACAACAGGAACTCCCTTCCCGAAGAAATAAAAATGGTCCCTTCACTCATCTCCTTTTTTAAAAAAACTTTTTAAAATGCACCTCTGCACTTTAGCTTATGGAGTGGAGGATAAATATCTCATCTTAAGATACCACCTCACATGAAAGCTAGTAATCCACCCTGGCTTTACAGGCTTTTATAACTTAAATTCATTTTCCTGTTGAAATGTTTATTATGGCTTCAATGCTTATTTATTATGTTTGTTTAATAAGACTATTGCTGTTGTTTTATGAGTTTGATGGATGTTTTTTATGTATTGTTTGATTTGGTATATTTGTATTAATTTTATGGCTTTGAATATCTGCCTTTCTTGTTTGGAAGCTACCCTCAGTGTAGGTTCATCTACACTGCCGAATGAATGCAGTTCAACACCACGTTAATGGCCATAGTTCAATGCTGCAGATTCTTGGGAGTTGTGGTTTTATACGGCCTTTAGTTTACTCTGCCCAAGAGGGCTGGTATTTCGCCAAACTACAATTACCAGGTTTTATTGCATTCAGCCATGGCCGTCAAAGTGATGTCAAATTGCATTCACACCACAGTAGAAATACACCGTCAAAGGAGTCAGAGTATGTCTGCCTGTGCCACAAAGGCTGTTGCTAGGTGAAGTGGCTCTCCATGATGACACTGGAGTGGCTGTTGCTAGGTAAAGGATTGACTATTGCTAGGTGAGTTGGTCTTCCGTGATTATAATGGGTGGCTTTTCCTAAATGAAGTAGCCAGTTACTGTATTTTCTGGCATATAAGACTACTTTTTAGCCCAGAATTTTTTTTCTCAAAAGTTAGGTGTCATTTTATACACCGGGTGTCATCTTATAGGATGGGTGCTGAAACTTCCAACCTGGACTGGGAGAATCTGCAGTTGCCGCATATGGTGGCAGGAGCTCAAAAACAGCTGCGACCACATCCCCACTATATGCGGTAACCATATGAAAGCATTAAGGGCAGCACTGTACAAGTACGGTACAGTAAAACCCACTCACCAGGATTTGTGGAAAGAAGTGACTTAACTGGAAATTAAAATCAAACCTGATATTTTTTAAATTTTAATTTGGTGTGTGTCAGAAGAGAGGTAGTCTTATACGGCATGTATATGCCAAACTCTATATTTTAACTGGAAAAGTTGGGGATCGTCTTATATGCCCAGCTGTCTTATACGCTGGAAAATACAGTATTTATTTACCACATTTATATCCCACCCTTCTCACCCCACAGGGGACTCAGAGCGGCCTTACAGCAAGGCACAATTTAATGCAACAAACATACATATGATAAAACCACATATACATTAAAACTAACAAGTTAAAAACATCTCAATGTTAAAACCAAAAAACCAGTAATTAAAACCACTTAATGCAAAGTCGTTATCTGTAGAGCATTCCAATTGTCATTGCACTATTCCATGTGATGTTCCATGCCATGTGATGTCACAGGGAAAGAAAGGTGACATATGTATGAGGGGAAGGAAGGAAGGAAAAAAGAAAGAGCCACAAATGCCTCTTCTACACTTCAGTCTACACTGCTATGTAATCCAGTTCAAAGCAGATAATCTGGATTTTATGTGGTAGTGTGGAAAGGGCCAGAGAGATCAAGGTTGCCATGGAGAGGTGTGTTTTTATTGTGTTGTAACCCATCTCAAACCACAAAGTGGGTTAGGAATTAATTTTTATTATTATTATTAGAATGGAGGAAGGAAAAGAAAGGAGGGAAGAGAAAGGAAAGGACAGCAGTGGTCTGAACATCCAGGCAACACTAGCTATATACTGTATTTCACTGAGCAACAGCCCTTGTGGTACAGACAGACTTTGATGTACACACACACACACACACACACACACACACACGATTGGGTACCCAGTAGGCATGTGCAAAATGTTTGGATGTTTTGTAAGTCATAAGAAAATTCGTTACATCTGTACATCTGAAGAAGCGACATTCAACACGTTTGCGTGGTCCGCACCAAAAACTATAGAATCTACCCAATTTTAGCAACACTGCCCCTATATGACCCGGGGGGGGGGGGCAGGGTGCAAATCAGCCCCCACCTCAGCAGGGGGGGCAGGTTCCGGCCCCAGGGGTTCCGTTTGCTTTGGACCCAGATGAAGGTGATGCAGGGGATGATGGATCCGCATCACCAACGGACAGCCTGCAATGGGAAGACACCTGGCCGGAGGCTTATTCTGATGACGAAGGCTCTCCTGATTCCGGACCTGATACGGAATATGAGAGACCGGGAGGTTTCGGTTCCCAGGAGCGGTTGTGTTCACCAGATGTTGTGGAGGACATGGAAGCCGAGTCAGAGCCAGTTTCCCAGGAAGATAATGGTGCAGATGGTGCCATTCCTGAGCAGAGATTCGACCGTAGGGGGAGTATTGTGGCTACACGGAAATATTGGAAACGGGGCCTGGAGAGACGCTGGTGCCACAAAGGGGGGAATTAAGTAGACATTCGGTGGGAAAGTTCCTCAGTTTGGTGGCCACGTCTGAACTGGAGAGACGTTGCGGTTTGCTGTTCTCCTGGAAGCCATAGTTTGGCTTGTTACCACGTTCCTTGGACCTTGCTGATTTCCATGAGCTTTGGATTACCTTGTTGTTTCCCTGGATCCTTTTGAAGAGACTTTGCCTTTTGGATTGTGCCCATGAACATTGCTTTTTGCTACCTTTTTTGGACTATTGCTTTTTCTTAATTGGACAATTATCCTTTTCACCTGCTTACCTTTTGATTCAATAAATAGTTAATTGACATTGCCTGTGTGTGTGTGATTACGGGGTGGAGACAGGGCCCGCGTTGTGACACCAATACATTTTCATTTATATTTTGTAAATATCGAAAGGTTCCCTCCCAAAATGGCAAGCAAGGAAAGCAAAGCTGGAAAAGCTCTCATTCCTCTGTGAATTAATGGCCTCTTGCCATTAGAAGTGGGAAAGGAGGGAGCAAAGTTCAATGGGAAGTAGCACGGAACCCTGGGAAATGTAGTTTGGGAAGGAGATGATCATTCAAAAGGCCCTGCCCCAAACTACATTTCCTAGACGGATAATGGAGAAAGGCAGGGAATTTCAGAAAAAATACCTATTTCTGTTGTATTGACTATTCTAAAGGCTTTGACTGTGCAGGTTAAAGTTGGATAGGTTCAGTTTGGAAAAGCCTAAAAGTCGACTTTGGGCTTCCGAAGCAGTTTTGAACCATGCAGGAAAAGTAGGAGGGGCAAATCCGAATTTGAAGCACTTACCTTTTTTCGTAAATATTACATAATGTTCAGATGTCTCCCAAGGTTATTTTAAATTTCACAACAATTAAGCAACTTTTGTAAAGCCTAACAGTTCAAAAAAATCTCATGGTTTCCCTTCCACAGTAATGCAAAGGGGGACGAGGTGGGCGTAGCTAAGCACAGCCATTGTTGTAGTTTGAGAAGGTCAGGCCCCCAATGGTAGAGATTGCAAAAGACCCCCAATGGTAAGGATGGCTAACGAGATTGCTGAAGTATTCTTACTGAGGGAGGCAAAAAGAAAAGGCTTATGACAGTGAGGTGAGGAGAAAAGTGACAGTGAGGTGAGGAGAAAAGGCTTTTGGTGGTGAGGGAGGTGTTTTCTTTGTCATGGGAGAAGAGTTGTGTGGCAAATTTGGTTGAGATCCATTGTTGGAGGGAGTTACAGTGGTCTCAGAAAGTTGGGGCATCTTGGAAAATAATTACATAGAAAGGTTTGATGAACACGCGGAGCATTATGGGATAGGGAGCAGCGGAATCATGCAAATTGAGCACCAATGGAAATGTCCAAGGTGGATAAAATACGTAAAATCTAGGATTACATTGTCTTTTGGTGGTGAGGACAGTGAGGAGGTGAGGAAAAACGGTTTTTGACAAAAAGGGAGGCAAGGATAAAGAGCTTTTGGTGGTAAAGGAGGCAAGGATAAAAGGTTTTTGGTGGGGAAGGAGGCAACGAAAAAAGACTTTCCAAAGAGAGGGAGGTGAGGAAAAAAGACTATTGTTGGTGAAGGAAGTGAGGATGGTGATGGAGATAAGTAAAAAAGGTTTTTGATAGTGAGGGAGGTGAAAAGAAAAGGCTTTTGACAACAAGCTCCGCGAGGACCTGGAGCACCTGAAGAAGATCCGGGCCCACCAGGACCTGCACCACTTCTGGTGGCCTCCGTGTCCGAAAAGTCTTTTGGTGGCCTCCGTGTCCGAAAAGTCTTTTGGTGGCCTTTTCAGACCCCTCCATATGATTCGCAGTCGAGTGATATCAAATTACATTATGGATCTGATGGGGTTGGTGTGAGTGAACATGATATTAATGGCCAACGTCATTGTATTCTGAAATTCTCAATTCTATTTCTGTTCCACTCTGTAACTGAAGAAAAGCCCTTCTGTGCCAACCTCTAGCATCTCAGCCAAAATCTTGATATTTTTCTGATTTGTCAATCACATTGACTCTCTCCACTGGAAACTGGCATTAGGCATGTTTTAGAACCCAAAAATAGGGAATCGAAAATCTACTGGGGGGTTGATTAGTAATAGGAAGACTTACAAAAAAAATTCCTAAAATTTCTAAAATGTAACTTAATTACTAACTACATTCGTTAGTAGTTCGTATGCCAGCGCATGCGCATTCCAGATGGTTTTGGCCTACAACTCCCAGAAATCCTAACAGCTGGTAAATTGGCTGGGATTTCTGGGAGTTGTAGGCCAAAACTTGAATAAATCACACTGAATTCTAGATGGGACTCTCCAAATAGGAAGGAGGGAGGGAAGGAGGGAGGGAGGGGCTATTCTATTCTTGGAAGCAGCAAAAGAAAAGGAGGAGGAGCCCCCCCCCCCGGCTCCTCGCTGCCTCTCTCTCACCCCGATCCCGAGGGAGCGAGGGCCCAAGTTTGCCCAGGCTGGTCATATACCTACATTCCATGCACATGCAATAATACAGCAGTAATAACAATGGGTATAAGAAGAGGTAAAATTCAAACCGAAGTATTCTGACTTGTCCCTCCTCATGCGGTGCAAACGGGCTCTTCCTTATTAGCCCGGGAAATTAGCCGGGAAAAGCCAGCGTTTTCTGCTTGGGTGCACACACATACATATTCTTTGGGGGATTTGCTGCAGAATCTTCTCTATGAGCCCGGATTCTGCAGCAAATACCCCCCCCAAGAATATGTATGTGTGCTCCCAAGCAGCAAACGCTGGCTTTTTCTGGGCTAATTTCCCGGGCTAATAAGAGAAGAGCCCGTTTGCACCGCATGAGGAGAGACCAGTCAGAATACTTCGGTTTGAATTTTACCTCTTGTTATTGTTATTACTGCTGTATTATTGCATGTGCATTGAATGTAGGTATGACCAGTTGGATTACTTATAATATTAGGCACTTACAGTAGCATTCATTCTATTATACATTAGGTTGGTTTCTCACCCCAATTCTCTTTGATGCTTTAGATCCTGGCAGGGCAGGAGAGGCAGGAAGCCTGGAAAAATGTAAACAGAGAGGTTTACTCAGAAGTAAATCCACAAAGGAGGGCCCTTCATCCAAAGTGCCCTCCTTTGCAGATTTACTTCTGAGTAATCCTCTCTGTTTACATTTTTCGGGCTTCCAGCCGAAAGAAGGAGCGAGTTTAGGGCTTGCCTTGCCATAATACTTATTGGCAAGGGAGGCGGGAGGGTGGTGAGAGAGAAGGAGGGTGCCCCCCCCCTACGACCTAATAATGACACTTAAGAAAATCCTGGCCCCCGAAGTTCGAAAAAGAAAGTCCACTTCCTGGTTGGCGTTCCAGGTGCGGAAATACTCGAAAGTAGCATTTCTTACGAATTTCTTACGAAATGAATCATTTTCATAACTTTTTTCTCATGCCTAACTGGCATCCCATATAAACCCTGGGCCAAGTGCCACTGCTGAGGTGTTCCATACCTTCTTGTATAACAATTGGTCAACCTTTTCAAATTTATAAATATTTGCATTGCAGACAGTAATTGCTATTATATAGCCAAGCAAATGTCATGAGTTTCCCACAAATACCTTTTCCTCATTCCTGATGTATATATTTACTAGGCATGGATTAGAACCCAAAAATCGTGATTCTAAAATCAAATGGGGGGGGGATTTTTTTTGATTAGTAATAGAAACACTTACAAAAATTTTTCCCAAAAGTTCTAAAATGTAACGTAACTACTAACGAAATTCTAAATTGGTTCTAAAGTCTGAAAAGCAGGGAAACAGGACTGACACTGTTTTAAGCACAGGCAAATCAAGGGGCAACATTTCCCTTGGTTTTCTTGCAGGAGATATAAAGCATTAATATATATTATTATTATTATTATTATTAAATAAAATAGTCAAGGCTTGCTTCTCCAGAGCATTTATTAGAATTAAATAATAAATTCTAATAGTAAGAATGTAGTAAGGGTGATAGTGACCTGGAGGGTATGAGGAACGTGCTCTTGGTAAACTAGAACATGCTCTTAGGTTTGTAGTTAGAGCCCTGTCAATTTTACAGTATTTCAATCCATGTCTGTTATCAATTATGTAAGGCCACAAGCACTCTAGTGCCCTCAAGAACAAGCAAACATATTATTATAATTATGTCAGGCCCAAGTTGTTTCTATAATTATTTTAGTATTATTATTACTTCGCTGTGCGTCTCCCATTGATTTTGAGAGCTGTTGTTGCTCTTAGACACCTTAAAGTCATATGGCTTGGCATGACTGCATGGATTGCTGTTATTTCCCACCAGAGCAGTACCTATTGATCTACTCACATTTACATTGATCCCAGTGGCATCAATAACAAGTTAATAATAATAAATAATGCCCTGGACCCTTCTTCCAGGAAATTAGAAGGGGTAAATATTATTATATTATTTATTATTTTTATTAGAATTAAATAATGCCCTGGGCCCTTCTTCCAGGAAATTAGAAGGGGGTAAATATTATTATATTATTTATTATTTTTATTAGAATTAAATAATGCCCTGTGCCCTTCTTCCAGGAAATTAGAAGGGGTAAATATTATTTATTATTTTATAAAATAGTTGCCTACCTTCTCCAGAGCTCTTTTCACTGCAGTTTTCTCCCCATTCATTTTGCCATAGATCTCTAGGAGGTTTGAACTCTATGGCTTTTCCTTGAATCTGCACTTTTCCTGCTCCTCTCCGGGCTGTTTTCAACCCCTTCTCCCATTGTTTCAGCCTGCCTCATGTCCTTCTCGCCTGCCCTCCTATCAGGCCCCTTCCCTGCAGTTTAAAGTGCTTTTTTCCTGAGTCCTCCAACCGCTCTAGGACTTCCGGTTTCAATCTCTCTATGGTTCTGGCTGGTTTTTCTCTTCCTGGAGGAAGGCCTTTCAGTTAAAGTAGGCCTCGAGCATGGAAAGGCCCCATCTGACTGTGAGTAATGTCTGGGATTTTTTTGGATTTTTTTGGAGGGGGTAATAGGAGCCTTCCAAAATATTTAGAATTCTAACGAAATTTTGGGCCCGGGGGTTCGAAAAAGAAAGTCCACTTCCGGGATTGGCCTTGCGATCCGTAAAAACTTGAAAGTCCCATTACATACGAATCACTTACGAATTCTTTTGATTTTCATAACTTTTTTCTCATGCCTAACATTTACTATATAAGGGGCATAGGCTCTTCGCTCAGGATGTCTTCTTCCACAGAGGACAACACCTGGAGACACCTTGCAAAGCCAACAGGTAAGTAAGGTAAGGATCCAAACGGATCTCAGCTTGACATCCTTGCAAAAAGGTTGCTTCTCCCAAAATGAACCAACCAGTCTGATTTCCCAACTCAAGAATGATCTTTCATGGGCTAGGTATTAATTTATGTATGTATTACAATCACAGAACTTACATTCAACCCATTGCTAGATGGTTAAGCACAAATGGATTTTGGGTATGAAAATCTGACTTCGGGTGATTCAGTTTCATATACAATCAGAATGGGAGCTAAAATGAATTCTTGTCGGATTTTCTTCTCATCCAAATTGCTGGTTCCGTGTCAAAAAAACCCATTGACTCCATGTAGGCTTCATCTACACGGCATAGTTCATGCAGATTGACATCACTTAAACTTTCATGGCTCAATGCTGTGGTATCCTGGGAGTTGGCATTTGGTGAAGAACCAGGGCTCTTTGGCAGAGAAGGCTAGACACCTTTTAAAACTACCATTTCCATGGTGTTGAGCTACTGCACAGTGGTGTCCAACTGCATTCATTCTACAGTGTAGATGCCCCCACATAGTCAGTCAGTCAGTCAGTCAGTCAGTCAGTAGCCTTTATTTCGGTCAACAAACCATCGGCTAGCCACATAGTCAGACTCCAGGAAAAGAAATCCCAATTGTATGTTATGAAGAGCGTCCTGAGGGCCCAAGGTGTTCTCCAGGGGAATCTGGTGCCTGGGAGTTTGGTGGAGCGTCCTTCCTTCTCTGGAAGTTCATAAGAAGAGGCTGGAGAAATGGACAGCTGTCAGGAGAGTTGCACTGCAGAATCCTGCCTGGCAGAAGGAGATGGGCTAGGTGGCCCTGGGTCCCTTTCCAACTCCAGGATCCATATTTTCTCAGGTCAAGATGCTCAAGGTTTGGACCATCCTTCTTCTGTGCAGCCTCCAGCCCTTCCAACAAGCCATTGCGCTAGAAGGAAGCCCCACGACTGATGAGCTTAAATCCAAAGACTTTCTACAAGGTCAGTATTTGTATCTCTTTAATTTTTTATATTGGGAGATGATGGATAGGTAGATGGCCCCACCTACACTGCCATATAATCCAGTTTCAGAATGCAGATTAACTCCATTGGAATGGATTTTATGGCAGTGTAGAATTGTGGGAACTGAAGTTCAAAACACTTGGAGAATCAAAAATTGAGAACTGATTCAAGTCTAGACATTTTCTAAATCATCCGCATGTTTCTTTAGGTTGTTGACACAGAGTCATAGTGGAAGAGCTAGAAATGCTAGAGAGGTGTTCTCTTTAGGCATTTTCTAGGTCCTCCAGCATGAGTCCATGATTTGCTTCCACTGGACATTGACCATGGTCATGCTGGAGAAATGCTAGAGATATTTTCCTGCTAGGCATTTTCTAGATTCTACAGAATTATCTACAGATATCCTTCCTCCAGAAGTCATTCATTTCACTAGGGATTGTTACTTTCTGTGGTTTCACATTTCTGTGGTAAGTTCAAGAAGATATGTAGATTGTACTCTATATGAATTAAATAATCCTCCTTATTTCCCCTGAGATCTAAAGTCTGAAAGAAGACATGTAAAAGCCAAAACTCAGGTGAAGCCTTGTTTCCTCGGGTAGAAGAGTAGTGATTGGTCCGGAGAAGGAACAGAGTCTTTATCTGCTGTGTGTTGGTGCAGGAACCATCCATGCATTTTTCTTGGTACTATGAACAGTGCCAATTACTCATCATTCATTTCAAGGGAATACCAATGTCATTAACCTGGCAATGCCAAGCTTCAAGGCCTGCCTCTATGCCACTAAAAATATGCCCTTGTTATACAGAGGTCACCTCTCCATTGGCACCCCCTTGTCATGGGAGAGAGGCTTGTGTACCTAATGAAGTTGTGAGCTATGCTAGCGGTGGCATAATAGTCACCAGTAGGTCCTCCCATGCCAGACAGGTCACAACGGAAGGGTCTGACAAACAGCGTCAATGGGCAGGATGGGCTCTCTAGCCTTTTGGCAACCATCCTAAGAGAAGGAAAACTCTAAATTCAAACCCGGACAGATGGTGCTTGTCTAACCCTGTAGGGTCAACCATCTAAGAGAAGGAAACTCTAATCAAACCTACAACCTGAGGACCTTGCTGCTACCATCCAAGCTTGCTAGGCCCCGGCGGACAAACCTTTGGTTTAAAGGATGAGGCCAGTTCTGTGCATGCTGTGCTCCACCAGAAAAATCCATTGCACAGGCTTGAAGGACACATCCAGCTTCTAATCATCAACACACTTGTAGAAAGCGAGGGATGAGTCCTTCCTAAGAATCTTCATTCATGAAGTAATGCCAGAAAGGGACAGAGCTCATGTCCCATATGCATATAATTGATGATGGGACAAAAATGGAGTAAGGATTGCCTATAAAGTCAGGTGTCAGTTTAGTTAAAGATAACACAGCATTGGGGAAGAAAGGGGATAACAGTAGTGATGGTGGTGAATAATGCTGGGACACAGTTTTACTTCGTTGACTTTCCATCTCTTGTCCAAAATGGTATCAACTTTCTACAGTAATCTCCCAGGTCCTCAGCAATGATGGGCTTCTCGGAGGACTCTTGGATGGAGATCTTTTAGAAGGCTTACGTGGTGACACCCTGGACATCCAAGGAGGTCTGTTTAGTGGTCCCTTTGGGCGGCAAAGAAGATATCTGCTTGCAGGTGACATGGGAGGCAAGAAAGGGTGGCCTGGAAATGCCTTGGGAGACAAGGAAAGTCTGCTTGCACGTCTCCTTAATCTGCTTAAGTAAGTTATAGTGGGAACAAGGTGGAGCATCAATTCAATGGATGAATACAATATATAAAAGTATGTAGGGGAGCTGGCCAGTAAGGAAATGCTCAAGATCCTGCGAGGTAGACTCCAGCAATACATGAAGCGAGAGTTGCCAGATGTTCAAGCTGGGTTCAGAAAAGGCAGAGAAATGAAAGACCAATTACCAATATCTGCTGGATAATGGAGAAAGGCAGGGAGTTTTAGAAAAAAACATCTATTTCTATCTTATTGCTTATTATAAAGCCTTAGTCTGTGTGTACAATAATAAACTGTGGCAAGTTCTTGGTCATATAGGGATACCAAGGCACCTTGTCTGTCTCCTGGGGAATCTGTATAACGGCCAAGTAGCAACAGTCAGAAAAGATCACCAGTCTGGTGCAAGATATTGGGGAAGGAATAAGGCAGGGCTGTGTACTCTCCCCCGACCTATTCAACTTGTGTGCAGTGACAAACTTTGTATTTCTAAAACACAAATATTACTGCAGACGGAGATTGCAGCCAGGAAATCAGCAGGTGATTCCTTCTTGGAAGGGGAGCAATGACCAATCTGGATACAGTAGAGAAAAATAGAGACATCACATGGGTAACAAAGATCCACATAGTTAAAGCAATGTGATTCCCTGTAGTAACTATTAGGCATGAGAAAAATGAAACGGAAATTAAAAGGATTCGTAAGAGATTCGTATGTAATGGGACTTTTGAGGTTTTACGTATCGCTGCTGCGATCCCGGAAGTAGACTTCTTTTACGGTCCTTGAGGCCAACAATTTGCGTTATGATCGTAAGAAATTCTTAAGTATTAATTAATTAATTATTGTACTACTCACTTCTCCCTGTCTTCTCCCCCTCATTTCCTTCCCGCCTTCATTCAGCTTCTTCTTTTTCCCGCATTTCTATGAGGAACTGGAAGTGACGCTGCTGCTAGGTAGGCAATGCATTCTGGAAAGTCTAGTCCTCCAGGCTTCCCCCCCCCTCCTTCTCTTCCCCGTTGCTCTGCTGCCATGCCCCATCGCAGGGGCCTGCTTCACACACACACACACACACACACACACACACGCGCGCGCTTCTCCTCTCTCTCTCCAGGCTTCCCCCCCCTCCTTCTCTTCCCCGTTGCTCTGCTGCCATGCCCCATCCAGGGGCCTTTCACACACACACACACACACACACACGCGCGCCTTCTCCTCCTCTCTCCATTGCTCTGCTGCCATGCCCCATCGCAGGGGCCTGCTTCACACACACACACGCGCGCGCGCTTCTCCTCCTCTCTCTCCCTGCGCTCTCTCAGATGCTTCTCTTCCCTGTTGCTCTTCCATGCCCCATCGCAGGGGCCAGCTTCAGCCCTCCAGGTACGTGTTTTGGACTTCAACTCCCACCATTCCTCACAGCCTCAGGCCTCTTCCTTTTCCTCTCAGCCTGGGCAAACTTGGGCCCTCGCTCCCTCAGGATCGGGGTGAGAGAGAGGCAGCGAGGAGCGAGGGGGGGGGCTCCTCCTCCTTTTCTTTTGCTGCTTCCAAGAATAGAATACCCCCTCCCTCCCTCCTTCCCTCCCTCCCTCCCTCCTTCCCTCCCTCCTTCCTATTTGGAGAGTCCCATCTAGAATTCAGTGTGGTTTATTCAAGTTTTGGCCTACAACTCCCAGAAATCTCAGCCAATTTACCAGCTGTTAGGATTTCTGGGAGTTGTAGGCCAAAACCATCTGGAATGCGCATGCTCTGGCATACGAATTACTAACGAATTTCGTTAGTACTTAAGTTACATTTCTGAAATTTTTGGGAAATTTTTTGTAAGTCTTTCTTTTACTAATAAAAAAATCCCCCCCATTTGATATAAGAATCGCCATTTTAGGATTCTAAACCATGCCTAGTAACTATGGATGAAAGAGCTGGACCATAAGGAAGGCTGAGTGAAGGAAGGTAGGCTTTTGAACTGTGGTTCTGGAGGAATGTTCTGAGTGCCATGGACTGCAAGATTGTCAAACCAGTCCATATTCCAGGAAATTTTGGAGTAATATCCTTCCCTGTAGGAGGCAGCAACATGACACTCTACCCAGGGAAGGAGATGGTTCCCTGTAGGAAAGGATATTAGATGCAAGAATGAAGTACTTTGGCCACTTCATGAGAAGACAGGAAAGCTTGGAGAAGACAAGGATGCCAGGAATAATGGGAGAAAAATAGAAGAGGGGCAGACCAAGGGCAAGATAGGTGGATTGTATCCTTGAAGTGACTGGCTTGACTTTGAAGGAACTGGGAATGTCCATGGCCAACAGGTAGCTCTGCAATGAGCGGGTCCATGAGGTCACAAAGGGTAAGAAGCAAGTGAACGAATAAACAATAGCAATAGAGGAGGCAGCAACATGACACTCTACCCAGGGAAGGAGATGGTTCCCTTTTTTGGCAAAATTTAAGATGTACTATTAGTCCCCTTCTACTCTGCCCATATATTCCAGTACAACTCCATGGTCAATTTCACCCATTCCCATGGAAGGACCTAGAGATTTCTAGAGAGAACACCTTGGTCTGTCAGTGCAATCCTATGGTCAACTTCCAGCAGACGTTGTCCCAAGACTCATGCTGGAAAGCCTAAAATTCCTAGGGAGGTGTTCGCCCTCTCATGTAAAAACATTGGAATTTTGTTATTGGCATTTTTTCACCTTCACAGGGTCCTGTGCCGCTAACGCCAATGAAAGTGGAGGGCTGACTGCACCTCCTTGTGTGTGGCTCATAGCAGGGCATTTATGGGTATAAAGTTTCCAGCCACAGTTTCCAATTCTGACTCTGCCAAATTCTCTCACTTTCTAGGTGGAAGATTGTGAATGTCGACGTGCCTGGCCTCAAGCTGGAACCCCTGTCAGGTGGTGTGCTCCAACTGACCCTCCCTCTCAAAATGGAACTCCTGGGCATTATTCCAGGTGCTGCACCCAGGAAGGCCAGGTAAGCAGAAAGGTCTGGTTCAGGAATCCTCTCCCTCAGGATCCACAATTACCTATCCCTACATTATTGAATGTTTAGGCAGTAGCTAAAAGCAAGCAAACAAACCTGGGGGAAATACTGTGATGTTGATATAGCCCAAATGTGGTGCTGATAAAAATGACAACATCAACAGTAAGTCACTCTGTCAGCTATTTATTGTCCATTCTGCAGCAGCGGACCAAGCTGGGGGGTCTCCACCAAATCCAGTCTGGCAGAATATTCCAGTTTAAACAGCAGGTTTATACTGTCAGAATATCAATCTACTAACATAATAAGCCATGATTGGACACATGTTATACTTCAAGTAAGCAAAACAAATAGATGTGTATACAAGTATCAAAAATCTCTTTATTCAAAAGAAGGTGTGAAATGTTCTGTTTAAATTAAGAACTTTGATCTACTTTACATTTTTTGTCTAATTTGTTGGCATCTGTTGGCTCTCAGGCTCTTTCATCTTGCCTCTTAGCCCTTAATTGCCTCTCTCTGGCCCCTTCTACACTATAATCCAGATTATCAAAGCAGATAGTCCACACTATCTGCTTTGAACTGTATTATATTAGTCTCTACTGCCATATAATCCAGTTCAAAGCAGATGACTTGGATTTTATATGGCGGTGTCCTTCCTTACAGCTCTCTAGAGAGGAAATTGCCTCACAGGAGACTGGAAGGCTTTTATTTCTCAAAGCATACAGTACGGTTACAAAGCAAAGTTCCACCTGAAAGTTGCTTTCCCTCTCAGCTCCTCATATCCCTCTCCCTGGCTCTCCCCTTCACCATGCCTGCCCTGTTTCCACTGAGACCCTCCATCCTGGTCAGCCTTCCCTTGCTTCAGGTGTGCCACCAGCCAAGGCATGACATACTTTCATGATTCCCCACAACACCAGGAAAGGAGGTCATGACAGGTGGTGTAGAATGGGCATCTGTTTTCCTTAAGGAAAAGGGAACCCAAAGGCATCTGCACGAGCCCATTTTTTGAGAAATCAAAAATGCAACATACAGTACAGTGCTATCAATATCAATCTATTGCCCAGGAGTATGGTGAAGTTTCCTTCTCTAGAATTTTTTTTTGACAAGGGTTGGACTGGATTGCTCTGGGGTTCTTGATTGCAATTCTGGTTTTCTAAATAATGATGATAATAATAATAATAAGATTTAATTATACCCCGCCACCATCTCCCCCAATGGGGACTCAGGGCAGATTACCTGGGACCAAGCCCAAACAGCAGATTACAACAAAATAGAAACAAAACAAAAAACCCAAATACATTAAGCAAAAAATAACAACATCATAATTATATAGCAACACAGGAATACATTAAGCAGTATAAAATTACAACTAACACAATCACAACGAGAATGGACGGGCTGCATGTGCTGGATAAAAAGTTTAAAAAGTTAAAAACTGAGGCGTAAGATAAGGAGGAACAGGTTATTTGAAAAGAAGAGCTTGAGAAATGGGATTGTAGAACCAAACCTTCCCTGAGGGGGGACGTATACTCCAGTGACAGAAATATTGGAGGAAACAGTAGTGTGAGGTTGTGGGCCTACTCACCAAAAGCGCAGCGGAAGAGCCAAGTTTTAAGGTTCTTTTTTAAAAAACAAAACAAAACAAAACAAAGTTTTATTAAATTTTCCAAAATATAAAAACACACATTTAACGTATAGACATTACTACAACACAACAATACATATAGGACAAGAGTACTTCCCATCCTGCCCTTCTCCCATACACATGATTATTATCATAGATTACATTGAGTAAATTTTTACTGAGCTTCTTTTTACACAACTGCTGGATTTAATCTATTGAAGTTATCCATTCTATATTTCTCTCCGACATATATCTTCTGATTGTGGACCAATCAGTATACTTCATATTTTTATTCTGTGTCAGTGCTCTCGTGAGACATTCCATGCTCATGATATCCATAAGTTTTAGCTTCCAATCTTCTATTTTCGGGGTTCGATCTTCCTTCCACCTTCTGGCTATGGTCATTCTAGCCGCCGATATACAATATACAAACAATTTTTCAGTGTTACTCTCAAGTTTAAAATCAATTAGTCCCAATAGTATATACTCTGGTCGAAATTCAAACACAATTCCTAAGGCTACTTGCATTTCGTTATGAATTTTCTCCCAGTACTTCCTAATCATTTTACACCTCCACCACATGTGGAAGAAATTCCCAATTTCTTCCTTACACTTCCAACATTTGTTGGAATAATTACTATTATATATTGCAATCTTATTTGGTGTGAGATACCACCTGTGGAAAATTTTTAAGCCGTTTTCTTTTAAGTCATAAGCATACGTATAATTTAGAGGTATTTCCTTTCCTAAATCTTGTGCCTATCTAATCATACAATGCTTAATACCCTCTTCTTCTATGTGCCAATCGATTAATTTCTTATAAATAAACGATATTCTTTTTGTCTTCTTTTCCACAAGTGTATCCCAAAATGATTTCGATAAATCAAACCCCTCTATCTTATCTAACAAGAATAAGAACATAAGAACATAAGAAGAGCCATGCTGAATCGGGCCTCAGCCCATCTAGTCCAGCATTCTGTGTCACACAGTGGCCCACTAGTTGTACACAGGGATCTCTAGCAGAAAGGAGGGCAAAACCCTCACCTGCTCCCGACCCCCCACAACCAGTATATCTCTGATTTGGAAGTACTGTAGCCAATTAATTGATTTGTCTAATTCTTGTAGCTCTGACAGGTCTTTTAAACCTATCCCCTCTTTTGTCTTCTTGAGAATTGCATCATAGGTTACCCATTCATTATTCTCTCCCTTGTGCCCACCAGAAGAGCCCGTGAAACTGGCAGGAGCGAAAGGAGGGCCTACCCTGAAGATCGAAGGACCCGGGCTGATTCATGGAGGAAGATATGGACACGAAGGTAGGCGGGTCCCAAACCGTTTAGGGCTTTATAGGTGATAATTTGCACCTTGAATTGGGACCGGAAGATGAATGGCAACCAATGAAGCTCCTTAAACAGGGGGGTTGACTGCTCCCTGTAAATTGCTCGTTATTAATCTGGCTGCCGAGCATTGGACTAGTTGTAACTTCCAGGCTGTCTTCAGGGGTAGCCCCACGTAGAGGACATTGCAGTAATCCAATCTAGAGGTAACTAAGGCATGGACCACTGTAGTCAAGTCAGACTTCATGAGGTATGGTCGCAGTTGGTGCACAATTTTAATTGTGCAAAGGTTCTCCCGCCCATCGCTGACACCTGCGCATCAAGCGTCAGCACTGAGTCCAGGAGGACCCCCAAACTGTGGACCTGTGACATCAGGGGGAATGCGGCCCCGTCCAGCACAGGTTGCCACCTAATACTTCAGTTGGACAGCCACCGACCTGGAGGACCTCTGTCTTGTCAGGATTGATCCCCAGCTTGTTAGTCCTCATCCAGATTGTCACAGGGGCCAGGCACTGGTCCAGTATTCGAGGGGCTTCCTTGGAATCTGACTGAAATGAGTAATGGAGCTGGGTGTCATCTGCGTAGAGATGGCACAGTACTCCAAAACTCTGGATGACCTCTCCCAGCGGTTTCATGTAGATGTTAAATAGCATGGGGGACAGAATGGATGCTTGTGGGACCCCACAGGTCAATGGCCAGGGGACCAAGCAGGAGTCCCCCAGCTTCACCGACTGGGAACGGCCCTCCAGGAAGGACCGGAGCCACAGTAAAACCATGCCCCCGAGTCCAATCCCAGCGAGTCTCCCCAGAAGGATACCATGGTTCATGGTATCAAAAGCCAAGGAGATATCCGAGAGAACGAGCAGGGTCATACTCCCCCTGTCCAGTTCCCTGCAGAGGTCATTTTTTTCATGGAGAGATGTCAACCATCTCTTCTCCAGTCAATAAAGTATATTATTTCCCAGCGTTTACTGTATGTGTATTTGTTTCCCCTCTACTTTAATGCATTTTGAACAAGTCCAGTCTCAGCATATGTAGTCAGCCCTTCACATTCGCTGGGTCTATGGTGCAGGTAGGTAAAGGTTAAGAGGTAGTAAAGGAAATAAACCACTGATATCCCCTTTCCGAAAAAGGGAAACACTAATATATGGAGCAAGAGTTACCAGATGTACAAGCTTGGTTCAGAGGAACAAGAGACCAATTTGCAAATATCCACAGGATAATGGAAAAAGGCAGGGAGTTTCAGAAAAACATCTATTTCTGTCTTATTGACTATTCTAAAGCCTTTGACTGTGTGGATTATATAAAATTGTGGCATGTTTTTAGTGGTTTGGGGAGACCAAGCCACCTTGCCTGTCTCCTGAGGAATCTGTATAACAACCGATTAGCAACAGTCAGAACAGACCATGGAACAACAGACTGGTTCAAGACTGGGAAAGGAGTATGGCAGGGCTGTCAATTCTCACAAAGAAAAGGTGGCTGTACCACACACACAAACAGAAGGAGAAGGGGCAGCACTAAGTGCTGATATGTCAATATAATCCGAAATATCCTAATGAAACAATCACTCCATATATTTCATAGTATCAGCACATATCTTTAAGGTGATAACTGGCGCGACAATCATAAACAATGAGAAGTAAGTAGTAGTGGGTAATCCACAAAAAACATATAGAGTAGATGCTTACATGCAAGTAAGCGTAGACACGGATTAAATGGGAAAGGAAAGTTCCTATGTCCATACTCACAGGGACGCTGGCCTGGGACTCTTCCAAAACAAATGGAAATCACAATCAAATAGGAAAAGTCTTCTGGTAAAGTTCTCTCATTAATAGTCCATCATAGAGTCCATAAATGATCTCAAGGGAAGCAAAACTAGCTTGTGCAGGCGCTCAGTCATTTCGCCAATGAGGCTTCATCAGGACCCGGGGCGTGGTCTACATTATCGTCAAAGAGCGCCTCGCAGGCAGAGTAAAAGTACTGGAGTATAATATAATATAATAGAAATAATAAATGTACAATTATTAAAGTTCAAAAGGCTCCCTTATGGGGACAGCCTGGGTCAACATAATAATGGAAATATAGTACAGTATTGCAGACGTAAGATTCAGATACATACCAATAACTTTGTAAACAGAGGCGCCACAAATCCAAGCAGCATCCGTGGATGCCGGGCTAAAAGCACAGAGTTCTCAAGGCATCTGAGTTAAATAGAGATGTTTCCAGGTGTGGGAGTTAAACTAGTAGTTCATTAATAGAAAGGCAGTCATTTAACCCTGTAGGTGTTTCACAATTAAGATTCACAATCCATCTATTTTTTAATTGTAGTAATTGGCGTTTGATGTTGGAGTGTGGCTGGGGATTAACTCTTTCTAGTATAGAGACACTGAAATCTTCGCAACCGTGATGTTGGGTTTTAAAGTGCATGTACAACACAGAATTATCATAACCTGTCCGGAAGCGTGATCTATGCTCAGAAATTCTTGTCTTGAGTCCCCGCGTCGACTGGCACACGTAAAGGTTACCAAGGGCCCATTTAAAACAATATACTACATTTTTCGAACTACAAGTCGCCCATGTTCTAATCTTAAACTCTCTGTTGTTGTATGGGCTACGAATGTGGTCCTGGGTGTTTATTAATTTGCAAATACAGCATCTCCCACATTTTTTTGTCCCTGGTCTAAGGGGGGTGTGATTGGGAGGATCTATGTTGCCTGGAGGGTCCCTAGTATGCTCTAAGATATCTTTTAAATTTTGAGAGTGTTTGTATGCTATCAGGGGTGGCTTCTCAAGGCCTGGAATAGAACTGATTAAAGGCCAGAAATTCTGAACGATCTGTTTAATGTTTTTGGAATGGGGGGGATAAAGTTAAAGGCCAGATTATTTTTCATGGGGGTTGACGTGTTTGTAAGCAAGTCAGATCTAGGTATCTGTAGAACTCTATTGTAGGCAGAGTGTAAAATACAGGATAGATAACCCCTATATGTCAGGTTGTTTATGAAAGTGTTGGCATCTTGTTGAAAATGATGGGGCAAAGATGAGTGCCTTTTAATCCGTAGGAGTTGGGGGAAAAAGTAAATTATTTTTGAGGGGGTAGGGATGAAATGAAGAGTAATGTAATAAAGAGTTGGTGTTAGTGGGTTTCATATAATTTTTAACTTTAAGGGATCCCTGATGGACAAAAGTGGTAAGATCAAGACAATTAACAGAGGACTGGCTATGTTGGAAGGTGAAATTAATATTTTCGTGCCACGAATTCAACCAGTCTTGGAATGCATATAAATCCATGTGGCCATCAATAATACAGAAAACATCATCAATATATCTGTAAAAGTGTTTTATATGTCTAGAATAATCTAAATATGCATCAGAAAAAAGAAAATTATGTTCCAATTCTCACCATCCCTATTCAACTTGTATGTAGAACACATCATGTGACATGCGGGGCTGGAAAATTTCTGGAAGAAACATTAACAACCATAGATATGCAGATGATTCCACTTTGATGGCTGATTGTGAGGAGGAGCTGAGGAGGCTTCCAATCAAGGTGAAAGAAGAAAGGGAAAAAGATGGGTTGCAGTTAAACATAAAAAAAACCAGGATTATGGAAAATAGACTGATTGATAACTGGGAAATAGAGGGAGAAAATGTGGAAGCAGTGACACACTTTGTATTTCTAGGCACAAAAATTACTACAGACACAGACTGCAGCCAGGAAATTTCCTTCTTGGGAGGAGAGCAATGACCAGTCTCAATAAAAGTGTGAAGAGTAGAGGCTTCACACTGACAATGACGATCCGCATAATTCAAACAATGGTATTCCCAGTAGTTACATATGAATGTGAGAGCTGGAACATAAGGAAGGCTGAGCTAAGGAAAAGAGACGCTTTTGAACTGTGGTGCTGGAGGAAAATTCTGGGAGTGCCTTGGAATGCGGGAAGATCAAACCAGTCCATACGTCAGAAAAGAAAGCCCGACTGCTCACTGGAGAAAGGATATGAGAAGCAAAGATGAAGTCATTTGGCCACATCATAAGAAGACAGGAAAGCTTTGAGAAGAGAATGATACTGGAGAAAAAGGAAGGAAAAAGGAAGAGGGGCCGACCAAGGGCGTTGTTTTAATCTTAACTCTGAGATTTTATAGTTGTATTGTTTTTTAATTGTGTTTTTATTGTATCTCGTTTTACTGTGAGCCACCCCGAGCCTCCCGGGAGTGGCGGCCTAGAAGTCAGAGAAATAAAAGATGGATGGTTGGTATCCTTGAAGGGACTGGCTTGACTCTGAAGGACCTGTAGGTGGCCATGGCCGACAGGGAGCTCTGTCCTGGGTTGGTCCAGAGGTCATGAAGAGTTGGAAGCGACTGAATGAATAAATAACAACAATCAGCATCAGAAAGGACCAATCAGGACAGGGGGGTGGGGGCAGAGATTTGCCCCTTCGTAGTCATCTGAGTTCTGAAAAATCCGTTAATATTCCACACTATGATTTTTGTTCCTGGTTTATAAATTTAATTTCCTAATTGATTCTGTCATAAAATAATAGGGAAAGTTTATTAAACTACAAAAGCTTTGTCTTTGTGGGAGGGACCTCATGCTATAGCTACAGGATAGGGTATTAATTTGCGGGGGGGGGGGGCTTTAGAACATGGAAAAGAATATGGATGAAATGCAACTCACATCATCATTTGTATTAACGCAACTTCATCAGTATTCAAAGTTGGCCATGATGGGTATGTGTGCTAAATGTGGTACTGATCCATCGTCAGTTCGGTTCACAGTGTTCTTTGATTGCAAGTGAATTATACTTTTTGATTGTGAGTGAATTATTTATTTGATTGTGAGTGAATTATTTATTTATTTCCTGTCATTCTCAACCCCCAGAGTTTTCTAATTCGTGGTCCAACCCTCCCAAACTTCACTAGTATTCAAAGTTGGCCATGTTGGGTCTTTGCGACAACTTTGGTCCAGATCCATCATCGGTTGGGTTCACAGTAGGTTTGTGTGATCAAAAAAAGTTCCAAACCCGTTTTGAATGTAGAGGGCACTGGTGGTTCGGAGCTAAAGTCAATTCCGATTTTCACAGAAAAATGTTCAAAAGTTTTCAAAACTTCCGAGACTTTCGAATCCTTCATTAATGGTTTCTAAGTGTTAATTCTTGTTTCATTGGGTGGTCTTTACTTGAAAGTAGTTTTTACTATGATGGAGGAAATTCATCCACTGGGTTTTAAACCGCTTCCCGGGCTCACAAGGGAAGACGAGAGGGAGGAAATTAATCCTCTGGGTTTTAAGTCACTCCCCAGGCTCATGCGGAGAGACGGGAGGGAGGAAAGCCATCCACTAGGTTTTAAATCACTTCCCAGGCTTGAGCCAAAAGTGGGGAAATGCTGAATCATTTCCGACTCACTCACTGCTTCATAACAGAAATGGCGGAAAAAGCTGCAGAAGGGCAAAGGTACTTCCGATTTCCTTAAAAACTTCAAAATTGCTTCAAAAAGCAAATCTTTCCAAATGTATTCCAAATTATGAAGATTCTGGATGAACCTAACCATGCCTAGTTCACAGTGATCTCTGAAAGCAGGTGAACAACAACACCCGGACTTCAGGTAAATTACAATTCCTAGAATTCAAGGTATTCCAGGTTGGGCATGTAGGGTATGTGTGCCAAGTTTGGCTGAGATATATCATAGTGGGGTCAGCATGTGCCAAATTTGGTTCACATCCATTGTTAGGGGGAGTTACAGTGGCCTCAGAAAGTTGGGGCATTTTGGAAAATAATTACATAGAAAGGTTTGATGAAGATGCGGCGCAATATGAGACAGGGAGTGGCAGAATCATGCAAATTGAGCAACAATGGAAAGAGCAGAAAACACTGAAATGTCCAAGGTGGATAAAATACGTAAAATCTAGGATTACGTTGTGCAGATATGGAAGCATTCACTTCCATTAGTCTCCCCTTCGGGGGGAGAAGGGCAGGGTAGAAATGCATGAAAAAAAAGTATGTGTTTGTAGAGTTTAGTGATCTTTGATTGTGGGTTAACTAAAATGTCTAAATTCATGGGTCAATCACCCACAAACTTCATGAGTATTCAAAGTTGGCCATGTTGGGCATGTGTGTCATGTTTGGTACAGTTCTATAGTCAGTTGGGTTCACAGTGGTGAGTTTAGATAAATTACAATTCCCAGAATTCAAGGTATTCCAAGTTGGGCATGTAGGGTATGTGTGCCAAGTTTGGCTGAGATATATCATTGTGGGGTCAGCATGGTCTCTGGAGGTTGTTGAACTACAACTCTGATAATCTGTGCGAAACCTCTCCAATGTGTTTTCTTTGTCATGGGGGATGGGTTGTGTGCCAAATTTGGTTGAGATCCATTGTTGAGGGGAGTTACTGTGGCCTTAGAAAGTTGGGGCATTTTGCAAAATAATTACATAGAAAGGTTTGATGAAGATGCGGGGCATTATGAGACAGGGAATGGCAGAATCATGCAAATTGAGCACCAATGGAAAGAGCAGAAAACACTGAAATGTCCAAGGTGGAAAAAATACGTAAAATCTAGGATTACATTGTCCAGATATGGAAGCATTCCATGAGTCTCCCCTACGGGGGGAGAAGAGCGGGGTAGAAATGCATGAAAAAAAGTATGTGTTTGTGGATTTTGAATCGAGTTTGGGGAGCACATTGGTAGGAGTTTCCAATCCAATAGTTAAAAAATCTATCAGGGCCCTTTTGTGTTTTCAGAATGCTCTCTGTAAACCTGGAATGTATTGGAGGGAGGGCCTTTGGTGGTTCCAGCAAGATTTAGTCACATATGTGAGTGGAAGTGGGAGCTGATAGGAAATCAGCCAATTGACTATAAACATACATACATACATACATACATACATACATGGGATGCGTGATCAAGAAAATAAATGTTTCAGAAGTTTTTACAAAATGGGAGGGGGTATTGATGTTTTGTTAATGAAGTATTCTTACTGAGGGAGGCAAAGAGAAAAGGCTTGAGGTGGCGAGGATGGTGAGGGAGGTGAGGGAAAAAATTGACAGTGAGGGAGGCAAGGATAAAGAGCTTTTGGTGGAGAAGGGGGCAACAAAAATTACTTTCCACAGAGAGAGAGAGGCAAGGAAAAAAGACTTTAGTTGGTGAAGGAAGTGAGGATGGTGATGGAGATAAGTAAAAAAGGCCTTTGATAGTGAGGGAAGCAACAAGAAAAGTCTTTTGGCGGTCTTTTGGGGTGTTTACGTATGATTCTCAAAGCCCCAAGGGCTCCGCAGAGCACACTTTAAGAACTGCTGATATATTGGGACCACTCTGGGAATAACAATTAGATCTGGGATTCTCTGAGTGAATATTGCTATATGGATCTGATGGGGTTGATGTGAGTGAACATGAAATCAATGGCCAACGTCATTGTATTCTGAAACAAATCTGCATCGATTCTAGTTCTGTTCCAGTCACTGACTGAAGAAAAACCCTGCTGAGCCAACCTATAGCATCTCAGCCAAGATCTTGATATTGTTCAGCTCTGAGTCCCCCTTCAGGGGTTAAGAAGCACTGACTCTCTCCACTGGAAACTGGCATCCCAGATCAAACTTGGGCCAAGTGCCACTGCTGAGGGGTTCCATACCTTCTTACATAACAATTTGCCAACCTTTTCAAATGTATAAATATTTGCATTGCAGATAGTAATTGCTATTCTATAGCCAAGGAAATGTCATGCGTTTCCCACAATGAGCTTTTCCTCATTCCTGATGTATATATTTACTATATAAGGTGCATAGGCTCTTGGCTCAGGATGTCTTCTTCCACAGAGGACAACACCTTGGGGACACCTTGCAAAACCAACAGGTAAGTAATGTAAGAAACCAAAGGGAGCTCGGGTTGCTTCTCCCAAAATGAACCAACCAGTCTGATTTCCCAACTCAAGAATGATCTTTCAAGGGCTAGGTATTAATTTATGTATGTATTACAATCACAGAACTTACATTCAACCCATTGCTAGATGGTTAAGCACAAATGGATTTTGGGTATGAAAATCTGACTTTGAGTGATTTGATTTTCATCTATTGAGTTTCATCTATGATCACAACGGGAGCTAAAATGAATATTTGTGGGATTTTCTTCTCATCTAAAACTTAAACTTCCATGGCTCAATGCTGTTGTATCCTGGAAGTTGGCATTTGGTGAAGAACCAGCGCTCTTGGGCAGAGAAGGCTAGACACCTTTTAAAACTACAGTTTCCATGGTGTTGAGCTACTACAGTGGTGTCCAACTGCATTCATTCTACAGTGTAGATGCCCCCACATAGTCAGACTCCAGGAAAAGAAATCCCATTTGAATGTTAGGAAGATCTTCCTGAAGGTCCAAGGTGTTCTCCAGGGGAATCTGGTGCCTGGGAGTTTGGTGGAGCCTCCTTCCTTCTCTGGAAGTTCATAAGAAGAGGCTGGATAAATGGCCACCTGCCAGGAGAGTTGCACTGTAGAATCCTGCCTGGCAGAAGAAGATATGCTAGGTGGCCCTGGGTCCCTTTCCAACTCCAGGATCCATATTTTCTCAGGTCAAGATGCTCAAGGTTTGGACTGTCCTTCTTCTGTGCAGCCTCCAGCCCTTCCAACAAGCCGTGGCACAAGAAGGAAGCCGTGAGACGAACGCTCTTACATTTGATAGGTTTATAACACGTCAGTATTTGCATCTCTTTAATTTTTTATATTGGGAGATAGATAGATAGATGGCCCCATCTACACTGCCATATAATCCAGTTTCAGAATGCAGATTAACTGCATTGATATGGATTTTATTGCAGTGCAGAGACATATAATCCAGTTCAATGAGATTCAATCTGCATTTTTGTAGGCGATCCCTCCCGATAGCCGATCTCTCATGGCCCATGAGTCTGATTGGATTCCAGAGTTAGAGTTTTGGTGGTGGGTCCATAAGTTAATGTAGAGACCTATTCTGGATATACATGGTCTTTCTTTCACAGTGAGAATATACATTTCTAGATGGAAGGAAGTCATGACCAGGGTTTGCTTCAGGCTCTTTCTTCCTCTTTACACATTTCTCCCTTTCACCCTCCATTTGTTCATTTTCGAAATCCAGAATCATGCTGGAGGACCTAGAAGTGCTGGACCTTGATCAATGGTTATCAATTGTTGGTCTTCCAGGTATTTTGGAGTTCAGCAACCAGAAATCCCAGCCAGCTTACCAGTTTTTAAGAATTGTGGGAACTAAAGAACCTGGAGAATCAAAAATTGGGAACTAAAAGTCTAGGCATTTTCTAAGTCATCCACATGTTTCTTTAGTTTGTTGACACAGAGTTATAGTGGAAGAGCCAGAAATGATAGAGATGTGTTCCCTTTAGGCATTTTCTAGGTCCTCCAGCAGGAGTCCATGATTTGCTTCTACTGGACATTGACCATGGTCATGCTGGAGAAATGCTAGAGATATTTTCCTGCTAGGCATTTTCTAGATTCTACAGAATTCTGTGATATCCTTCCTCCAGAAGTCATTCATTTCACTAGGGATTGTTACTATCTGTGGTTTCAAATTTCTGTGATAAGTTCAAGAAGATATGTAGGTTGTACTCTATCTGAATTGAGTAATCCTCTTTATTTCCCCTGAGATCAAAAGTCTGAAAGAAGACATGCCAAAGCCAAAACTCAGCCTTCTTTACTCGGGTAGAAGAGGAGAGATTGGTTCGGAGAAGGAACAGAGCTTTTATCTGCAGTGTGTTGGTGCTGGAACCAAGCATGTATTTTTCTTGGCACTATGAACAGTGCCAAAAAACATTATTCATTGCAAGGGAATACCAATGTCCTTAACCTGGCAATGCCAAGCCGCAAGGCCTGCCTCTATGCCACTAAATATATTCCCTTGTTGTACAGAGCTCATGTCAGTCAGTTTAGTCAAAGCAACACAGCATTGGGGAGTAAAAGTGGGTAATACTAGTGATGGTGGTGAATAATGCTGGGACACAGTTTTACTTTGTTGACTTTCCATCTCTTGCACAAAATGGTATCAACGTTCTACAGTAATCACCCGCCTCATCATCCCCATGGGAGGAAATCCTTTAGGAGATTTACGTGGTGACACCCTGGACAACCAAGGAGGGCGGCAAAGAAGAGATCTGCTTGGAGGTGACATGGGAGACAAGAAAGGTCTGCCTGGAAATGCCTTGGGAGACAAGGAAAGTCAGCTTGCACATCTCCTGAATCTGCTTAAGTAAGTTATAGTGGGAACAAGGTGGAGCATCAATTCAATGGATGAATAAAATATATAAAAGTATGTAGGGGAACTGGCAAGTAAGGAAATGCTCAAGATCCTGCGAGGTAGACTCCAGCAATACATGAAGCGAGAGTTGCCAGATGTACAAGCTGGGTCCAGAAAAGGCAGAGGAATGAAAGACCAATTGCCAATATCTGCTGGATAATGGAGAAAGGCAGGGAGTTTTAGAAAAACATCTATTTCTATCTTATTGACTATTCTAAAGCCTTAGACTGTGTGTATCATAATAAACTGTGGCAAGTTCTTGGTTATATGGGGATACCAAGCCACCTTGTCTGTCTCCTGGGGAATCGGTATAATGGCCAAGTTTATGGTATTTGTACCCCGTAGCTTCTCATCCCTGCAGGGGGACTCAGCACGGCTTACATTTGCAGCACTACAGGCTGCACCACCACAATACAATTTAAAAATACACCATATAATCAATGTCATTAAAAAGCATTAAAACATTTTTAAAAACATTACATTAAAAACAACTACATACAACAATAATTAATTAAAGCCATCAAGCGGAACACAAGTAGCAATAATCAGAACAGACCACCAGTCTGGTGCAAGATATTGGGGAAGGAGTATGGCAGGACTGTATACTCTAACTAAACAATATGAGCAGTATAGTTACTATCTATGTTCCTACAACACAACAACACACAGTGGGGTTCTGTATATAATCAATATATTCAGGCTTGCATATAAGCTCAATCTTATTACTTTCCAATAACACAAAAGTATATCTATTACATATAAATGGCGCACAAACCAAAGGAAAATACCAGAGTCACTCACGATACAGTAAGTCCCTCTTCACGGAGTCTAATAGACTCAATAATATAGTCCCATTCTTCTGTGATGTATTCTTTGAGACCCAATGGTCCACTCAAAAATATATTTATAATCCGTGGCCCGTTGGCCCAAAATAAATCCACTTGGAGAAGGATTACCCGTAGGTGGACTACCCAGCGATAATCACGAACTAGTGGATTAATACACATTGGAACTCACAGCGGAAGCATACTACATTCCATACTTGTATCCAAGTTGATTTATTTTGGGCCAATGGGCCACGGATTATAAATATATTTTTGAGTTGACCATTGGGTCTCGAAGAATACATCACAGAAGAATGGGACTATATTATTGAGTCTATTAGACTCCGTGAAGAGGGACTTACTGTATCGTGAGTGACTCTGGTATTTTCCTTGAGTGACTCTGGTATTTTCCTTTGGTTTGTGCGCCGTTTATATGTAATAGATATACTTTTGTGTTATTGGATAGTAATAAGATTGAGCTTATATGCAAGCCTGAATATATTGATTATATACAGAACCCCACTGTGTGTTGTTGTGTTGTAGGACTGTATACTCACCCCCGAGCTATTCAACTTGTGTGCGGTGACAGATTTTGTATTTCTAGGCATGAAATTACTGCAGACCCAGACTGCAACCAGGAAATCTGAAGATGTTTACTTCTTGGGAGAAGAGCAATGACCAATCTTGATACAATAGATAACAGTACAGAGATCACATGGGCAACGAAGATCTGCATAGTCAAAGCAATGGTATTCTCCTGAGTAGCCTATGGATGTGAGAGCTGGACCATAAGGAAGGCTGAGCGAAGGAAGAGAGATGCTTTTGAACTGGAAGAATAGTCTGAGAGTGCCTTGGACTGCAAGAAGGTCAAACCAGTCCATCCTCCAGGAAATAATGCCGACTGCTCACTGGAGGGGAGAATATCAGAGGCAAAGATGAAGTACTTTGGCCACTTCATGAGAAGACAGGAAAGCTTTTTTTTAATTTTAAAAGTCTTTATTGAAGAAAAACAAAACAGTTACATATACAGACTCTTAAAAGCTTACACTGGTGGAAAGCCGCCATGCCTGGCCGACAGAAATAGCATGTCTTATGCCCTAGTACCGCGGAAGCTGTAATACTCCACACCACGCGTAAGTGGAATTGTATGGGGACAAGGGAAGAGAATGGAGAAGGGATGGGGCAGGAAAGCTTGGAGAAAACAATGATGTCAGGCAAAATGGGAGGAAAAAGGAAGAGGGGCAGACCAAGGGCAAGATGGGTGGATGGTATCCTTGAAGGAAGTGGCTTGATTTTGGAGGAACTGGGAGTGTCTATGGCCGACAGGCAGCTCTGGCATGGATGGGTCAATGAAGTCACGAAGAGTCGGAAGCAAGTGAATGAACAGAAAAAATAGAGGAGAGGGCAAAATCACACTTTACCTAGGTAAGGAGATGGTCCCCCCTCTTTGGGTGAAATTTAAGGTACACTATTAATCCCTTACTACACTCCATATATCACAGTACAACTCCATGGTCAATTTCGCCCATTCCCATGGAACAACCTAGAGATTTCTAGAGAGAACACCTTGGTCTTTCAGTGCTATCCTATGGTCAACTTCCAGCAAATGTTGTCCCCAGACTCATGCTGGAAAGCCTTCTTCTCGGCTAATATTGCGTCCCCAAGGAACCGTCCGGCAGAGTTGTTCCGAGTAGTGAGAGGGTTGTTGAATCCCACCATTCCAGATTGGTCCCCTGACGACTCGGCAGCCCGCTGTGAAGCACTTGGACCCCATGTTAACGGCAGTCTCTGAGGATGTAACAAGAACATCTGTTTGTCCTGTTTTGATGGATTCGTTTTAATCTGTTCAGCTCGAGGATGTGGACAAGATTCTTGGAGAGGCGAGAGTGACCACATGCATCCTCGACCCTTGCCCATCCTGGCTTGTAAAGGAAGCCAGAGGAGGTTTGGCAGAGTGGGTGAAGGTGGTGGTTAATGCCTCCCTTCGGGAAGGCAAAATTCCAGCCAGCTTAAAACAAGGTTATAAAACTGCTGTTGAAGAAACCATCACTGGACCCCACTCAATTTGTCAACTATCGGCCAGTTTCCAATCTCCCCTATTTGAGCAAAGTCCTGGAACATGTGGTCGCCTCGCAACTCCAGGAATTCTTGGTAGACACTGATTATCTGGATCCGGCGCAGTCTGGCCTTAGGCCGGGACATGGCACTGAGACAGCCTTGGTCGCCTTAGTGGATGATCTACGCCGGGAGCTTGACAGGGGGAATGTGTCCCTGTTGGTTCTGCTGGACCTCTCAGCGGCCTTCGATACCATCGATAACAGTATTCTTCTGGGACGCCTCGCTGGAATGGGCCTTGCAGGTACTGCTTTGCAGTGGCTCCAGTCCTTCCTCGAGGGTCGCTCCCAGAAGGTGTTGCTAGGGGACTCCTGCTCGACCCCACGGCCATTGTACTGTGGGGTCCCGCAGGGTTCAATACTGTCCCCTAAGTTATTTAACATATACATGAAGCCGTTGGGGGAGATCATCGGCAGTTTCAGGGTGCGGTGTCATCTGTACGCAGATGATGTCCAACTCTGTCACTCCTTCCCACCTGCTACTAAGGAGGCTGTTCAACTCCTGAACGGATGCTTGGCCGCTGTAACGGACTGGATGAGGGCTAACGAATTGAAACTAAATCCAAACAAGACAGAGGTCCTCCTGGTCAGTCGTAAGGCCGAACAGGGTATAGGGTTACAGCCTGTGCTTGACGGGGTTACACTCCCCCTGAAGGCGCAGGTTCGCAGTCTGGGAGTGATTCTAGATTCATCGCTGAGCCTGGAGCCCCAGGTCTCAGCGGTGGCTGGGAGAGCTTTTGCACAGTTAAAGCTTGTGCGCCAGCTCCGCCTGTACCTTGGGAAGTCTGACTTGGCCACGGTGGTCCATGCTCTGGTTACATCCCGAATAGACTACTGCAATACTCTCTACGTGAGGTTGCCTCTGAAGACTGCTCGGAAGTTGCAATTAGTCTAACGTTCGGCAGCCAGGTTACTAACAGGAGCGAGGCACAGGGAGCACACAACTCCCTTGCTGCTCCAGCTCCACTGGCTGCCAATTAGCTTCCGGGCACAATTAGAAGTGCTGGTTTTAACCTACAAAACCCTATACGGTTCTGGCCCAGTTCACCTGTCCAAACGGATTCTCCCCTTCGAGCCATCAAGAACATTAAGACCCTCCGGAGAGGCCCTGCTCTCGGTCCCACCGGCTTCGCAAGCACGGCTGGTGGGGACGAGAGACAGGGCCTTCTCTGTGGTCCCCCTCGGCGGTGGAACTCTCTACCAAGTGATGCTCGATCTGCCCCCTCTCTGTTGTCCTTTAGGAGCCTGGTGAAGACCTGGATGTGGAACCAAGCCTTCCCAGAATAGGCTGAGATTGGCTATTGTCTGAATGTATGACCACATTTACAGATTGAGTGGAATTGTTTTAATGGCGATGTGTTTTATGCTGGGTTTGAATATATTTTAATATGTTGTTGTAGTTTTTTAAAAATTGTATAGCATTGAATTTTTGCTGTTATGCCGGTCTGATTCCCTCGATAGAGGTGAGAAGGTCGGGTACAAAAGTTTTAAATAAATGAAGCCTAGAATTTCCTAGGGAGTTATTCTTCCTCTCATGAAAAAGCAAAGGTATTTTGGTATTGGCATTGTTTCACCTTCACAGGGTTCTGTGCCCCTAATGCCAATGAAAGTAGAGGGCTGACTGCACCTCCTTGTGTGTGGCTCATAGCAGGGCATTTATGCGCATAAAGCTTCCAGCCACAGTTTCCAATTCCGACTCTTCCAAATTCTTTCACTTTCTAGGTGGAAGATTGTGAATGCCGACGTGCCTGGCCTCAAGCTGGAACCCCTGTCAGGTGGTGTGCTCCAACTGACCCTCCCTGTAAAAATGGAACTCCAGGGCAATATTCCAGGTGCTGCACCCGGGAAGGCCAGGTGAGCAGAAAGGCCTGGTTCAGGAATCCTCTCCCTCAGGATCCACAATTACCTATCCCTACGTTATTGAATGTTTAGGCAGTAGCTGAAAGCAAGCAAGCAAACCTGTGGGAAATCCTGTGATATTGATATAGCCCAACTGTGGCGCTCATAAAAATGACAACATCAACAGTAAGTCACTCTGTCCGCTATTTATTGTCCGTTCTGCAGCAGTGGACCAAGCTGGGGGGGTCTCCGCCAAATCCAGTCTGGCAGAATATTCCAGTTTAAACAGCAGGTTTATACTGTCAGAACATCAATCTACTAACATAATAAGCTATGATTGGACACATGATATACTTCAAGTAAGCAAAACAAATAGAGCGTGTATACAAGTATCAAAAATCTCTTTATTCAAGAGAAGGTGTGAAATGTTCTGTTTAAATTAAGAACTTTGATCTACTTTCGATTTTTTGTCTAATCTGCTGCCTGTCAGGCTCTTTCTTCTTGCTTGTTAGCCCTTAATTGCCTCTCTCTGGCCCCTTCTGCACTATAATCCAGATTATCAAAGCAGATAGTCCACATTATCTGATTTGAACTGGATTATATTAGTCTCCACTGCCATATAATCCAGTTCAAAGCAGATGGATTTTATATGGCGGTGTCCGTCTCTTTCAGCTCTCTAGAGATGAAATTGCCTTACAGGCAGACTGGAAGGCTTTTATTTCTCAAAGCATACAGTACGGCTACAAAGCAAAGTTCCAGTTGAAAGTTGCTTTCCCTCTCAACTCCTCATATCTGTCTCCCTGGCTCTCCCCTTCACCATGCCTGCCCTGTTTCCATGGAGACCCTCCATCCTGGTCAGTATTCCCTTGCTTCAGGTGTGCCACCGGCCAAGGCATGGCCTACTTTCATGATTCCCCACAACACCAGGAAAGGCGGTCATGACAGGTGGTGTAGAATGGGCATCTGTTTTCCTTAAGTAAAAGGGAACCCAAAGGCATCTGCATGAGCGCATTTTTTGAGAAATCAAAAATGCAACATACAGCACAGCACAATCAATATCAATCTATTGCCTGGGGGCATGGTGGAGTTTGGACTGGATTGCCCTGGAGTTCTTGATTGCAATTCTGGTCTTCTAAATAAATAATATTAATAATAATAATAATATTTATTTATACCCCGCCACCATCTTCCCCAATGGGGACTCAGGGCAGATTACATGGTGCCAAGCCCAAACAGCAAAGTACAACAACATTAACAACAAAATTAAAACCAAATACACTAAGCAACAAATAACATCATAATTACATAACAACACAGGACTACATTGAGCAGTATAAAATTACAATAAACACAATCACAAAGACAATGGGCGGACTGCATGTGCAGGAGAAAAAGTTTAAAAAGTTAAAAACTCAGGGGTAAGAAAAGGAGGAACAGGTGATTTGTAAAGGAGAGCTCCAAAAACGGGGTTGTAGAACCAAACGTTCCCTGAGGGGGGACAGGGACATATACTCCAGGGACATAAATGTTGGGGGAAACAGTAGTGTGAGGTTGAGTGCTTACTAACCAAAAGCGTAGTGGAAGAGCCAGGTTTTCAGGTTCTTTTTCAAGGTTTCTAAAGCAGGGGCTTTCCTAATCTCTCTGGGTAGAGAGTTCCAGAGCCGGGGGACCACAGAGGAAAAGGCTCTGTCCCTTGTGCCCACCAGACGAGCCCATGAAACTGGCAGGGGTGAAAGGAGGGCCTCCCCCGAAGATGGAAGGGTCCAGGCTGATACGGTCACTAAGGTAGGTGGGTTCCACACCGTTTAGGGCTTTATAGGTGATAATTTGCACCTTGAATTGGGACAGAAAGGTGAACAGCAGCCAATGAAGCTCCTTAAACAGTGGGATTGACCGCTCCCTGTAAATCACCCCAGTTATTAATCTGGCAACCAAGTGTTGGACTAGTTGTAATTTCCGGGCCGTTTTAAAGGTAGCCCCACGTAGAGTGCATTGCAGTAATCCAATCTAAACCAAGGCATGGATCACCGTGGTCAAGTCAGAATTCATGATGTATGGTTGCAGCTGGCGCACAAGTTTTAATTGTGCAAAGGCACTCCCGGCCACTGCCGACACCTGTGCATCAAGCATCAGTACTGAGTCCAGGAGGACCCCCAAACTGTGATTTCAGGGGAAGTGCAACCCCATCCAGCACAGGTTGCCACCCCAAACCCTGGTCACACGGGCGACTGACTTGGAGGACCTCTGTCTTGTCAGGATTGATCCTCAGCTTGTTCGTCCTCATCCAGATCATCACAGCGGCCAGGCACTGGTCCAGTATCTGCAGGGCTTCCTTGGAATCTGGTGGAAATGAGTAAAGGAATTGGGTGTCATCTGCATTGAGATGGCACCATACTCCAAAACTCCAGATGACCTCGCCCAGCAGTTTCATTTAGATTTAAATAGCATGGGGGACAGAATAGATCCTTGTGGGACCTCACAGGTAAATGGCCAGGGGTCTGAGCAGGAGTCCCCCAGCTTCACCGACTGGGAATGACCCTCCAGGAAGGACCGGAGCCACAGTAAAACTGTGCTCCTGAGTCCCATCCCAGTGAGTCTCTCCAGAAGGATACCATAGTCAATGGTATTGAAAGCCGCTGAAAAATCCAAGAGAACAAGCAGGGTCACACTCCTCCTGTCCAGTTCCCTGCGGAGGTCATCCACCAAGGTGACCAAAGCCATCTCAGTACTGTACCCAGGTTGAAAGCCAGATTGCAAACGATCTAGAAAATCGTTGTCATCGAGGAATCCCTGAAGCTGCAAGGCAACCACCCGTTCCAGAACCTTGCCCGGAAAAGGGAAGTTGGAAATTGGACAGTAGTTGTCACATAATGTTTTACCGCCGCCTGTTTGAGGGAGGACCGGAATTTCCCCTGGCCCAAATAAGCATTTACTATCACGACAAACCATTCCAACAACCCCTTTCTGGCCAGCTTAACTAACCAGGAAGGGCAAGGATCCAGAGCGCAAGTGGTCGCCCTCACAGTCCCAAGGATCCCCTCCACATCATCAGAGTGAACAAGATGGAAAGAATCCCATAAGATCGAACAGACAGGTGCCTTGGTTACCTTATCTGACACCGCATTTAAATTGGAGTCCAGCTCAAGACGTATCTGATACTTGAGCAAAGTATGCACAAGTATCAAAAATACTACAGTAAACAAAGTTATTTAAATCTCCTTACTCAAGAGAAGATGTGAAAAGTTCCGTTTAAATGAAAAACTTTTTTCTACTTTTCATTATTTGTCTAACCTATTGGCATCTACAGGCTCTCAGGCTCTTTCTTCTTGCTTGTTAGCCTTTATTTACCTCTCTCTGGCCCCTTCTACACTTTAATCCAGATTATCAATGCAGATAGTCCACATTATCTGTTTTGAACTGTATTGTATTAGTCTCCACTGCCATATAATCCAGTTCAAAGCAGATGACTTGGATTTTATATGGCAGTGTCCTTCCTTACAGTTCTTTAGAGAGGAAATTGCCTCACAGGCAGACTGGAAGGCTTTTATTTCTCAAAGCATACAGTACGGCTACAAAGCAAAGTTCCACCTGAAAGTTGCTTTCCATCTCAGCTCCTCATATCCCTTGCCCTGGCTCTCCCTTTCACCATGCCTGTCCTGTTTCCATCCTGGTCAGATTTCCCTTGCTTCAGGCATGGCCTACTTTCATGATTCCCCACAGCATCAGGAAAGGAGGTCAAGACAGGCAGTGTAGAAGGGGCCTCTGTTTTCCTTAAGTAAAAGGGAAACCAAAGGCATCTGCACGAGCTCATTTTTGGAGAAATCAAAAATGCAACATACAGTCAGGGCGGTCTAAGGTAATTTTAAATGGTAGGCGAACATTATTTTGGTGCCCCCAAAACATTATTTGCCGCCCCCATGTAAAACAAATATACAATTATAATATCACAATACCATTAGTAGTATTATATTGTATCAATGTATATACAATATATTATACCATACTCATACTATATTATATCATAATTATACTACATTACAATATAATTATATTATAATATATTGACATTATAATATAATGTAACATTCTATTATATTATTATTATAAAATAATAAAATTATTTATTTAAATAGAATTATCCTCTACTAAATATTTTCATTACTCTATAAAACTCAAATAACCCAAAATAAAGTAAAATAAAATATTATATATTACTATTTTGTACAATACCACTATACTGCAATATTGTTTGTAATATTACATGTAATATAAAATATATCATTATTCTATTATATTGTATTTGTATTATATTGTATGACAATATTAAGCAACAAGAATAATAATCAACAAGAAATGCAATGTAAATGCATCAAAATCAGAATATATTACCTACCACCCGTCTCATAATTTAGAGGAGTCTCCCATAAGTCCAAAATTAGGATCCCAATGTAAATGTAAATAGAAAAACAGCCAAAATGTTCAAATGAGGTCGAATACAGGCAGCGCGACCTGGGCAAACTTGGGCCCTCCCTCCCTCCCTCCCTCCTTCTAAGTGTTTTGGCCTCCAACTCCCACAACTCCTCATAGCCTCAGGCCCCTCAGGTCTAGACAGAAATAGAGCCGAAGAGAGGAAGGAGGAGAGAGGTCACAGAGGAGGTGGAGGAAAGCCTTTCGTTCATTCCTTCACTTACACTTCCTTCACTGATTCTTTTCTCCTTCCCTGCAAGACGCGGCGGAGACAAAGAGAGAGGGAAGCACTCCCTGCCTGCCCGATGGGGAGTGCTTTGCTTACAGGCTTCTGCGCAAGGGAGCTACTGGGCATGCGCGGAGGTTTTGCAAGCATGTGCAGTTGCTCCTGCACTCAACTTCAGCTCCAGAGCAACTGCGCCACGTGAAAACCTCCGTGCGTGCCCAGAAGCGGCGTCGGAGCGCACAAGGCCGGGGTCAAAAAGCAGGCAGCTGCAGCACTGTCTGAGGAACATCGGCAGGGCCAGGATGGCGCCCCATGCGGCCAGGATGGCGCCCCCTTCCCAGATGGCGCCCTAGGCGGCCGCCTACTTGGCCTATCTTGTATGACCGCCCCTGCTGTCAATTCAGGCCATACACAATGTCCAATCAGCTGAGGCCTAGTCGGGAGAATCAAGTTAATGCAGTCTTACTGTCAATTCAGAGTGTAAACAGCTTCCCAGTAAGTGAGGGCTAGTTAGGGAAATCTAGTTAATGAAGCCTTACTGTCAATTTTGGGCGTGGTCTGTGATTTTTTGGGGTGTAAATTTTCGGTTGGAAGTGATTTGGGTGTTTGTGTTGGGGATTGGCCTTTTCCTTATTCTGTTTTGGCAGTTTATTATGGATCGGAATTTTCATGTTGGCTGGCCAGTGCAGCAGTTATGCAAATCCGCCCTTATTGGCAGCCAATCATGTTGTTCAGAATGTAGAGGCTGCGTGAGTCTTTGGCTGCCCGGAGGATGCTGGTAAATGTAGTTTTATTTTTATTCGTTGTTTTGGGGGCCTTTTAGGTTTTGGGGGGGAAGTTTCTTTGCTACAAACGTATCTTGCTTGAGGCCTATTTCTGTTGGCAAGTATTGTTTTTCTGCGTTGTATGGTTTCTTTGTTTGAGGTATACATCACATGACGTGAACCCATTTATATAATAGATTTCATTTGGGAGGGAATTCCACAGCCGGGGGGGGCACCACAGAAAAGGCCCTGTCCCTCGTCCCCACCAGACGCGCCTGCGAAGGTGGTGGGACCGAGAGCAGGGCCTCTCCAGACAATCTTAGCACTCTTACGGTTCATAGGGGAGAATACGTTCAGACAGGTAAACTGGGCCAGAACCGTATAGGGTTTTGTAGGCCAACACCAGCACTTTGAATTGTGCTCGGAAGCTAATTGGCAGCCAGTGGAGCTGGCGCAACAGGGGAGTCGTGCGCTCCTTGTACCCCGCTCCCCTTAGTAGTCTGACTGCTGCGCACTGGACTAATTGCAGCTTCCGGGCAATCTTCATAGGCAACCCTACATAGAGAGCGTTGCAGTAGTCTATACGGGATGTAACCAGAGCGTGGACCACTGTGGCCAAGTCTGACTTCCCAAATATGGGCGCAGCTGGCGCACAAGCCTGAGCTGTGCAAAAGCTCCCCTGGCCACCGCCGAGACCTGGGGTTCCAGGCTCAGCGATGAGAGCAGGATCACTCCCAGACTGGTAGATGACAGATGGTAGGTTCAGACAGCAGGGACATCGAGGAGATTTTGTTCTTCTGACCTAAGTGATCTCTGGGGAACATATGGGGAAAGGTGGGCCCTCGGGTACACCAGCCCTAGCCCGTACAAGGCCTTAAAGCAGTCTTTCTCAACCAGTGTGCCGTGGCACACTAGTGTGCCGTGAGCGATCATCAGGTGTGCCGTGAGAAAAGCTCTCTGCCCCCCCTTCCTTCCCCCCTCCTCCTGCTGAACTCCTGCTGCTTGGGGGAGGAGGAGGAAGGGCCGGGCGGCAGCGAAGAAAAGGAAGGGGCTGGGGCATCGCCTCCTTTGGCCATTTCCCCAGCCAGCCTCCAATCCGCCATGACTCCCCACCATGACTCTCGCCCTCGCTCTCTGAAGCCGTGCGGAGGATGAGCCCCACCCACTGAAGCCCATCCACCGCTCATGCTCCTCCTCTGTGAGAGAGCTTGCTGGGAGGGGCGGGGCATGGCTCCCCCACCCCCCAGCTTCAGCGCTCTCACAGCTTTGCCAACCTTGAGGGGGCAGTGCCAAGCCAGCAGTGGCAGATCCAGCACAATGCTGGCTTGGCACTGCCCCCTCAAGGCTGGCGGCTGTGGGAGAACTGAAGCCAGGGGCGGGCATGGCACAGCCTGGCTCCTCCTCCCCCTGGCCCGGCGCTCCCAGCAGGCCACCACCCCCAGCCGTTCTTGACTGTGTTAGAGTGTCATTTTGTGTCATTTTGGTTGGTGGTGTGCCCCCGGATTTTTTTAATGTTAAAAGTGTGCCGCAGCTCAAAAAAGGTTGAGAAACACTGCCTTAAAGGTTAACCCCAACACTTTGAAAGTAATCCGGTATTCCACTGGCAGCCAGTGCAATTGCTGCAAGATTGGCGTGATGTGACATCTTGCTGGCGCTCCAGCAAGCAAACAAGCAGCAGTATTTTGCACTAGCTTGAGTTTCCAGATCACAGACAAAGGAAGGCCAATGTAGAGGGCATTACAGTAGTCTAGCCTCGAGATGACCGTCACCTGGATCACCTTAGCTAGGTCGCTCCTAGATAGGTAAGATGCCAGCCGCCTAGCCTGTCTCAGATGAAAAAATGTGGATCTGCTCACAGTGGAGACCTCAGCCTCCATTGTTAGCAGCAGGTCCAATTGAACCCCCAGACTTTTTACTAAGGATGACGGGCGTAGCACTTCACTGTCCAGGGTAGGCAGCCGGCATTCTCCCCCACCCAGGCAGCCCAGCCATAGGATCTCCGTCTTTGATGGGTTCACCCTCAACCGGCTGGCCTGTAGCCATCCAGTCACGGCCTTGAGGCACAGATGGAAATTATCGGGTACGGAGTGCGATCGGCCTTCCATCCTCAACACAAGCTGGGTGTCATCAGCGTACTGATGACACTCCAGACCAAAACTTCGCACCAGTCGGGCAAGTGGACGCATATAGATGTTAAATAATAGAGGGGAGAGGATAGCCCCCTGAGGGACCCCACAGTTTATAGAGATCCTCTCAAAGACTGCCCCTCCCCCCACCACCCGTTGTCCCCGGTCTCGGAGAAAGGAGGACACCCATTTAATATATAGGTATCATGTCTCTGGCATTACTTCGCGAACGAAGATTCTTGGGAAGGACTCATCCCACACTTTTTACAAGCACGTTGATGACTAAAAAGGCCAATCTGAGATAGGCAAGTCCGGTTGCAGAAAGCACAACAGAAAGTCTCCTTGGGTGATGTTGTTTCCAAGTTGCGGTTCTTTCTGTGTTGCCGTTTCTCTTCAAGACCCGTTTGGCGTGAATTCTCGAAAAGCCGCAACATTGTGGATAGTGCATCTCCACGCCTCCTGATGTGGGGCCAGGGTGGACCATTGTTGGTGATCAATCTGGCCGAGTCTGAGATGTTGTTTCGGGGAGTCCTTGTATCTCTTTTTTGGGGCGCCTCTCTTGCACTGACCCGTGGCAAGTTCACCGTAGAGTAGTATCTTAGGGAGGCGGTGTTCCTCCATCCTAGAGATGTGCCTTGCCAAAGCGCAGCTGTGTTTTCAATAGAATGGCCTCAATGCTGGTTGGATGTGTCCTTCGAGCCTATGCAGTGGACCTTTCTGGTGGAGCGCAGCGTGCCCAGAACTGGCCTCACCCTTTAAACCAAAGGTACATCTGCCGGGACCTAGCAAGCTTGGACGGTGGCAGCGAGGTCCTCAGATCGTAAGTGTGATTTGTGTTTCCTTCTCTAGATGGTTGACCTTACAGGGTTCGACGAGCACCATCTGCCCGGGTTTGAAATTAGAGTTTTGCTTCTCTTAGGATGGTTGCCAAAAGGCTAGAGAGCCCATCCTGCCCTTTGACGCTCTTTGTCAGACCCTTCGGTTGTGACCTGTCTGGCATGGGAGGCCCTACCGGTGGCTATTATGCCACCGCCAGCATAGCTCACAACTTCATTAGGGTACGCACAGGGCCGGATCTAGGTAATTTTAAATGGTAAGCGAACAGTATTTTGGCGCCCCAACCAATCACTCACACACACACACACACACACACACACACACACACACATATATATATATATATATATATATAAATGTGTGTGTGTGGGGGGAGGCATAGACAAATTTTGGCCCTCCAGGTATTTTGGACTTCCTACTGGCTGTTTGGAATTGTGGGAGATGAAGTCCAAAACACACGGAGGGCCAAAGTTCGCCCATGCCATATGTATAGGTGAATAGATACAGATATAGACACACACACACACCTTCCTTCTCACCCTTTCCCCTGCCCTCTTACTATTCTCTTTGTGTGTGTGTGTGTGTGTGTGTGTCTATATATATCTGTATCTATTCACCTTCCTTCCTTCTCAGGACGTTTCCACACAGCCCTATACCCCAGAATATCAAGGCAGGAAACCCCACAATATCTGCTTTGAACTGGGTTATCTGAGTCCACACTGCCATATATCCCAGTTCAAAGCAGATAATGTGGGATTTCCTGCCTTGATGATCTGGGGGCCCTTCCACACAGCCCTATACCCCAGAATATCAAGGCAGGAAACCCCACAATGTCTGCTTTGAACTGGGTTATCTGAGTCCATACTACCATTATTTAAACTAAATATTGCAAAATTATGGGTTTTTTCTTGAAGTGACACACCACCCAAATTATGCTTGGTTTTTTTCGAATTTTGAATCTCCATGCTGAAAAGGTTGCCCATCGCTCATCTAGTCCAAGGACCTTCTGCCTTCATACAACAAAAGATCACAATCAAAGCACCCCAGACAGATGGCCACCCAGCCTCTGTTTAAAAGCCTCCAAAGAAGGAGCTTCTACTACACTCTGAGGCAGAGAGTTCCACTGCTGAACAGTTCTCATAGTCAGGAAGTTCTTCCTAATGTTCAAGGGAATCTCCTTTGTTGTAGTTTGAAACCATTGTTCTGCATCCTAGTCTCCAGGGCAGCAGAAAACAAGCTCGCTCCCTCCTCCCTATGACTTACTGTCACATATTTATACATGGCTATCATGTCTCCTCTCATCCTTATCTTCTTCAGGCTAAACATGCCCAGCATTTTAAGCCGCTCCTCATAGGGCTTGTTCTATAGGGCTATCATGTCTCCTCTCAGTCTTCAGTCTGCAGTGATGTTCTTTTGACCCACCCTCCTACACAGACATGCTTCCCTGTGATGTGCGTGCTCTCTCTCTAAATATAAATGTAAATATAATGTTCATTTTGTGGGATTAACATAACTCAAAAACCACTGGACAAATTGCTGCCAAATTTGGCCACAAAACATACTAATACTAACCCAAGGAGGGACCATCGGTCAAAAATTGATTTTGTTATTTGGGAGTTGTAGTTTCTGGGATTTATAGTTAACACACAATCAAAGAGCATCCTGAACTCTTGCAACAATTGAATTGAACCAAACCTGGCATATTGAACTCCCATGACCAACATAAAGTATTGAAAGGGTTTGCTTGGGAATTGACCTTTGAATTTGGAAGTTGTAGTTCACCTACACCCAGAGATCACTGTGGACTGAAATAATGTTGGATCAGGACCAAATTTGGCATGAATACTCAATATGCCCAAATGTGAACACAGATGGAGTTTGGGGAAAATAGACCTTGACATTTGGGAGTTACAGTTTCTGGGATTTATAGTTAACACACAATCAAAGAGCATCCTGAACTCTTGCAAACTTGGCATATTGAACTCCCATGACCAACAGAAAGTACTGAAAGAGTTTGCTGGGCATTACCTTGAGTTTGGAAGTTGTAGTTCACCTACACCCAGAGAGCACTGTGGACTCAAATAATGATGGGTGGGCCTCTTCTGACCCTCCCTCCGCTCACCTCAGCCTCCTCCTCCTTCCCCCGCAAGCAGTAGCGTCCGTTGGCCCTCTAGGAGGGGTGGGGGTGGGTTTGGCTACCTTAGAGAAGGCGGAAGTGTTGTGAGACTGAGGTGGGGCTTGGTGTTGATTGGCATTCCTGCCATATGAGTGCTGCCTGAGGGCGGGGCCAGTGCCTGGGCTTCTGAAGGAGAGCAGCTCCAAGAAGGGAGCTTTCCTTTCCCCTCCTCCGTGATGTTTTGGCCTACAGCGGTAGAGAGAGCGCGAGCGAGCTAGTGGAAGGCAGAAGGGAAGAGGGGGAAAGCGCACGAGGCAGAAGGGAGGGGAAAGAGCGGTGTGAGGGGAAGAAGATGAGTGCATGGGAGGAGGGAGCCACCAAGTCAGGGTTTATCGGACCGCAGCCTCCCTCTCCTCCTCCCTCGCTCCACGTGCATTGGCGGCAGCAGCAGCGCCGGCAACAGAGGGAGGAGACGCGCGGGGGGCAAGGGGAACTAGAACGGTGGGCGCCTCTGCCCACTCTTCTCTCGCCCTACGCGAGCCTTCCTCCCACCTTGCCGGCGCCCCTGGGGGCGTGGCGCCCGGCCCTGGATACGCCCTTTGCCACGTGGCGCCGTGAGGCGACCGCTTAATTGGCCTCCGCTAAGAACCGCCCCTGCATACAGTACAGCGCTATCAATATCAATCTTTTGCCTGGGAGCATGGTGGAGTCTCATAATCTAGAAGGTTTTGGACAGGGGTTTGACTGGATTGCCCTGGGGTTCTTAATTGCAATTCTGGTCGTTTAAAGCAATGCCTCCCTTCTCTTCCAGGCTTTCTGGGTCTCCGACTGATTTTATGCTTGTTCAAACAGATTTTGTACTCAAAATCCTTTATTGCATGGTGCCAGTCAAGTCTGGACCATCCAAGCTTGTGGATGAGATCTGCAAAACCAACTAAACACACTTTGAGCTCTCATCTGGGTGAGTGTCCAGAGATCTTAATAAAGCTTTGGGGACAGTGGTTTGGGTAGTGATGGAGAGGGCAGTGTGTGGCCTTCCCATTTCTACACAGAAATGCACTTCCCCTCTCCTGCATGAGTTGTCAATGGACTATACTTGGCCAAGAAAGGAGGATGTTTCTAAAGTCAACGTTTTAAGGATGAACCCTTTCTCTTCCTTATGGCCACGATGCAGAACATGAGTATCAGACTCTCCAGCCTCTTCAAGGGATCTTTTCTCCAGGGATCTGGGTTCTCCGGGGATGTTGGTCGTTATTTATTTATTATTTATTTATTATATTTATAGCCTGCCTTTCTAAACCATACAGCGACTCAAGGCGGGTTACAGGTTGGCTTAAATTGATGCCATGCATTCATAAAGTGCAGTAAAAACAATCAACATAACAATATAAAACATATATAAAAAACATTAAAACATATAGTCATCAGTGCTATCCTGTTAAAACGTTTTCTAATCACATCATCTATTCCCATGCACTCTCAAAGTCTTGCTCTAAGAGCCAAGTTTTTACCTTTCTATGGAAAGTCAGGAGGGAAGGGGATGATATAATATCCCTGGGGAGGGAGTTTCATAGCCGGGGGGGGGCACTACTGAGAAAGCCCTGTCTCTCATCCCCATCGATCATGTCTGCGATGCAGGTGGGATCAAGAGCAGGGTTTCCCGCAACCATCTTAAACTCCTAGATGGTTCATAGGAGGAGATACGTTCAGACTGGTAAACTGGCCCAGAACCATTGAGGACTTTATATGCTAAAGCCAACATTTTAGCCTCTCAGTGTGTGGCGTCTCTATAAACTCCACTCACAATCCAAGACTTACAGGGGAAACCCAGTTAATAAACCCTGATTTATGAACTTTTCAGATAATTGCCAACATCTAGATTAATTTTCTCCCTACTGAGAGAGTTTGTAGCAAGCCATAAGGAATACATGCTGGACAACCCCTCCTTGGTACTGGTCAAGACAGAGGTCCAGCCTACCTTTAATGGCTAGTCTAATGTCTGAATCTCTGGACATTTAGACATCAATCCACCTGCAAACTAAAATAGACCAATTGACTGATTTAGCTGAACCCATAAAATAACATCAATCCCATTATTTCAGTGGGTGGCTACTCTATTTGTGACTAGCAATTAGAGTTTAGCTTCAAAGGAGGGTGCCTTAGCAAATGTGATAGCAAATGCTGTCCTACAAATAAATGAAGATCTGTTCCCTCTCATTGATCCCCTTCTTTCCTTTTACAGTAGTTCGAAGCTGTGTAGACCTTGAAGAAGGTTCAAGTTAGACCAGATCTTCTTTCTGGCTCCTTCATCTGCCATCTTGGCTCCAGGTTTGAACCATGGAAGAAGCCTCAATTGTGTCATCATTTCGGTTTCTCATTGAGCCGTAGACCTGCTGTGGTCCAGGGAAGAAAAAATGCTTGTCTTTCTTCTATTATGTCAACTGTCTCTTCTCCAGTCAATAAAGTATATCATTTCCAGCATTCACTATATGTGTATATGTTTTCCCTCTACTTTAATGCATTTTGAACAAGTCCGGTCTCAGCATATGTAGTCAACCCTTCACATTCGCTGGGTCTAAGGGTTAAAGGTGCTGGTTGGTAAAGGTAAAAAGGTAGTAAAGGAAAAAAATCCAATGATATCCCCATTCTGAAAAATGGACACACTAATACATGGAGCGAGAGTTGCCGGGTGTACAAGCTGGGTTCAGAAAAGGCAGAGGAACAAGAGACCAAATTGCCAATATCCGTTGGATAATGGACAAAGGCAGTTTCAGAAAAAACATCTATTTTTGTATATTGACTATTCTAAAGCCTTTGACTATGTAGAACAGGGCTGTCCAACTGGCGGCCCCGGGGCCGGACCCGGCCCCGTAGCCTGTTGGACACGGCCCCACCTATGCCCTCAGCCGCCATTTTTAAATTTTAAAAAATCGATTTTTTAAAAAAAAATGGCGGCCGGGGGGGAGGGGGAGGCGGGGCAGGGAGGAGGAAGAGAGCTAGCTCCTCCTTTTCGGTGCCCCCCTCCCTACCTAGGGCGGGGGAGCCGCCGAAAAGGGCAGAAGGCGGCGCCAAGAGCAGCGCGTCACAGGCCTGGCGTGACGCGTGCTCTTGGCACCGCCTACTCCTCCTTTTGGCGGCTCCCGGCCTAGGAAGGGAGGGGGCGCCAAGGAGGAGTAGGCGGTGCCAAGGGCAGCGCGTCACGCCAGGCCTGTGACGCTGCTCTTGGCACCGCCTTCTGCCCTTTTTCGGCACCGAGAGAGGGATGGAGAAGCGATCCAGGCAGGGAGGAGGAGCCAGCTCTCTTCCTCCTGCCTGGAACGCCCCTTCTCTCCCCTCTCGGCGGCGCCATTGCGAGGCAGTTTGCAGCGGCGGCGCCGAGAGGGACGGAGGGCGATCCAGGCAGGAGGAAGACAGCTGGCTCCTCCTCCCTGCCTGGATTGCCCCTTCTCCCTCTCTCGGCGCCGCCGTTGCGAGGCAGTTTGCAGCGGCGCCGCCGAGAAAGGGACAAGGCGGCGGTACAGGAGGAGGGGCCAGCTATCTTCCTCCTGCCTGGATCGCCCCTTCTCCCTTTCTCGGCGGCGCCGCTGCGAACTGCCTCGCAACGGCGGCGCCAAGAGAGGGACGGAGGGGGCGATACAGGCAGGAGGACGACAGCTGGCTCCTCCTCCAACGCACCTCCAACTACCCCGCACAGCGGCGCGTCCGTGGGGGAGGAGGAGGGGCGAAGGAGGAGGAAGTCAGCTGGCCCCACCCCCCGCCCCTGCTCACTGATCACCTGCGGCCCCCAGGTGATCAGTGACACTCTTCCGGCCCTTGGGCCGGAAGAAGTTGGACAGCACTGATGTAGAACATAATAAATTGTGGCACGTTCTTGGTGGTATGGGGAGACCAAGCCACCTTGCCTGTCTCCTGAGGAATCTGCTTAATGACTGAGTAGTAACAGAACAGACCATGAAACAACTGGTTCAAGACTGAGAAAGGATTATGGCAGGGCTGTCAATTCTCACCATCCCTATTCAAGTTATATGCAAAACACATCATGTGACATGCGGGGCTTGACAATTGCTGGAAGAAACATAAACAACCGTAGATATGGAGATGACCCCACTTTGATGGCTGAGGAGGCTTCTAACCAAGGTGAAAGAAGAACGAAAAAAAGAGCAAAAGCTGGGTTTCAGTTAAATATAAAAAAACAAGATTATGATTACCAGACTGATTGATAACTGGCAAATAGAGGGAGAAAATGTGGAAGCAGTGACAGACTTTGTATTTCTAGACACAAAGGTTACTGCAGATGCAGACTGCAGCCAGGAAATCAGAAGAGGAGAGGGGTTGATAGTAAAAGAACTGCTCAGAGTACTTGTAATCCACAGACTGCTATGAGTATTTATAATCCACAATGGGTGTTAACAGCGGAGAAGGCATGTGAAGAAGGAGCATGGACAATCCGGATTATAGAGTCCCAAATGGTAGTTATTCCGGTGGTGCTCTGCCAGGTGTATCCCAAGGGTGTTGTGGCCGATGAGGACGCCGATGCTGAGGAGTCCACCCTCCTTTCGACCCCAATGGGGTCTTTTTCAAGGCCAACAGATTCAAATAGTATCCTCACAGTGCGGACTTCATGGGTCAAGTGGTAAGCATATGTAACATAAAAGTAATAACATACAGAGAACAAGATACAGTGTGAATGGGTTCGTATAAGCAACCACAAATCATATAATATTGACAATATAATATGGCAGCAATTCACCAAACACAGCATGAAAAAGTAGGTAAATTACCTTCAGTGTGTAGACGTGGGCTTACTATCCTAAATGGATAGGGCAAATGCAAGGGAATGTCTCTAAAGAGAGTACTCTGTATAGAGAGGAATACTCAGATAGGTTAATTACAAAAGGGGGGTACTAACAGGTATTTTTTCTTTAAGTCACAAAGGTTGCTCAGTTTTTAAAAGGACCGTCCATTTCGTTTCTGCCCTAAGAAGGACTTTCTGGATATCTCCATGGGGGGAGATCCGTATTTGTTCCAAGCCAAAGAATCTCAGGTCAGTCGGGCTATGATTATGGGATTTGAAATGGAGGTAAAGCGGGGAGTCCTCCGAATGATGGCGGACTCTCGAACGGTGTTCTGAGACCCTCGTTCGGAGACTCCTCTGAGTCTCGCCCACATAAAGAAGTCCGCAGGGACAGATCAGGCCATAAATTAAGGATTCCATATTGCACGTGCATGATAAAGACCATTTAAAGTTGCGAGATCTGCCTTGACTGTAAATTTCTTTCTCAGTATATACAAATGGACACTGCGCACAGTGGCCACAAGGATGAGTTTTCGGTGTTAATATGCCCTCTGAGTCTCGCCCACATAAAGAAGTCCGCAGGGACAGATCAGGCCATAAATTAATGGGAGTGCGAATATTTGAGTGTACCAGGATCTTCCATGCTGTAGTGTATCTCCTTCTTCACATGCCTTCTCCGCTGTTAACACCCATTGTGGATTATAAATACCCATAGCGGTCTGTGGATTACAAGTACTCTGAGCGGTTCTTTCACTATCATCCCCTCTCCACTGGGAGACATAGTCCCTCCTTGATTGTTGAACTTTAATTTGGAACATTGGTTTTCCACTTATGATTGAGGGACTATACTGTATTGATTTATGCAGAGGCAGGAGCCCCATTTGGGGAGTTTATGTTCATGTTTATTCAGCCTGCCTGGGTTGTCCTTTGCTATGCTATATTATATGAATTAATTTACCTTGTCTGACTGGTTCTGTATTGTTGAGTGATTTCACAGCAACATTCACTGTTGTATTGTGTTTGCAATGACTCTGTACAGACCACAGGTTAGTCTGATTCACGATGGCTATCAAGATCGCCCCCAAATTATACCAATTGTACCCAAAAATAACATGGTTTCAATACTTCCAAATCTATCAAGGATATAAGGAAGATGAGAAAATTGGCTTCATTAAGGATCCTGGATTCTGGGAATTGATAATGCAAAAAGATTAAACAAAACTAATTAGACTTATATACCAACAACTTCTGAAATGGGCAACTGAAGAAGAACAAATAAAAGATTGCCAAGTAAAATGGGCCAAGGATATAGGGCACAGCATACTCCTGCAGCAATGGGAGGAAATCTGGAATCAAAAATTAAAGTAGACTGTAGCCTCAGATGTAGAAGAGAATTGGTATAAGATGCAATTCAGATGGTACTACACACCAGCAAAATTGGCTAGATTTAACAAACATATTTCAAACAAATGTTGGAAATGCAAAAAAGAGGTGGCTACACCTTTTCCCATCTATGGTGGTCCTGTAAAGAAATGAAAAATTTTGGCAGAAAATACATTCACTTTCCCAAAAGTTATTAAAAATAAAATTCCCACAATCATCAGAGATATATTTATTAGGTATTTCAAACAATAAATTAACTGAAAATCAAGATAAAATGTTATTTCTTATGAGTACGGCAGCAATATTAGTTATAGCCAAAACCTGGAAAAAAATAAGAGTCCAAGTATAGAGGAGTGGATCCTAATTTTTTTTTATATGATTCAAATGGATATTTTATTTCAAAATCTGAAAGAGACAAGAAAGAAAACGGACTGGTCTGGATTCAAATACTTTATGCAGAACAGGAACATTAAATGTACAATAAATTTCTCCGACGTATAACCTCAACAACCACAGAAGATGGGAAGCTGGTTATATTAACAAGAATCTATATAATTAAAAGTGAAACTTAATAATTTCTCAAGAGACAATGGGAAGTCAACATACCAACTGATGTTTTTATTTTTACATTTTCTTTTTTTTTTCCTTAGGTTTTACTGGGTGTTGTTTGTATTGTTTGTTGTTGTTTTTTTTGTTTTTTCTCTTTCTTTTCTTTTGAATACCTCTCTATTTTACTTTTCTATATTTCTAGCCTTTCTGACTTTCAACTTAATCACATGTTTCCCCCCACTTTCGCTGTAACTCTTAATCTTTCACTTTAAAAAAACAATATTTTTTTTTAAAAAAAAGATCGCTCCAAATGCAGAATCCAAGGAAGAAAAATAACACACAAAATGAACACCAAAGCTCATCAGGAGCCCTCCAAACGAGCCCTTCTCCAAACAACACTCAAGGATCATCTACTAGAGATGGATAGGTTCGACTTGGGATGATGCATAACTCATTATAAAGCAGGAAGGGGGAGGGCCCACCAATCCTCCCATCCCATCCCAACCCCACGTGACTGAGCCCAACATGCTGCCTGCGTGGAGGGGGAAAAAGAAATGTGGAAGCCCCGCAAAACCCCCACGCCGTGCAAGGCGGGGTGTGGGGAAGAACAAAGGGAGGGCAGGACGCAGCCACCAAGAAAGGCTCCCGGGCGGGAGGGGGTGCAGCCCGAAACTGACCTGCATTCTTCCTTCTTCTCCGCAAGTCCCTCTGAAGTGTCCTGCCTCTCCAACGTCCAGGCTCCAATTGGCCTGTGGGGCTGGCCTTCCGCTGGCCTTCTTCCACGAGGGCGGGCTGCAAATGCCTTTTCTCCCAGCTGTGCTGGGAGGAAAGGGTGTTTTTCCAGAGAACCCCAGGGCTAGTGCCAGTGCCAATACCGACAGCCCCGTCTTGCCACCCCAAAGGGGTCAAAAGGCACCGAGGCAGGAACAGCGGGATGAAGATGCTTTCTTTGAGGAGTGTGTTGCCTTTCTGTCTGAGGATGGAACATCTTTTGTGGCCCAAGCAGCCAAGATCGGCTCTGCCATGTTCAGTTAACTGTTACTTTGAGGAGTCTCAAGAGTCTTTTCTAGCGATCCCTTGGCTTACTAGTCTGCCCGTACATAGGTGTGGCCGGATCTGGCCAACATCACCCGCAAGATTTGGTTCCTTTACATGAGGCAGGATTAAGTTCCTTGCAGTGGGGCAGGGCTTGGTTCTGACTGCTGAGGCAGGACTTGGTTCCTACATGATGCTGGGCTTAGTTCCTTGCTGTGGGGCAGGAAAAGGTTCCTTTACAGGAGGCTATGCTTGGTTCTTTTACATGAGATAGGACTTGGTTCCTTTACATGAGGCAGGACTTGGTTCCTTGTGATGGGGCAGGTCTTGGTTCTTTTATATGAGGCAGGACTTGGTTCCTTTTAGTGAGGCAGAACAAGGTTCACTCTGGTGGGCCAGGGGTTGATTACTGGAGGGGTGACATTACGCCCCCACAGTGGCTTGTTTTGTATCTATACTGTGTACCTGTTTGCCTTCACCTGCAAGGCGTTTGTCCTATTGTTCTGCCATGTGAACATTTATGGGAGAAGTTGTGTTTGGTGCCAAGGTGATGTCACCACCCTTACTCCACCCCTTTCTGAGGTCAGCTGAGGGGCAGGACTTCCTCTCTTTGGCCATTTCCAAGCAAAGCACATGGACGAAGCAGGCGGAAATCTGGAGCCTACACTCAGACAAGCACCTTCATTCACGTATAGCCTACCCAACAGTCTCAAGCGAAGGAATTCAGTAACAGGAAGGGCCAGCCCTTCAACAGAGACTGTATTTCTTTGGGGACCCAAGGACTTCGCAAGCCAAAGGACCATTTGAGGAGCACCAGAGGTACCTGGAACCATAAAGGCAAGTGAATGCAACCCCTTTTCTCAAAGGACCTTTCTAATAACAAACTGCAAGCTTTTGGGCCACCAGTTGTATTTACTGGTTGTTTTTTTTTATAAATAAACCTGTTTGAGTTCACTATTTTAAGTCTGGAACTCATTTCTCAAAGACTTTAAAGGTTTTATGGATGGGAAGGCTAGAACGCGGACCCCAGGGCCTATAGAGCTCATCCATTCTTTTAAAGTCCCCTTTTTTGGCCCTGGCGGAACACCACAGGTGGAACGCTCTGGACAGGCAAGGAATTACTTTTCTGTGGATCCGTCCCTCCTCCTGATTTTGGAGGGGTGGGTCGGGGTGGAACGCTGGTGTCCACAGGGCAGGCAAGCAGTCAGTGCTCCAGGGATCTGTCCCTCCTCCTGGTCTTGGGGGGTTGGGATGGAACGCTGTCGTCTACAGGGCAGGCAAGCAGTCAGTCCTCTGAGGTTCATCCCTCCTCCTGGTCTTGGGACGAATCCCCAGGGTGTTATGCTGGCCAACCATGGTCAGCCAAAACTTGGAGGGGGCGGGTGGGATGCTGCCATCCATAGGGTAGTCAAGCAAACACTCCTCTGGGGATTCCTCCCTCCAGATCTTGGAGGGTGGGGCAGGGTTGGCTGCTGCCCTGGTCTCCGCTTATCTTGGAACAGGCTAATGTAATCAACATCCCTATACTCTTCATGAACATCAACATGAACATCATCCCCATTCTCATCATGACTGTCAACATGAGCGTCAGACACAATCACAGGCTGATATACAACAGGAACTCCCTTTCCAAAGAAATAAAAATGGCCCCTTCCCTCCCCTCCTTTAAAAAACTTTTAAAAATGCACCTCTGCACTTTAGCTTATGGAGAGGAGGAGGATTAGATCAATTTAAGATACCACCTCACCTGGAATCTAGTAATCCACCCTGGCTTTGTAGGCTTTTATAACTTAAATGCATTTTACCCATTTAAATGTTTATTATGGCTTCAATGTTTATTTAATACGTTTATTTAATAAGACTATCATTGTTTCGTTGTTTTATGAGTTAGATTTATGTTGTTTTATGTATTATTTGATTTGGTATGCTTGTATTATTTTTATAGCATTGAATATTTGCCTTTCGTGTTTGGAAGATGCCCTCAGCGTCCAACACTAGTAGGGAGCTGGGTGGGGCTGTTGGTAGTCATTCTATTAACCAGAGAAGGGGCAAAAGGCTTACTCGTGAACAGAGCGAGTAGGATATCTCCCAGTGTAAAAGGATAAAGCAAATACTTACAGAGGCCACTGTTCCGGAATGCTCTGTGAGATGTGGAACTTATAAATGCTTCCCTCAAGATGCAGGTAGAGTCCTGGAATGCCAGATTATCTGATGCACTAGAAGAGATCACCCTCAGGCTCCCTCTCCATCCTTGCCGAATCCGGTCACCTTGCTTTACTGAAGAGCTTCGGTTGAGGAAACGGGAAAGGAGACGACCAGAGGCAGTGTGGCGGAGAACTCATGACGAAGCAGCAAAATCAGCTTATAAGGCAAGTGCAGATGCCTATGAGTATGCTTTCAAAGAAGGAAAGAAAAATTATAATGCTTCCTTGATAGCGTCTGCAAATTCTCACCCAGACCAACTTTTCAGATTGATTCGATCTATGACAAATCCGGCCCCTATTGTCCTAAATTCCATGGATTCGGATGCTACAGCTGAGGCTTTTAATATTTTTTTTTGCAGACAAGATTTTTCTGCTTTGCCAAGACCTCCCTGCTACCCTAGATACAGTGGCTGAGCTTGAAGTTCCACGGCCACTCGCCAGGCCTTCCATCAGTCAGTTCGGCACGCTGAATGCAGAAGCTGCTGACAAGATTCTTACCGGAATGATGTCAACCACTTGTTCCCTTGATCCGTTCTCCTCCTGGTTGGTCAAGGACTGCAAGGGGGAGTTACCAGACCCTCTGATGGACATTATCAATGGCTCCCTTGAGCAAGTAGTTTTTCCAGAAGGGGTGAAAGAGGCAGTGGTTCGTCCATTACGGAAAAAGCCAACTTTAGATCCTTCGGTTACCTCCAGTTACCGCCCAGTTTCAAATCTTCCGTTCCTAGGCAACGTAATTGAGAGGGTGGTAACAGACCAGCTCCAAAAATTCTTGGATGACATAGCCTGGCTGGACCCTTACCAGTCCAACTTCCATTCAGGACATGGGACAGAGACTGTGCTGGTTGTCATCTCGGTTCAACTTCGATGCCAGCTAGACCGAGGTGGATCGGCACTGCTTGTATTATTAGATCTTACAGCTGCCTTTGACACGGTTGACTACGATCTTTTTACACACTACCTCACCACCTCGTGGGTCCAAGGGTCTGCCCTTAATTGGGTGGATTCCTTTCTCCAGAACCGCTGGCAATGAGTTGAATGGAACGGGACGTCCCCTGAAAAATAACCACTTATATATGGAGTCCCTCAGGGGGCCATTCTATCTCCACTGTTTTTTAACATCTATATGTGACCACTCGCTCAGTTTGTTCAGAGTTATGGGCTGGAGCGTTATCAGTATGCTGATGACACCCAGCTCCTTCTACAGATGAATGGCCGACCGGACTCAGTAACTGATAACTTCACATCTTGCCTTGAGGCTGTAACAGGTTGGCTGTGTTTCAGTAGACTGAGGGTGAATCCGGCAAAGACGGAGATCTTGTGGCTGGGTCGTCCTGGACTAGATGAGGTTCGGTTGCCCACCTTAGACAGTGAATCTCTCTCTCCAGCTATCACCGTCAAAAGCCTTGGTGTCATTTTTGACTAGTTATTGACAATGGAGGCCCAGGTCTCCGCCGTCAGTAAGTCGGCCTTTTTCTATTTTTGGCAGGCTAGGCAGCTAGCACCCTACCTGTCTGGGGATGACCTGGCCACAGTGGTTCATGCCACGGTAACCTCATTTGCTAACTCCTACTCCTATCACATCCAGAGTTTTAGCATTTTACCTTGTCCACTTGGCCTGCCCATCCTATTCGGTTTTTGTGCATGAATTTCCTGTATTATTCCATTTGTTATTGTTATTGTAATTTTATTTTTTTGATGTTTTAATCATTATTATTTCTGATGTATTTTGTTTTTGTATTTTGTATTTTATTGTGTTGTGTTGTATTGTATTTTAGAAGGGCTTGGCCTCATGTTAGCCACCCTGAGTCCCCATTGGGGAGATGGTGGCAGGGTATAAATAAAGATTATTATTATTATTATTATTGACAGCAAGAAAGGTGAGGAAAAAGGCTTTTGACAGTGAGGGAGGTGAGGGAAAGAGGCTTTTGGCAGAGAGGGAGATGAGCAGAAAATGCTTTCATGGCAAGGGAGGTGAGAAAAAAGGCTTTTGGTAGTAAGGGAGGCAAGGAGAAAAGGCTTCTTGCAGCAATGGAGGCAATGAGAAAAAAAGATTTGGTGGTGGAGGAAGTGAGGGTGGTGACGGAGATAAGTTAAAAAAGGCCTTTGATAGTGAGGGAGATGAGGAGAAAAGGCTTTTGACGGTGATAGAAGTCAAAAGAGACTTTTGACAGTGAGGGTGGTGAGAAGAAAAAGCATTTGGTGGTGAGGGAAGCAATGAGAAAAGGCTTTTGGCGGCCTTTTGAGACTCCTCCGTATGATTCGCAGAACCCCAAGGGCTCCACAGAGCACATTTTAGAAACCGCTGATCTATTGGGACAACTTTGCAAATAACAATTAGATCTGAGATCCTCTGTGTGAATGTTGCATTATGGCTCTCATGGTGTTGATGTGAGTGAACATGATATTAATGGCCAACATCATTGTATTCTGAAACAAATCTGCATCCATTCTATTTCTGTTCCAGTCACTGACTGAAGAAAGGCCCTGCTGTGCCAACAACTAGCATCTCAGCCAAGATCTTGATATTGTTTTGATTTGTCAATCTCATTGACTCTGTCCAATGGACACTGGCATCCCAGAACAATCTTGGGCCAAGTGCCACTGCTGAGGCGTTCCATAACTTCTTACATAATAATTTGCCAACCTTTTCAAATTTATAAATATTTGCATTGCAGACAGTAATTGCTATTCTATAGCCAAGCAAATGTCATGGGTTTCCCACAAAGAGCTTTTCCTCATTCCTGATTCATATATTTTCTATATAAGGGACATAGGCTCTTGGCTCAGGATGTCTTCTTCCACAGAGGACAACACCTTGGGGACACCTTGCAAAGCCAACAGGTGTGTAAGGTAAGGATCCAAAGGGAGCTCGGGTTGCTTCTCCCAAAATGAACCAACCAGCATTATTTCCCAATTCAATAATTATCTTTCAAGGGCTATGTATTAATTTATGTATTTATTACAATCATAGAACTTACATTCAACCCATTGCTAGATGGTTAAGCACAAATGGATTTTGGGTATGAAAATCTGACTTTGGGTGGTCCAGTTTAATATATGATCACAACTGGAGCTAAAATGAATATTTGTGGGATTTTCTTCTCATCTTAGTTGCTGGTTCCATGTTGAATAAACCCATTGACTTCATGCAATTTATATTTAGGCTTCATCTACATGGCATAATTCATGGAGATTGACATCACTTAAACTTTCATGGCTCAATGCTGTTGTATCCTGAGAGTTGGCATTTGGTGAAGAAACAGTGTTCTTTGGCAGAGAAGGCTAAAGACCCTTTAAAACTACAGTTTCCATGGTGTTGGGCTATTGCAATACAGTGTTGTCCAACTGCATTCATTCTACAGTGTAGATGCCCCCATATAGTCAGACTCCAGGAAAAGAAATCCCAATTGAATGTTAGGAAGAACTTCCTGAGGGTCCAAGGTGTTCTCCAGGGGAATCTGGTGCCTGGGAGTTTGGTGGAGCCTCCTTCCTTCTCTGGAAGTTCATAAGAAGAGGCTGGATAAATGGCCACCTGCCAGGAGAGTTGCACTGTAGAATCCTGCCTGGCAGAAGAAGATGGGCTAGGTGGCCCTGGGTCCCTTTCCAACTCCAGGATCCATATTTTCTCAGGTCAAGATGCTCAAGGTTTGGACCGTCCTTCTTCTGTGCAGCCTCCAGCCCTTCCAACAAGCCGTGGCCCAAGAAGGAAGTCCTGAGACGAGCCAGCTTTCATTCAAAGATTTTCTAAAATGTGAGTATTTATATCTCTTCCATTTTCATATTAGAGATATAGATAGATAGCAAAATAACATTACTTTGGGCATAGCCATAGTTCTCTGTTTCTTCTACAAAAATGAAATTTTCACAAAAGAATCTTGTCATTAAAAAAAAAATTCCAGGCAATTGTCTATATTGGACAACATTTTTCATTAAGAGATACTTATGATTTATGTTTTAATTGATTTTGTTAAGATAGTATATTATATGTTAATGCTTTAAAATGTTTTATGCTGTTGTTGGCATTAAACTGTTGCCATTGTTAACCGCCCTGAGTTGCCTGCAGGCTGAGAGGGGTGGTATATAAATTTAGTAAATAAATAAATAATATTTCCAGTGGATGTCTCAGGATGCATTTCAACTGTAGATTTAATACAGCTTAGTACCACTTCAACCCCCATGAACCAATCCATGATATCTGTAATTTGGCGAGACACCCACATTCTTTGGCAGGGAAGGCTAAAGGTCTTCTAAAACTACAACTCCCGTGATTTCATAGCACTGAGCCATGGCAGGAAAACTGGTGTCGAACTGCAATCATTCTACAGTATAGATACACCAAAGCTGTGTACATTCCATTTCTGACTTACTCAAGGTCCCTTTCAGGTTCTCATAGAGACTTTAAATGGATTCGCTGTCCAAATGCCTGGGTTGCCATGGCCCGTAAACTATTATGAGTCCCGAGTAGACCAGTGGTTCTCAATTGTTGGTCTTCCAGGTATTTTAGGCTTCAACCCCCATAAATCCAAGTCATCTTACCAACTGTTGTGAATTGTGGGAATTAAAGTTCAAAACACCTGGAGAATCATAAAATCATAGAGTTGGAAGAGACCTGGTGGGCCATCCAGTCTAACCCCCCTGCCAATAAGCAGAAAATCATATTCAAAGCACCCCAACAGATGGCCATCCAGCCTCGGTTTAAAGGCCTCCATAGAAGGAGCCTCCACCACACTCCGGGGCAGAGAGTTCCACTGCTGAACAGCTCTCACAGTCAGAAAGTTCTTCCTAATGTTCAGGTGGAATCTCCTTTCCTGTACTTTGAAGCCATAGCTTCGTGTCCTATTCTCCAGGGCAGCAGAAAGGAACCCTGCTCCCTCCTCCCTATGACTTCCCCTCACATACTTATACATGGCTATCATGTCTCCTCTCAGCCTTCTCTTCTTCAGGCTAAACATGCCCAGCTGTTGAAGCCGCTCCATTCCAGTTTGCCGATATCTCCCTTCAATTGTGATTTCCAGAATTGGACACAGTATTCCAGGTGTGGTCTGACCAAGGCGGAATAGAGGGGTAGCAGAACCAAATATTGAGAACCGATACAAGTCTAGAAATTTTCTAAGTAATCCGCATCGTGGAAGAGCTAGAAATGCTAGAGAGGTGTTCTCTTTAGGCATTTTCTAGGTCCTCCAGCATGAGTCCATGATTTGCTTCTACTGGGCGTTGACCATGGTCATGCTAAAGAACTGAGAAATGCTAGAGATATTTTCCCACTAGGCATTTTCTTGGGGAGGAAAAGGGGGTAGCAGTAGTGATGGTGGTGAATAATGCAGGGACACAGTTTTACTTTGTTGACTTTCCATCTCTTGTACAAAAGGATATCAACTTTCTATTATTTTTTGTTTATTTCAGATTTTTCTAACCTTACCTCCCCACAAGCGGTCCCAGGGCGGCTTACAATATTCACTCCGGTCTCCTTCTTCATAAAACATATGTTTGAACCCATAGAAGGAGATTCTTTAGGAGACTTACGTGCTGGCACCCAGGACAACCAAGGAGGTCTGTTTCGTGGTCCCTTTGGGCGGCAAAGAAGAGATCTGCTTGATGATGACATGGGAGGCAAGAAAGGTCTGCCTGGAAAGGCCTTGGGAGACAAGGAAAGTCTGCTTGAAGGTCTCCCAAATATGCTTAAGTAAGTTATAGTGGGAACAAGTTGGAGCATCAATTCAATGGATTAATAAAATATATAAAAGTTCTAGCTGTACCCAGCCACGTGTTGCTGTGGCCCATTGTGAAGAAATGGGAAAGAAATAAAAGAGGAAGGGCTGGTTTCTAAGCTATCAATACTCAACTGAAGTGGCAAAGTGTCAACCTAATACAGGCCCATTTCGGTCTCGAGGCCAAAAGGATGAGTGGAAGGGCCCTGGGTTACCTGAGTCCACACTGCCATATAATTCATATCAAAGATGCGTTGTTGTAGGTTTTTTCGGGCTATATGGCCATGTTCTATCTAGAGGCATTCTCTCCTGACGTTTCGCTTGCATCTATGGCAAGCATCCTCAGAAGTTGTGAGGATGCATGGCATACATGCAGGCGAAACGTCGGGAGAGAATGCCTCTAGAACATGGCCATATAGCCTGAAAAAACCTACAACAACGCAGTGATTCCAGCCATGAATCGACACTACATTTCAAAGATATTTTATAGGTATTATTATTATAGTCTTATAGATATCATTATAGGCATATATATATTACTACTATTATAGTCACAAATATTATTATTAAAGGCATATAGGTATTATTATTATAGATATTATTTATTCATTTATTCCATATCAGAAGCATTGTATAAATTAATATAAAACTGATAAAAATAGAGGGAGCACAGGGCTAAATATCTTTCAAGGAAAAACAGGCAACAGATGTATGGATATTATTACAGACCTATAGATATTATTATAGGTATATAGATGTTGTTGTTGTTATTATTATTATTATAGATGTATACATATTACTATACTAGGCCTGGTTTGGTTCATTCGGAATCTTATTAATACGGAATAAATTCAGATTAAATTCTTTTTTGGAGCAATTTCGAAGCAATTTGGGAACCCGGAAGTACCCTTGCCATTTCAAAGCTTTCTCTGCCATTTCTCCTGAGTCGGAAATTATTCAGCTTTTCAAACTAGTGTGGATGTATTCCCTTTATCCTCCCGCGTCAGTTCTGGGGCAAGAGCTGTGTTAAACACCCAGTTTGGATGCGGCTTTCTTTCCCTTCGACATGGGAGGGGATAGAAAGCCGCATCCAAACTGGGTTAAACATGGCTCTTGCCCCATGACTGACGCGAGTGGGGAAAGAAAGCCCTATCCAAACTGGGTTTCACACCATGTTTGGATGTGGCTTTCCTTCCTTTCCCGTCAGTCGTGGGGCAAGAGCCATGTTTAACCCAGTTTGGATGCAGATTTCTTCACTTTGCCCCCCCCCCCTTTCTTTACTTTGAACTACTCTCAAAGTAAAGACCACCCAAATGAAACAGGAAATAACACTTTGAAACCATTAACAAAGTATTTCCCAAATTTCCAAAATTTCGGGGATTTCGAAACATTATTCTCAAAAATTTCGGAAATCATTTAAGATTCGAATCACCAGTGCCCCCTACATCTGAAACAGGAAATAATGCCTACTGCTCACTGGAGGAAAGGGTGTTAGAAGCAAAGATGAAGTCCTTTGGCCACTTCATGAGAAGACAGGGAAGCTTGGAGAAAGGGAAGATGCCAGGGAAAATGGAAGGAAAAATGAAGAGGAGCAGACCAAGGGCAAGATGGGTGGATGGTATCCTTGAAGTGACTGGCTTGACTTTGAAGGAACTGGGTGTGACCTACTCTCCTCCTGTGATTTTAGGATGGATGAAGCCATAAAACAATTAACTATTTATTTACAGCTATATACAGTCCACATAGTAAATATGTCTGAACTACCCAGCACACAGCATGAGAAGAAGTAATGGCGCTTATAGCTTCTGTTATCAGTTCGAAGTCATGCCTCCAGCATTCCAAAGGTGATGACACAAAGTCCGGTCTCATATTCAGGAATCAGGAACACATAATACCTCTGTGATTCATTAACTCTAACAATGCTGGACAGAATTCTAAGCAGACATAGCAAGCTTTAAAACATACAATCAGTATTAATATCTCCCACTGCATTACACACACAGTTCCAACAGAGAGCTCTGGCTGGAGCGGGTCCATGAGGACATAAAGAGTCGGAAGCAAGTGAACAACAAAAATAGAGGAGAGGGCAAAATGACACTCTAACCAGGGAAGAAATGGTTCCCTTTTTTGGTGAAATTTAAGATACACTATTAAGTCCCAGTACAACTCCATGGTCAACTTTGCCCATTCCCATGGAAGGAGCTAGAGATTTCTAGAGAGAACACTTGGTCTTTCAATGTAATCCTATGGTCAATTTCCATCGGATTGCATTGGAGTGACTTACTGTTGATGTTGTCATTTTTATGAGCGCCAGAGTTGGCCTATATCAACATCACAGGATTTCCCCTAGGTTTGTTTGCTTGCTTTAAGCCACTGCCTAAACATTTAATACTCTCTCTCGGCATTACTTCGTGAACGAAGATTCAGGAAGGACTCATCCCACGCTTTTTACAAGCGCATTGATGACTAAAGTTGGATGTGTCATTTGAGCCTGTGCAAAGGATTTTTCTGATGGAGCGCAGCGTGCACAGAACTGGCCTCACCCTTTAAACCAAAGGTTCATCTGCCAGGGCCTGGCAAGCTTGGACAGTGGCAGTGAGGTCCTCAGGTCGTAGGTTTGGTTTGAGTTTCCTTCTCTTAGATGGTTGACCTTACAGCGTTAGACGGGCACCATCTGCCCGGGGTTGAAATTAGAGTTTTCCTTCTCTTAGGATGGTTGCCAAAAGGCTAGAGAGCCCATCCTGCCCTTTGACGCTCTTTGTCAGACCCTTCGGTTGTGACCTGTCTAGCGTGGGAGGCCCTAACGGTGACTATTATGCCACCGTCAGCATAGCTCACAACTTCATTAGGGTACGCAAGCATCTCCTCCACTGCAAGGGGGCGGAAACATTTAATAACAGCCTTTTATATACAGAAATGGTCTTTCCCCCCTCCTGCACTAGTGCTCAATGGTCCATACCTGGGCCCAGAAATGAGGATGTTTCAGACGTCAGCATTTTAAGGATGAACCCTTTCTCTTCCTTAGGACTATGATGCAGAACATGGGTGTCAGCCCTTCCAGCGTCTTCAAGGGCCCCCTTCCTGGTGTGGTACGTTCTCCGGGGATCTGGGTTCTCCAGGGCAATTGTTATTTAAATTTATTTATTTATTTACGATATTTATAGTCTGCCTTTCTAAACCATATGGCGACTCAAGGCGAGTTACACGTTGGCATAATTTGATGCCATGCATTCATAAAGTGCAGTTAACACAATCAACATAATAATATAAAACATATATAAAAACCATTAAAACGTATAGTCATTGGTGTCATCCTATTAAAATGTTTTCCAAACACATTGTCTGGCCACTCCATGTTCATCATTACCCCTTATGTGCCCAGGAGATCACTGCGCTCAGAGGGGCTCAATCAATTGGATGTGCCCAGTATTAGGGTCTGCAGACTGGCTACCACGCGCCGGAGGGCGTTCACCGTAGTCGCACCAACTCTGTGGAACAACCTTCCTGAAGAGATACGGGCCACCTGGGTCCTTCCGCCGTTCCGTAGAGCAGTAAAAACATGGCTATGCAGACAGGCATTCGGCCCATAGCCAATTGCGCTCTATTGTACCTGCTGTCCTGCTGCTAGCATGCCACTGTATTGCAGTTGGCTTGCAACATGTTTTATTCGGGGGTCTTAATGGTTTTTAATGTATTTTATGTGTTTTATGTTTTACTGTGCCATTCTTGTAAACCGCTCTGGGCGCCAGAGAGAGCGGTATATTAAGTCGAACTTAATTACAATAAAATAATAATCATTCATCATTTCATGTTATCTATTCCACTGCATTCTCAAAGCATTGCTGAAAGAGCCAAGTTTTTACCTGTTTATGGAAAGTCAGGAGGGAGGGAGATGATCTAATATCCCTGGGGAGGGAGTTCCATAGCTGGGGGGCACCACTGAAAAGGCCCTGTCTCTCGTCCCTGCCAATCGGGATCGAGAGCAGGGATGCCCCCGATGATTTTAAGCTCAGATGGTTCATAGGAGGAGATACATTCAGACAGGTAAGCTGGACCAGAACCTTTTATAGGCTAAGGCCAGCACCTTAGCCTCCCCGTGTATGGCATCCCTTTCAACTCCACTCAGAATCCTAGGATTTTCAGATAAGAAACTCTGATTTACAAACTTTTCAGATAATTGCCAACATTTAGCCAAATCCGCTCTCTATTAATACAGTTTGCCGCAAGCCATACATGCTGGACAACCCCTCCTTGGTACTGGTCAAGACAGAGCTCCAGTCCAATTGAATCTGTGGACATTTAGACTTCAATCCACCTGCAGACTAAATTAGACCCATTGACTGATTTACCTGAACCCATAAGACAACAGTTGCATCAATCCCATTATTTCAGTGGGTTGCTACTCTATTTGTGACTATCAATTAGAGTTTAGCTTCAAAGGAGGGTGCTTTAGCAAATGTGATAGCAAATGCCATCCTACAAATAAATGAAGTATGAAGCTCTGTTCTTTCCCATTGATCACTTTCCTTTCTTTTGTAGCAGTCTGAAGCTGAAGACCTTGAAGAAGGTTCAAGTTAGACCAGATCTCCTTTCTGGCTCCAGGTCTGAACCATGGACGAAGTCTTAATTGTATCCTCATTTCAGTTTCTCCTTGAGCTGTAGACCTGCTGTGGTCCAGGGAAGAAACAATTCTTGTCTTTCTTCTATTTTGTCAGGGAGGGATTCAACTGTCTCTTCTCCAGTCAATAAAGTATATCATTTCCAGCATTTACTGTATGTGTATATGTTTCCTCTCCACTTTAATGCATTTTGAACAATTCCAATCTCACCATATGTAGCCAGTAGGCTTGAGAAAAAAGTTATGAAAATTAAATGATTCGGAAGGGATTCGTAAGAAATGCTACTTTTGAATATTTCCGCATCTGGAACGCCAACCAGGAAGTGGACTTTCTTTATAGAACTTCGGGAGCCAGTATCGTAATTAGGTCGTAAGGGGGGGGGGCACCCTCCTTCTCTCTCACCACCCTCCCGCCTCCCTTGCCAATAAGTATTATGGCAAGGCAAGCCCTAAACTCGCTCCTTCTTTCGGCTGGAAGCCTGGAAAAATGTAAACAGAGAGGTTTACTTAGAAGTAAATCTGCAAAGGAAGTAAACAGAGAGGTTTACTCATGACTAAATCCGCAAAGGAGGGCACTTTGGATGAAGTGCCCTCCTTTGTGGATTTACTCTTGAGTAAACCTCTCTGTTTACATTTTTCCAGGCTTCCCTGCCCCTCCTGCCTGCCAGGATCTAAAGCATCAAAGAGTATTGGGGTAGTTGCACAAAACATGTGAGAAACCAACCTAATGTATAATAGAATGAATGCTAACTTATAGAGTAAGTGCCTAATATTATAAGTAATCCAACTGGTCATATACCTACATTCCATGCACATGCAATAATACAGCAGTAATAACAATGGGTATAAGAAGAGGTAAAATTCAAACCGAAGTATTCTGACTCTGGTCCCTCCTCAAGCGGTGCAAACTGCAAACTGCTCTTCTCTATGAGCCCGGGAGGCAGCCTCTCCCAGGGAAAGCCCGGGCACAGCGTTTGCTGCCTGCGTGCACATACATATTATTTGGGGGAGGATTTGCTGCAGAATCCCGGGCTCATAGAGAAGAGCCCTATTATACATTAGGTTGGTTTCTCACAGGATCTAAAGCGTGCCAAGCCTTGATGCACTTTAGATCCTGGCAGGGGAGGAGGAGTGGTGTCACGATGCACGGACTTGACCGGCCCCTTAATCACACACACAGAGACGGACTGAAGGCTAACTACTTTATTGAATATAAAAACAGTTCAAAAGATATTGTCCAAAAGAATAGCAAGTAATCCAAAAGGCTTGAAGCAAATAATGTCCAAAACAACCGTGGCAGAATCCAAAGGCTTGGCAAGGCTCCGCGCAACACTGCGGATCAGGAAACAAGACAAGGCTCCGCGCAACACTGCGGATCAGGAACAAGGCAAGGCAGGACTTGATGACCACTAGCTGACTTAGCTCCGTGGACCCACTTCGCTTCACGCCAAAAGAGACGTGGCCGAAGCACTGAGGATTCGTTCCCATGACTCCTATACTTAATCCTTCAGCCGAGGTCCCCGACGCTCTAGGCTACGACGTCTCCAATCTCTGCTGACGGACCTCAGCCTGTCTAGGCTGTGGTACCATCCCCTTCGGCGGGACTAAATGCTACTTCTCCTATCAAAGGTTCGGCCTTGCCTCTCACCAGCTGGGTCACTATCTGCATGAGAGCTTCCCTCCCTGGGATCTTCCCAGCCGCTTGCTTCCATGTTTTGGCTCAAAAGCTCCTGAGAACCTTTCCCACCCGGGTGCTCATAACTCCCACAATCACTATCCTCCATTTGCACCTGGTTATCTGAATCTACGTCAGGGCCAAACATCAACTCTTCCCATGCCAGGCTCTCCGTGGGCGAAGGAGGCCCACTGATGGGAAACTGTCCTTCTCCCCAATCTTCCAGCTCATCCTCTGAATCTGGTTCTGCAGCTGCAGGGCCTAATGCTAATGGGACCCCGGGTCCTAGCCGCAGTTCTCCAGGCACAAAGGAGAACTGCTGTGCTACAAGTGGACGGGCCCTCCCTGCCCCTTCTGCCTGCCAGGATCTAAAGCCTTGAAGAGGCTTCATGATGGGCCAACTTCAGCCCTCCAGGTGTTTTGGACTCCAACTCCCACCATTCCTCACAGCCTCAGGCCTCTTCCTTTTCCTCTCAGCCTGGGCAAACTTGGGCCCTCACTCCCTCAGGATCGGGGTGAGAGAGAGGCAGCGAGGAGCGAGGGGGGGCCTCCTCCTCCTTTTTTTGCTGCTTCCAAGAGTAGAATACGCCCCTCCCTCCTTCCCTCCCTCCTTCCTATTTGGAGAGTCCCATCTAGAATTCAGTGTGATTTATCCCAGTTTTGGCCTACAACTTCCAGAAATCCCAGCCAATTTACCAGCTGTTAGGATTTCTGGGAGTTGCAGGCTAAAACCATCTGGAATGCGCATGCGCTGGCATATGAACTACTAACGAATTTCGTTAGTAATTACGTTACATTTTAGAAATTTTTGGAATTTTTTTGTAAGTCTTTCTATAACTAATCAACCCCCCCCCCCCCCATTAGATTTTCGATTCTCTATTTTTGGGTTCTAAACCATGCCTAGTAGCCAGCTCTTCACATTCGCTGGGTCTAAGGGTTAAAGGTGCGGGTAGGTAAAGGTAAAAATGTAGTAAAATAAAGAATGCAGTGGCACTTATTTCACGTGCCATTAAGGTAATGCTCATGATCCTGCAAGGTAGACTCCAGCAATACATGGAGCGAGAGTTGCCAGACGTACAAGGCAGAGGAATGAAATACCAATTACCAATATCCGCTGAATAAAGGGGAAAGGCAGGGAGTTTAAGAAAAAAACATATTTCTGTTTTATTGACTATTCTATTCTATTTATTTAATTATTTATTTACGTCATTTATATTCCACCCTTCTCACCCCGCTAGGGACTCAGGGCGGATCACAATGCACATATACAAACATTCAATGCCATAGACAAACAACATATATATATACAGACAACGAGCTACACAATTGGTCAAGAGTTCACTCCGACCCGGGCAGGCCTTGAACTCATGACCTTCTGTTCAGTGGAGATCTTATGCAGCTGACTACCAGCCAGCTGCACCACATTCCCGGTGCAAGCATTTGACTGTGTGGATCATAATAAATTGTGGCAAGATCTTGGTGGTATGGGGATACCAAGTCACCTTGTCTGTCTCCTGAGTAATCTGTAACACGACCAAGTAGCAACACTAAGAACCGACAATGGTACAACACACTGTTTCAAGATTGAGGAAGGAGTATGGCAAGGCTGTATCCTCTCAACCCAACCAATTCAACTTGTATGCAGAACACATCACGCAATATGCGAAGCTTAAGAAATCCAAGGCTGGAATTAAAATTGCTGGAAGAGACATTAACTCCAGCAGGTTGCCGTATAACACGTGTTTTGCAGAATCTGCACTGGCTACCTATTGAGCACCGGGTTGCCTTCAAAGTGTTGGTTCTTACCTTTAAGGCCTTACACGGCCTGGGGCCAGCGTATCTGAGGGACCGTCTCACTCCATACTGCCCATCGAGATCACTAAGGTCTGAGGACGCTAACCTCCTGGAGATAGCATCAACAAGGTTGGCATGCTTAACATCTACCCGCCGGAGGGCGTTCTCAGTTATAGCTCCTACGCTATGGAACGCCCTCCCGGCCGAAACCAGGGCCCTGGGGGACTTGCTCCCGTTTAGACGGGCTTGCAAAACCCACTTATTAAAGCAAGCTTTTGGAGAATAGGCCCGTGCATTTTATGTATGCTACTGCTGTACAGCTTAGCTGTTTTACCTGTTTTGCTGTTTTAATTTGCTTTTGCTGTTTTTATTACTGTTTTTATTGTTGCCTTTTGGCTCCTGTGAGCCGCCGCGAGCCCCCGGGAGTCGGCGGCATAGAAGCCTGAACAAATAAATAAATAAATAAATAAATAATAACCTGAGATATGCAGATGATCCCACTTTGACGGCTGAAAGTGAGGAGGAGCTGAGGAGGTTTCTAATCAAGGTGAAAGAAAAACATGCAAAAGCTGGCTTGCAGTTAAACATTAAAAAAACCTCCAGGATTATAGTAAACAGACCGATTGATAACTGGCAAATAGAGGGAGAAAATGTGGAAGCAGTGACAGACTTTTTATTTCTAGGCACAAAGATTAGTGCAGACGCAGACTACAGCCAGGAAATCAGAAAACATTTCCTTCTTGGGAGGAGGGCAATGACCAATCTCGATAAAATAGTGAAGAGTAGGTACATCACATTGGCAACAAAGGGCCATATAGTTAAAACAATGGTAAATCCCCCATGGATCCAAGAGCTGGAACATAAGGAAGGCTGAGTTAAGGAAGAGAGATGCTTTTGAACTGTGGTGCTAGAAGAAAATTCTGAGAGTGCCTTGGAATGCGGGAAGATCAAACCAGTCCATACTTCAGGAAAGAAAGCCCGACTGCTCACTGGAGGAAGGGTATGAGAAGCAAAGATGAAGTCCTTTGGCCACATCATGAGAAGACAGGAAAGCTTTGAGAAGAGAATGATACTGGAGAAAATGGAAGGAAAAAGGAAGAGGGGCCGACCAAGGGCAAGATGGATGGATGGCATCCTTGAAGGGACTGGCTTGACACTGAAGGAGCTGGGGGTGGCCATGGGCGACACGGAGCTCTGGCCTGGGCTGGTCCAGAGGCCATGAAGAGTTGGAAGCGACTGAACGAATAAACAACAACAATCAGCATCAGAAAGGACCAATCAGGAGAGGGGGGTGGGGAGAGAGATTTGCCCCTTCGTAGTCATCTGAGTTCCAAAATATCTTTTAATATTTTACACTATGATTTTGTTCCTGGTTTATAAATGTCCTTTCCTAATTGACTCTATCATAAAAATATAGGAAAAGTTTATTAAACTGCAAATACTTTGTCTTTGTGGGAGGGACATCATACTATAGCTACAGGAAAGGGTAGTAATTTGGGGGGGGACCCATGAGAACAGGGAAAAGAAGATGGGTAAGCTGCAACTCACATCATCATCTGTATTAATGTATTGATGCAACTACTACATCAGTATTAAAAGTTGGCCATGTTGGATATGTGTGCAACTCTGGTCCTGTTACATCATCGGTTGGGTTCACGGTGCTATTTGATAATGAACAAATTATTTATTTATTTCCTGTCATTCTCAACCCCCATGCCTCGTTCACAGTGATCTCTGAAAGCAGGTGAACAACAACACCCGGACTTGAAGGTGAATTCCCTCCAAACTGTAACCAGTATCTAAAGTTGGTCATGTTGGGTATGTGTGCCAAGTTTGATCCAGATTAATCGTTGGTTACATTTAGTGATCTTTGATTGTGGGTTAACTAAAATGTGTAAATTCATGGGTCAATCACCCACAAACTTCACGAGTATTCAAAGTTGGCCATGTTGGGTATGTGTGTCATGTTTGGTACAGTTCTATAGTCAGTTGGGTTCACAGTGGTGAGTTTAGGTAAATTACAATTCCCAGAATTCAAGGTATTCCAAGTTGGGCACGTAGGGTATGTGTGAGAAGTTTGGCTGAGATATACCATTGTGGGGTCAGCATAGTCTCTGGATATTGTTGAACTATAACTCTTGACAATCTGTGCGAAACCTCTCCAATGTGTTTTCTTTGTCATAGGGGATGGGTTGTGTGCCTTCCATTGTTTGGGGGAGTTACAGTAGCCTCAGAAAATTGGGGCATTTTGGAAAATAATTACATAGAAAGGTTTGATGAACACGCATTATGGGATAGGGAGTGGCAGAATCATGCAAATTGAGCACCAATGGAAAGCGCTGAAAACACTTAAATGTCCAAGGTGGATAAAGTACGTAAAATCTAGGATTACATTGTCCAGATATGGAAGCATTCACTTCCATGAGTCTCCCCTTCGGGGGGAGAAGGGCGGGGTAGAAATGCATGAAATAAATAAATAAATAAAGTATTGTGTTTGTGGATCACATTGGTAGGAGTTGCCAATCAGATAGTTTAAAAATCTATCAAGGCCCATTTGTGTTTTCACAATGCTCTCTGTAAACCTGGAATGTCATTGGAGGGCCTTTGGTGGTTCCAGCAAGATTGAGTCACAATTGTGTGTGGATTTAGGATAGGAAATCAGCCAATTGGCTATAAACACACATACTGTAGCACCCATGGGCCCGTTCGTGCCAATGGGAGGGGGTGAGGCGCCGGGGGTCCCGATGCCATTGGGACCCGCACAGGCTGAAGGGGACTCGGAGGACGAGTTGGAAGGCCCAGAGCAAGATTGGTCAGCAGTGCCTTTGCCCAGTCCACCTGCAGAGAGTTTAGCCTGGGATTTCGAGTGGGAGCATTCTCCCGGGGAAGGAGCGGACCAGGTGGAGATGGGAGGCAGCGAAGCAGATAGCGGAGATAGTTATGAATTCCCAAACGGCCGAGGTTCCCAGGACCTGGCCGAGCAGCAGATGGAGGCCAGCGGCTGGGAAAGTTCGGGGGAGGCTGCTTCTCAAGGAGATAGCGATACTGAACTGGAAGAGCGGGGCCGTTCCCATAACAGACGAGGGACATAGAGCAGGGCAGGAGGAGCTGCCCCCTGGCCCGAGACCGTCACCGCTCGGAAAGTAGAGACTGAGACGCCGGGCCCTAGATCGTCGAGGCCCGGCCGAAGGATTAAGAACGGCCCCGTGGGAACTGATCCTCAGTTCTCCGGCCACGTCTGATCTGAAGGGCGTGAAAGCGGAGTGAATCACGGAGCCTAGTCTGGCTCGTCTTGGACCAAGACCTTGCCTTGTATTGATTCGCATTGCTGCGGATACCCTGCTTTGTTCCGGAGGCAATCCGGAAACTTGCCAAGTTTTTGCCACGTTTGCTTTTGGACTTATCTATTGGAACTTTGCTTTCGTAATTGGACTACAGCTTTGCTGTTTGCGTTATTCTTTGATCTCTTCAAGAGAATTGCCTTTTGGACTTTTTATATTCAATAAAAGTAGTTAGCCTTTGCTACGTCTCCGTGTGTGTGTTAAAGGGGCAGTTCTAAGTCGGTGTTCGTGACACATACTAACATACTAGGGATGTGTGATCAATAAAATAAATGTTTCAGAAGTTTTCACAAAATGAGAGGGGGTATTGGTGTTTTGTTATTGAAGTATCCTTACTGAGGAAGCCAAAGAGAAAAGGCTTTAGGTGGCGAGGGAGGCAAGGAGAAAAGGCTTTTGACAGTGAGGGAAGTGAAGGAAAGAGGCTTTTGTCAGAGAGTGAGATGAGGAGAAAAGGATTTCAGGGCAAGGGAGGTGAGAAAAAAGTTTCCCATCTACTTTAATGCATTTTGAACAAGTCCAATCTCAGCATATGTAGTCAGCCCTTCACATTCGCTGGGTCTAAGGGTTAAAGGTGCAGGTAGGTAAAGCTAAAAAGATAGTAAAAGAAAAAATCCACTGATATCCCCAATCCGAAAAAGGGAAACACTAATACAGGGAGCAAGAGTTGCCAGATGTAAAAACTTGGTTCAGAAAAGGCAGAGGAAGAAGATACCAAATTGCCAGATAATAGAGAAAGGCTGGGAGTTTCAGAAATTTATTTATTTTTATTTGTCACGTTTCTATACCGCCTCTCTCAGCCCGAAGGCGACTTGGGACGGTTTACACAAGGCAGTCTCTGCCCTCAATACAACTCAAGCAAACAAACCAAAAAAAATCATATAACAACAAATTAACAATTAAAAACATACAATTGCAGTCTCAGCGTCATGTTGAAACATCTATTTCTGTCTTATTGACTATTCTAAAGCCTTTGACTGTGTGGATCATAATAAATAGTGGGACGTTCTTGATGGTATGTGGAGACCAAGCCTCCTTGTCTATCTTCCGAGGAATCTGTATAACGACCGAGTAGCAACAGTCAGAACAGACTGGGAAAGGGGCATGGCAGGGCTGTCAGTTCTCACCATCCCTATTCAACTTGTATGCAGAACACATCATGTGACATGCGGGGCTTGAAAATTGCTAATGTTGCTGGAAGAAACATTAACAACTGTAGATATGCAGATGATCCCACTTTGATGGCTGATCTGAGGAGGCTGCTAACCAAGAGGAAAGAAGAAAGGGCAAAAGCTGGGGAAAAGCTAGGAAATCAGCCAATTGACTATATACATACTGTCAATGGTCAGCTGCAGCCGTTTCTAAATGACCACGCAGAGACATTCTGGGAATTACTAGGAACTTTACTACACACTGCTATCACACAAATAGCCAAGAGTGCCTGCGCACCAAATTCCTCCCCCCTATATACACATTTGTTGGTGATTCAAAGCCCCCTTTCCTGCTTTCCAGTTCCTGCCCGAGCATTGGACTGTTGTTTCTCAAGCCGAGGTCAGACCTTATCTTATTATGACTGTCAGGGCTCCGGAGTTTGGCCACTATTTCCAGGGGCCCAAGACATACAGTAGATACACACATTCAATCATGCTAGGGATGTGTGTTCAATAAAACAAATGTTTCAGAAGTTTTTACAGAAGTATTCTTATTTATTTATTTATTTATTTATTTATTTATTTGTTTGATTTTATATTCCGCTCCTCCCTGCAGGCTCGGGGCGGTTCACACAGCATACATAAAAACAACAGATTGCATAAAATATTAAAATTGTATAAAGTTCATACAGACAATGATCGGCAGGGAGATTGAATTTTCGGGTTTCAGTTAAAGGCACGTCTGAAGAGAACAGTCTTACATGCCCTTCAGAAGGGGATAAGCTCTGTGAGCACCCGGGTGTCAACCGGAAGGGCATTCCACAACACAGGGGCCGCTACTGAAAAGGCTCGTTGCCTTGTCGTGGACAGGTGGCAAGAGCGGATCGATGGAACAATTAGTAGGTTCTGCTCCTCTCAGCGTAGTGATCTCGGGGGAACATACGGGTAAGGCGGTCCCTCAGGTACACAGGCCCTAGACCATGCAAGGCCTTAAAGATTAACACCAGCACCTTGAAGACAATTCGGTACTCAATTGGAAGCCAGTGCAATTGCCGCAAAATGGGAGTGATGTGCTCCCTCACCGGTGCTCCCACCAGTAAGCGAGTGGCGGCGTTTTGCACTAGCTTGAGTTTCCGGATTGTTGACAAGGGAAGGCCAACGTAGAGGGTGTTACATTAGTCCAGCCTGGAGATGACCGTCACTTGGATCACCGTGGCCAGGTCGTCCCTCGACAGGTAGGGCGCCAGTCGCCTAGCCTGTCGCAGATGGAAAAATGATGTTTTGCTGACCATGGAGACCTGGATCTCTATGGACAGCAATGGGTCCAACTGGACCCCCAAGCTTTTTACCGAAGATGACGGGCTTAGTTGCTCGCCATCCAGGGTAGGCAACCGGCACTCATCCAGTCCAGGGTGACTGGGCCACAGAATCTCTGTCTTCGATGGATTCACCTTCAGCCGGCTGGAACGCAGCCAACCAGTCACGGCTTCAAGGCATTGATGGAAACAATCGGGTACGGTGTCCGGCCTGCCGTCCATTCTCAGCACCAGCTGGGTGTCATCAGCGTACTGATAACACTCCAGACCAAAGTCGCGAACCAGCTGGCCCAGCGGATGCATATAGATGTAAAATAATAAGGGGAAAAGTATGGCTCCCTGGCGGATCCCACAACTTAATGGGAGTCTCCCAGAGACCTCCTCCCCCCTCTCCACACGTTGTCCCCAATCCTGGCAGAAGGAGGCCACCCATTTAAGGGCAGTCCCCCTAACTCCAGTCACGGCTAAACGGTGGGTCAATAATGCGTGATCTACCGTATCAAACGCTGCCGTGAGATCTAGCAGCACGAGCAGGGCTGATCCGCCATGGTCCAGCTGGCAGCAAAGTTGGTCTGTAATGGTGACAAGCACGGTCTCCGTCCCATGCCCAATACGGAAGCTGGACTGGAAGGGATCCAGTCCAGCTGTGTCATTTAAGAACCGCTGCAGCTGATCCGCTGCTGCTTCTTCAATCACCTTGCCTAAAAAAGGCAAGTTGGAAACCGGTCGGTAATTGGAGGGAGCCGAAGGATCTAGGTTCGGCTTCTTCAGCAGTGGTCTTACCATTGCCTCTTTCAAATCCCCTGGGAACACTCCTTGCTCAAGGGAGCTGTTGATATTCTTTCCCAGGGGGTCTCGTAACCCCTCCCGGCAAGATTTAACAAGCCAGGAGGGGCACGGATCAAGGGAGCAGGTAGTTGGCCTAGCTGCAGCAAGTAACTTATCGACAGCTGCTGCGTCCAGCAGTTGGAAACGGGTGAAGGTGGGCCCACCGAGTGGCGGCGGAGTCTCGAGTTCACTTACTGTACCAAGTGTGGCTGGGATGTCCCGGCGGAGAGTCGAGATTTTGTTGGCGAAATAGTTCTGAAAAGCCTCAGCTGAAGGAGCCAAACCCCTATCATCTGGGACAGTCAGGATTGTTGTCAGCGATCGAATTATCTTAAACAATTGAGCTGGGCGTGAACTTGCCGACTCTATCAAGGAAAAATAATAAACCTTTTGGCATCCTTGATAGCTTGCTCATAAACATCTTTAAATTGTTTACAAGCTAATCTCGATGCTCCATCACGGAGACCCCGTCATACGTCCTCTAGCTGTCTATTCCTCCGTTTCATCACTCGCAACGCCTCAGTAAACCAAGGTGAGCGGTTTCTACCGGGGTGGGGGGGGGGGGTGGGTGGGTGAGAGAGCGTCTGGGGGCGATCTCATCTAAGGCTGTGAAAAGACAGGTGTTCCAGCATTCCACTTGCCTGTCGACTGAGCCGCTGGTGAGTTCCAAATCCCTCAGAGCATTCAGAAACCTAGTGGGTTCCATAAGTCTCTTCGGGCGAACCAAAATAGGTTCGGCACCCTTACCGGGTGGAGAGGCCATTTCAAGACGGACTTCCACGACACTGTGATCCGACCATGGAACCTCTATTAAAGAGGTTGGGATCACTTACTGAGGGAGGTAAGGAGAAAAGGTATTTGACAGCAAGGAAGGTGAGGGGAAAAGGCTTTTGACAGTGAGGGAGGTGAGGGAAAGAGGCTTTTGGTGGAAAGAGAGGCAAGGAGAAAAGGCATTTGGCAGAGAGGGAGGCAAGGAGAAAAGGCTTTTGGTGGTGAAGGAAGTGAGGGTGGTGACGGAGATAAGTAAAAAAGGCTTTTGATAGTGAGGGAGATGAGGATAAAAGGCTTTTGACGGTGATGGAAGTCAAAAGAGACTTTTGACAGTGAGGGTGGATAGAAGAATTTGGTGGTGAGGGAAGCAAGGAGAAAAGGTTTTGACGGCCTTTTGAGACTCCTCCGTATGATTCGCAGAACTCCAAGGGCTCCACAGAGCACACTTTAGAAACCGCTGATCTATTGGGACCACTTTGGAAATAACAATTAGATCTGAGATCCTCTGTGTGAATGTTGCATTATGGATCTCATGGTGTTGATGTGAGTGAACATGATAAAAATGGCCAACGTCATTGTATTCTGAAACAAATCTGCATCCGTTCTATTTCTGTTCCACTCACTAACTGAAGAATAACCCTGCTGTGCCAACATCTAGCATCTCAGCCAAGATCTTGATACTGTTTTGATTTGTCAATCTCATTGACTCTCTCTACTGGAAACTGGCATCCCAGATCAATCTTGGGCCAAGTGCCACTGCTGACGTGTTCCATATCTTCTTGCATAACAATTTGCCAACATTTTAAAATGTATAAATATTTGCATTGCAGACAGTAATTGCTATTTTATAGCCAAGCAAATGTCACGGGTTTCCCACAAAGAGCTTTTCCTCATTCCTTATTCATATATTTACTATATAAGGGGCATAGGCTCTTGGCTCAGGATGTCTTCTTCCACAGAGGACAACACCTTGGGGACACCTTGCAAAGCTAACAGGTGCGTAAGGTAAGGATCGAAAGGGAGCTCAGGTTGCTTCTCCCAAAATGAACCAACCAGTCTGATTTCCCAACTCAATAATTATCTTTTAAGGGCTAGGTATTAATGTATGTATTTATTACAATCATATAACTTACATTCAACCCATTGCTAGATAGTTAAGCACAAATGAATTTTGGGTACGAAAATCTGACTTTGAGTGATTCAGTTTCATATATGATCACAACTGGAGCTAAAATGAATATTTGTGGCATTTTCTTCTCATCTAAGTTACTGGTTGCATGTTTAATAAAGCCATCGACTCCATGAAATTTAGGCTTCATCTACACGGCATAATTTATGCAGCTTGACATCACTTAAACTTCCATGGCTCAATGCTGTTGTATCCTGGGAGTTGGCATTTGGTGAAGAAACAGTGCTCTTTGGCAGAGAACGCTAAAGACCCTTTAAAGCTACAGTTTCCATGGTGTTGAGCTACTGCAATTTACAGTGGTGTCCAACTGCTCTCATTCTACAGTGTAGATGCCCCCACATAGTCAGACTCCAGGAAAAGAAATCCCAATTGAATGTTAGGAAGAGCATTCTTAAGGTCCAAGGTGTTCTCCAGGGGAATCTGGTGCCTGGGAGTTTGGTGGAGCCTCCTTCCTTCTCTGGAAGTTCATAAGAAGAGGCTGGATAAATAGCCATCTCTCAGGAGAGTTGCACTGCAGAATCCTGCCTGGCAGAAGGAGATGGGCTAGGTGGCCCTGGGTCCCTTTCCAACTCCAGGATCCATATTTTCTCAGGTCAAGATGCTCAAGGTTTGGACCGTCCTTCTTCTGTGCAGCCTCCAGCCCTTCCAACAAGCCATGGCGCAAGAAGGAAGCCCCACAATGGGCAAGATTGATTTCAACAATTTTCTAAAAAGTCAGTATTTCTATCTCTTTCATTTTTATATATTGGGAGATAGGTAGACAGGTAGATAGATAGATCGATAGAAAGATAGATAGATATGGCTCTCTGTTTTGTTAACAAAAATGATTATTTTAATAAAATAATCTTGACATATTTTTTTAAAAATCTCAAGGCAATCGATTATTTTTCCAGTGGATTTCTCAGGATGTATCTACACTGTAGATTTAATACAGCTTAATACCACTTCCTCTGCCATAAACCAATCCATGATATCTGTAATTTGGTGAGAAATGCTAGAGATATTTTCCTGCTTGGCATTTTTTTGGGGAGGAAAAGGGAGTAACAGAAGTGATGGTGGTGAATAATTCTGGGACACAGTTTTACTTTGTTGACTTTCCATCTCTTCTACAAAATGATATCAACTTCCTATTATTTATTATTTATTGCAGATTTTTCTACTTTGCCCTCCCCACAAGCGGTCCCAGGGCGGCCTATAATATTCTTTTCATTCTCCAGCTACTTAAAGTTTATCCAAAAAGCCTTGGGAGGAGATTCTTTAGGAGACTTACGTGGTGGCACCCAGGACAACCAAGGAGGATTGCTTAGTGGTCCCTTTGGGCAGCAAAGAAGAGATCTGCTTGATGATGACATGGGAGGCAAGAAAGGTCTGCCTGGAAAGTCTTTGGGAGACAAGGAAAGTTCGCTTGAAGGTCTCCCAAGTCTGCTTAAGTAAGTTATACTGGGAACAAGTTGGAGCATCAATTCAATGGATGAATAAAATATATAAAAGTTCTAGCTGTACCCAGCCACGCATTGCTGTGGCCCATTGTGGAGAAATGGGAAAGAAATAAAAGAGGAAGCGCTGATAGAATTCTTTGAGGGTGTAAATAAACACATAGATAAAGGGGACCCAGTCGATATTGTTTACCTTGACTTTCAAAAGGCTTTTGACAAAGTCCCTCACCAAAGGCTCCTAAATAAGCTCTTCAGCCATGGAATCAGGGGACAGGTCTTGTCCTGGATTGGAACCTGGCTAAACTGTAGGAAACAAAGGGTGGTAATAAATGGACACTTCTCTGGATGGAAAGAGGTGAGAAGTGGCATGCCCCAAGGTTCAGTTTTGGGTCCGTTACTTTTTAATTTATTCATTAATGATCTGGATGTAGGAGTAAATTCTGAGGTAGCAAAGTTTGCAGACGACACTAAACTGTTCAGGTAGTTAAAAATGAAACTGATTGTAAAGAGCTCCAGAAAGATCTCTCGAAATTGAGTGAATGGGCAACAAAGTGGCAAATGCATTTTAACCTAAACAAGTGTAAAGTCATGCACATCGGGGCAAAAAACCCCAAATACACTTATCAACTGATGGGATCAAAGCTTTCTGAGACAAACCAGGAAAGGGATCTTGGGGTCTTGGTGGACAGCTCAATGAAGATGTCAACCCAGTGCGCTGCAGCAGTGAAAAAGCAAATTCTATGCTTGGCATGATCAGGAAGGGAATCGAAAATAGGTCGGCAAATGTTGTATTGCCTCTCTACAAATCTATGGTGAGGCCACATCTGGAGTACTGTGTACAGTTCTGGTCACCGCACCTCAAGAAGGATATAACGAACTGGAAAAGGTACAAAGAAGGGCAACAAAAATGATCCAAGTGATGGAGCAGCTCCTTATGAAACCAGGTTGCAACGCCTTGGTCTTTTCAGCCTTGAAAGACGGCGTTTAAGAGGTGACTTGATCGAAGTGTATAAAATCATGCATGGGATAGAAAAGGTGAATAAAGAAAAAATATTTTCTCTGTCACACAACACTAGGACTAGGGGCAATCTAAAGCTCAAGGTAGGAAAGTTAGGACTAATAAAGGGAAATATTTCTTCACCCAGAGGGTCATTGGGTTATGGAACTCACTTCCAGAGGAGGTTGTGACAGCTGTCAGCCTGACAGCTTCAAGGCAGGATTAGACAGATTCATGGATACCAAGGGAATCAGTAGTTACTGAAATGGACATCCAAGTGCCACCTCTGTGTTGATGGAGGCAGGCAGGATTTTCCCCGGGTACTGGTTGTGGGGGGTCGGGAGCAGGTGAGGGTTTTGCCCTCCTTTCTGCTAGAGATCCCTGTGTACAACTAGTGGGCCACTGTGTGACACAGAATGCTGGACTAGATGGGCTGAGGCCCGATTCAGCATGGCTCTTCTTATGTTCTTATGTTTCTTATGGTTTCTAAGCTATCAATACTCAACTCAAGTGGCAAAGTGTCAACCTAATATAGGCCCATTTCAGTCTCCTCGAGGCAAAAAGGTTATATAGATGAGTGGAAGGGCCCTGTGTTACCCGAGTCCACACTGCCATATAACCAATTTCAAAGATGCGTTGTTGTAGATTTTTCCGGCTATATGGCCATGTTCTAGAGGTATTCTCTCCTGACGCTTTGCTTGCATCTATGGCAAGCATCCTTTGAGCTCTGAGGATGCTTGCCATAGATGCAGGCGAAACATCAGGAGAAAATGCCCCTAGAACATGGCCATATAGCCTGAAAAAACCTAAAATAACACAATGATTCCGGCCATGAAAGCCTTCGACAAAACATTTCAAAGATATTATATAGGTATTATTATTATAGACCTATAGATAATATTATAGGCATATAGATATTATTACAAGTATAGAAACTAATATTATTATTAAAGACATATAGGTATTATTATTATAGATGTTATTTATTTTTTATTTCATATCAGAAGCATTGCATAAATTAATATAAAACTGATAAAAATAGAAGGAGCACAGGGCTAAATATCTTTCAAGGAAAAACAGGCAACAGATGTATGGATATTATTACAGACCTATAGATATTATTATAGGCATATAGACATTATTATTAATATTATTGATATTATATAGCTATTATTATTATAGATGTATACTTATTATACACAGATGCACTAAGATCTATGAAGCGGGAGAAGAGACGGCTAGAGCGCAGGTGGAAGAAGCTCCGCGACGGGCCATCGACATCAGCTTATAAGCTTTTATGGATACTTATGAGCATGCTGTCAAGGAGGCGAAAAAAGTTTACTATGCCTCCTTGATAGCGTCTGCGGATTCACGCCCAGCTCAATTGTTCAGGATAATTCGGCAGCTGACGATGGTCCCTACCATCCCAAACAATGACAATTCGGCCCTCTCTGCTGAGGTTTTTCAGAATCACTTCGCAGACAAGATTGCGTTGCTCCGCCGGGACCTTCCTTCCACACTTGATACAGTCCAGGAGCTGGAGACTCCGTGGCCCTCCGCCGGGTCCACCTTCGACTGGTTTCGACCACTGGACGCAGAGGATGTTGACAAGATTGTCGCAGCCCTTAAGCCGACCACCTGCTCCCTCGACCCGTGCCCCTCCACGCTGATTTGAGCTTGCGTGGAGGGGCTACGAGGCCCTCTGTTGAAGATAGTCAACTGCTCCCTTGAGCAAGGGGCTTTTCCAGAGGAGCTAAAAGAGGCGGTGGTCAGTCCATTGCTGAAGAAGCCCGGATTAGACCCTGCGGCTCCCTCCAATTACTGCCCAGTGTCGAACCTTCCGTACCTGGGCAAGGTGATTGAGAGGGCAGCAATGGACCAGCTGCAGACCTTCTTGGATGACGCAACCTGGCTAGACCCCTTCCAGTCCGGCTTCCATTCAGGCCATGGGACGGAGACTGTCCTGGTCTCCATCACAGACCTACTCTGCTGCCACTTGGACCGAGGTGGATCGGCGCTGCTCGTGTTATTGGACCTCACGGCAGCGTTTGATACCGTCGATTACCAACTTTGTTACACCGCCTGGCGGTGGGGTGAGGGGACAGCCCTCAACTGGCTCTCCTCCTTCCTCCAACGCTGCCAGCAGCGAGTGAAGTGGGGAGGGGCGGTCTCCAGAGGCTCCCCGCTGAGTTGCGAGGTGCCTCAGGGGGCTATCCTCTCCCCGCTGTTATTTAACATCTATATGCGACCACTCGCCCAACTGGTACGGAGTTTTGGGCTGGAGTGTCATCAGTACGCTGATGATACCCAGCTCATTCTGAGGTTGGACCCGGGCAGTCTCTGTACCCGATAATTTCCATCTTTGCCTTGAAGCCGTTACTGGATGGCTGCGAGCCAGTAAGTTGAAGGTGAACCCGCGAAGACGGAGATCTTGTGGCTGGGCCGCCCGGGGGGGGGGGGGGTAGCGACCCAGCTGCCAACGTTCGATGGTGTGGCCCTCTGCCCTCAGCCATTGGTAAAAAGTCTGGGGGTCCGGCTGGACGCCCACCTGCCCATGGAGGAGCAGATCGGCTGCACCTGCAGGACAGCATTCTACCACCTACGGTTGGCTAGCGCCTGGCTCCCTACCTCTCCCAACGCGACCTTGCTACGGTGATCCAAGCCACGGTCATCTCGAGGCTCGATTACTGTAATGCGCTCTACATTGGCCTTCCCTTGTCGATGATCTGGAAGCTTAAGCTAGTGCAGCTCGCCGCAGCCCGCCTCCTCCTGGGTGCTGCAAGATCTGACCGCGACCCACTCTTCTTGCGAGCTGCACTGGCTCCCGATTGAATTCGGGTCCTCTTCAAGGTGTTAGTTCTCACCTTTAAGGCCATCTATGGTTTGGGGCCAGTGTACCTGAGGGAGCGACTTACCCCTTATGTGCCCGCGAGATCACTGCGCTCTGAGGAGCTTAACCTCCTTGAGGTGCCTTCCCTTGGAACCTGCAGACTGGCCACTACACGGTGGAGGGCATTCTCTGTAGCTGCCCCAAGTCTCTGGAACGGCCTCCCGGAGGAGATCCGCGCCATCCGGGCAGAAGATCCGCGCCTCTTCTGCCCTTCCGCAAGGCCTTGAAGACTTGGCTCTTTAGGAAGGCGTTCGGCCCTTAACTCAACCACACTGTGTGCCATGCCGCCTATGGTCCCCCCAGATTCTTATCTTGTCCCCCCAGCCTTTGCTGAGGGCTAGTGTTTTTAATATGTTTTAACTGCTTTGATGTTTAATGTGTTTTAACTGTTTAATCTGTTTTATTACTCATGGTGTTTATGCTTCTTCTGTAAACCGCTCTGAGCTCCGGAGTGAGCGGTATACTAAATCGAAGTTAATAAATAAATAAATAAATAAATTATTATACTAGGCCTGGTTTGGTTCGTTTGGAATCTTCTTAATTCAGAATAAATTCAGATCAAATTCCTTTCTGAAGCAATTTAAGCGATTTGGGAACCTGGAAGTATCCTTGCCATTTCAAAGCTTTCTCCGCCATTTCTCGCGAGTCGGAAATTGTTCAGCTTTTCAAACCAGTATTCCCTACATCCTCCCGCGTCAGTCCTGGGGCAAGAGCCGTGTTAAACACCCAGTTTGGATGCGGCTTTATTTCCCTTCGACATGGGAGGGGAAAGAAAGCCGCATCCAAACTGGGTTAAACATGGCTCTTGCCCCACGACTGATGCGGGAGGGGAAAGAAAGCCCTATCCAAACTGGGTTAAACACCCAGTTTGGATGTGGCTTTCCTTCCCTCCGACAAGGGAGGGGAAAGAAAGCCGCATCCAAACTGGGTTTAACACCCTGTTTGGATGCGACTTTCCTTCCCTCCCCGTCAGTCGTGGGGCAAGAGCCATGTTTAACCCAGTTTGGATGCAGATTTCTTCACTTTGCTCCCCCCCCTTTTTTCTGGAATAAAACAACTACTTTCAAAGTAAAGACCACCCAATGAAACAGGAAATAACACTTTGAAACAATTAACAAAGCATTTCCCAAATTTCTGAAATTTTGGGGATTTTGAAACGTTATTCTCAAAAATGTTGGAAATCATTTAAGATTCGAATCACCAGCGCCCCCTATATCTGAAACAGGTTTTGAACCTTTTTTTTGGGATCAAACAGGCCTATATTATACGTATATAGATATCATTATTATTATTATAGACATAGATAGGTTGCTAGGTAGAAGATTAGGTTGCTAGGTAGAAGATTAAGGTCCAGGACCTCAAAGGTAGCATTCTCGGAAATTCTACCAGTTCCACGCGCAGGGACAGCCAGACAAGCAGAGCTCAGGAGCTTCAATGCGTGGATGAGGCAGTGGTGTCGAGAGGAAGGGTTTAGATTTGTTAGGAACTGGGGAACATTTTCGGGAAAGCCAAACCTTTACAAAAGGGACGGGTTACACCTGAACGAAAATGGAACCAGACTGCTGGCAATTAATATTAAAAGGCTTCAGAGCAGGTTTTAAACTGATTCCTTAGGGGAAAGTCGACAGGAGCTGGGCAGCTTCCGGTTCGAGAGGGTGAAACGGCAAGTATGGAGGATGAAATTTACGCACAAATGGCCGAGTCAACAGAAAAGATAGAAAGTAGTCAAGAGGTAGGACATGGTAGGCCTTCTACAAATTCTCATAAACAGCCAAAGTTGAAAGGGCATCAGAGCAATAAATATAAATGTCTGTACGCAAACGCTAGAAGCCTTCGAACAAAAAATGGGAGAGTTGGAATGTTTGGCAAAAGAAAAAAATATTGATATTATTGGCATAACAGAAACCTGGTGGACAGAGGAACACAATTGGGACACAAAATTCCAGGTTATAAACTGTACAGGAAAGACAGGAGAGGGAAAACGGTGGCGGTGTGGCCTTGTACATAAATGAAGAGCTAGAATCTCATGAATTAGAACTTCAAGAAAATTCAAACTCACCTACAGAAACATTGTGGGTAAAAATCCCAGGACAAAAACTAATCTAGCATTAGGGATCTGCTATCGCCCTCCCAACCAAACTCCAGAGGCAGACTGCTATCTGGAAAATGAAATTAAACAGGCCTCAAAAAGCAATAAATTAGTCATAATGGGGGACTTCAACTATCCCCGAATAGATTGGCTAAATTCTTGTTCTACGCATGAAAGAGAGATAAGGTTCCTCGACATGCTAGCTGATTATTCCCTTGAGCAGATGGTCATGGAACCAACCGGGGAAAGGGGATCCTGGACTTGGTGCTAACTAATGAACAAGATTTCATTCAAGATGTCCTTGTAACTGAGCCCATAGGTACCAGTGACCACAACACAATAACCTTCAACTTAAGTTTGATAGCAAACTGTCAGTGAAAACTAACACAGAGACCTTAAATTTTCACAAAGGGAATTTCACCAAAATGAGAAAATAGTAAAGAACAAACTAAAAGGAACAGTAAAAAAATCAAATCCCCCCAAAATGCTTGGAAACTGTTTAAAAATACTTTAAAACAAGCCGAACTAAAATGCATTCCTAAAATAAGAAAGAGGCCGGGAAAGTCCAAGAGGACATCGGTATGGCTTACAAATGAAGTAAAAGATGTGATTGGAAAGAAGAAAAAACTCATTTAAGAAATGGAAGGCTCTTCCTACTGAGGAGAACAGAAAGGAACACAAGCTCTGGCAAACTAAATGCAAAGCAACCGTCAGGAAAGCCAAGAGAGATTTTGAGGCACATATAGCTAAGAACATTAAAAAAATAACAAAAACTTCTTTAAGTACATCAGAAGCAGAAACCCAACTAGAAAAGCAGTTGGGCCACTTGACGAAAAATGGTAAGAAAGGGACAATAAGTGAAGACAAGGAGATTGCTGAGCGGCTAAACGACTTCTTTCTTTGCCTTTTTCACACAGGAGGACAGACAACATATGCCTGCAGCTGAGTCAGTTTTTTCAGGGAGGGAATTAAATGAATTAAACCAGATAGAGATAAACAAGGAAGATGTTCTCACATGCCTTACTAAACTAAATGTCAACAAATCACCAGGGCCAGATGGCATCCACCCCAGAGTTCTTAAGGAACTCAAGTGTGAAATTGCTGAAATTTAGCCAAAATATATAACCTTTTCTAAGATCAGGCACTGTACCCGAGGACTGAGGGAGGCAAATGTAACTCCGATCTTCAAGAAAGGATCCAGGGTGATCCAGAAATTATAGGCCAGTTAGTCTAACCTCAGTTCCAGGCAAAGTGATGGAAACCATTATTAAAGAAAAATTACTAAGCACATAGAAGAACAGGCATTGCTGAAGGAAAATCAACATGGTTTCTGCAAAGGCAAATCATGTCTTACTAACTTGTTAGAATTCTTTGAGGGTGTAAATAAACACATAGATAAAGGGGACCCAGTCGATATTGTTTACCTTGACTTTCAAAAGGCTTTTGACAAAGTCCTCACCAAAGGCTCCTAAATAAGCTCTTCAGCCATGGAATCAGAGGACAGGTCTTGTCCTGGATTGGAACCTGGCTAAACTGTAGGAAACAAAGGGTGGTAATAAACGGCCACTTCTCTGGGTGGAAAGAGGTGAGAAGTGGCATGCACCCAAGGTTCAGTTTTGGGTCCGTTACTTTTTAATTTATTCATTAATGACCTGGATGTAGGAGTAAATTGTGAGGTAGCAAAGTTTGCAGACGACACTAAATTGTTCAGGTAGTTAAAAATGAAACTGATTGTAAAGAGCTCCAGAAAGATCTCTCGAAATTGAGTGAATGGGCAACAAAGTGGCAAATGCATTTTAACCTAAACAAGTGTAAAGTCATGCACATCGGGGCAAAGAACCCCAACTACACCTACAAATTGATGGGGTCAAAGCTTTCCGAGACAAACCAGGAAAGGGATCTTGGGGTTTTGGTGGACAGCTCAATGAAGATGTCAACCCAGTGCGCAGCAGCAGTGAAAAAGCAAATTCTATGCTTGGCATGATCAGGAAGGGAATCGAAAATAGGTCGTCAAATGTTGTATTGCCTCTCTACAAATCTATGGTGAGGCCACATCTGGAGTACTGTGTACAATTCTGGTCACCGCACCTCAAGAAGGATATAACGGAACTGGAAAAGGTACAGAAAAGGGCAACAAGAATGATCCAAGGGATGGAGCAGCTCCCTTTGAAATCAGGTTGCAACGCCTTGGTCTTTTCAGCCTTGAAAGACGGCGTTTAAGAGGTGACTTGATCGAAGTGTATAAAATCATGCATGGGATAGAAAAGGTGAATAGAGAAAAATATTTCTCTGTCACACAACACTAGGACTAGGGGCACTCCCTAAAGCTCCAAGGTAGGAAAGTTAGGACTAATAAAGGGAAATATTTCTTCACCCAGAGGGTCATTGGGTTATGGAACTCACTTCCAGAGGAGGTTGTGACAGCTGTCAGCCGGACAGCTTCAAGGCAGGATTAGACAGATTCATGGATACCAAGGGAATCAGTAGCTACTGAAATGGACATCCAAGTGCCACCTCTGTGTTGATGGAGGCAGGCAGGATTTCCCCCGGGTACTGGTTGTGGGGGTCGGGAGCAGGTGAGGGTTTTGCCCTCCTTTCTGCTAGAGATCCCTGTGTACAACTAGTGGGCCACTGTGTGACATAGAATGCTGGACTAGTTGGGCTGAGGCCAGATTCAGCATGGCTCTTCTTATGTTCTTATGTTCTTATGTTCTTATATCATTTTAGGCTAATTGGTATTATTTTTATATGTGTATAGATATTATTGATAGACAAATATTGTTTTTATTTATTTATTTATTTATTACTTCAATTTATACACCATCATGCCCAAAGGAGGCTAGGAATTTCCAAAAGGAATGCAGTGATCTCTAGGGTTTATATGGGAAAAGGCGATCCCTTAGGTCAGTGCTGTCCAACTTCTACCGGACCTAGGGCCGGACTTCCAGTCACTGATGACCTGGGGGGGCCGCTCTGCGCCACTCCGCCCCCGGCCCCACCCCTGGCCACGCCCCAAGCCCCTCCTCCTAAAGTGTCATGCCAGCCTCAGAAGCTGCGATTTCGCTTCTGAGGCTGGCGTGACTTCAATGGAGAGGGAGGGCAAAAAACAGGGGAGCCCTCCATGGCTTCGCCTCCCTCCTAAAGTGTCACGCCAGCCTCCTCTGTTCTGCCTCTCCCTCCGGCGCACCAATCAGTGTGCCGGAAGGAGCAGCACTGAGAAGGCCGGCCTAAAGAGGAGGAAGGGAAGCGCTTCCCTTCTTCCTATTTAGGCACGCCTCCTCCTCTGTTCTGCCTCTCCCACCGGCGCACCGATCAGTGTGCTGGGAGGAGAGGCAGAACGGAGAAGGCGTGCCTAAAGAGGAGGAAGGGAAGCGCTTCCCTTCCTCCTCGTTAGGCACGTCTCCTTCCTCCCTTCCCCCCGGCGTTCCCGATTGGTGCCGGGGGAGGCGGGACAGAAGGAGGAGGAAGGGAACCTCCCTTCCTCCTCTTTAGGCCCGCTTAGGCCCCCGCCGTTTCCGATTGGTGCGGGGGAGGCGAGACGGAGGGAGGGAGGAAGGGAGTGGGGCGGGGCTGGGTGACGCCAGGCTCGGCGCCGGTGCCACGCCTAACATCACCCAGCCCCGCCCCCCGGAGATCGATTTTTTAAAAAAAAATATTTTAAAAAATATTAATTTTTGCAGGGTAGGCGGGGGCCGTAGGGAAGGGGCTGGGGGCCGTATACGGCCCCCGGGGCGCCGGTTGGGCAGCCCTACCTTAGGTACACTGGCCCCAGACCATATAAGGCCTTAAAATTAAGAACTAGCACTTTGAATCTGATCCGGTGCTCGATCGGTAGCCAGTGCAGTTGCTGAAGGACTGGAGTAATGTGGCAGCTCGCGTGCTGCACCAGCGTGAGCTTCCGGACCACCGTCAAGGGCAGGCCAATGTAAAGAGCGTTACAGTAATCTAATCTTGAGATGACCGTTGCCTGGAACACCATAGCCAGGTCGCTCTGGGACAGATAGAGAGCCAGCCGTCTAGCCTGGAGCAGATGGAAAAATGCTGCACTGCTTACAGCAGAGATTTGAGCCTCCATTGTCAGCAGAGGGTCCAAGAGGACTCCCAGGCTCTATACCAATGATGACGGGCATAGCGCCTCGCCATCCAGGGGAGGCAACTGGATATCCCCACTGCCCAGGCGATCCAGCCATAGGATTTCCGTCTTCGCTGGACTCACCCTCAACCTGCTGGCATGCAACCATCCAGTAACGGCCTCAAGGCACTGATGGAAATTATTGGGTACAGGGTCAAGCCGGCCCTCCATCCTCAGAATGAGCTGAGTGTCATCAGCGTACTGATGACACTCAAGCCCGAAGCTTCATACCAGCTGAGCAATAGGTCGCATATAGAGGTTAAATAATAGAGGGAAGAGAATGGCCCCTGTGGGACCCTCACAGACTAGTGGGGACCCTTGGGAGACCAACTCACCCCTCCTCACTCTTTGTCTCTGATTGTGGAGAAAAGAGGACAGCCAATTTAAAGCTGTCCCCCTGACTCCAGCCACGGCTAGGCGGTGTGTCAAAAGATCATAATCGACAGTGTTAAACGCTGCTGTGATATCCAATATATACATATATACATATACATATATATATATACATATATATACATATATACATATATACACATATATATGAGATCCAATATATACATATATACATATATGCATATATATACATATATATATACACACACACACACATATATATATAGGTAAAGGTAAAGGTAAAGGTAAAGTTTTCCCCTGACATTAAGTCTAGGCCAGTCCGTCAGTAGCCTTTATTTCGGTCAACAAACCATCAGCTAAGTCAAGTGAAAGTAGAACAATGGAATACAACATTTAAGAAATTAATAACATCACATTTGGGTTATGATTAATAAAAACAAGTATCACCATTCACTATCGGTTGAATAACTGTCTTTATAATTTAAAGCAGGAACTGATTGCCAATTAATAATAAGTGTCCTGAGTAAGTCTAGACGTGTTCGACTCTGGAGTTGGTGCTCATCTCCATTTCTAAGCCGAAGAGCCAGCGTTGTCCATAGACACCTCCAAGGTCACGTGGCTAGCATGACTGCATGGAGCACTGTTTCCTTCCCGCTGGAGCGGTAACTATTGATCTACTCACATTTTCATGTTTTCGAACTGCTAGGTAGGCAGAAGCTGGGGCGAATAGTGGGAGCTCATGCCGCTCCCCGGATTTGAATCTGAGACACCCCCCTCTAATATATATGTATATATATGTGTGTGTGTGTGTGTGTGTGTGTGTAGATAGATAGATATTGTAGCCCAAGGGTTTCTATAAAGTAAAAATGGATGGCCATCTTTCGAGAGTGTTTTGATTGTGCCTTCCTGTTTTTGTCCTTTTTTTGAATACTGGAACTCATTTCCCAGATTTCCTTCGCATCCTGCGAGGTAGACTCCAGCAATACATGGAGTGAGAGGTGCCAGGCATTCAAGCTGGGTTCAGAAAAGGCAGAGGAAAAGATCAATTACCAATATCCACTGGATAATGGAGAAAGACAGGGAGTTTGAGAAAAACATCTATTTCGGTCTTATTGACTATTCTAAAGCCTTTGGATGTGTGTGTCATAATAAATTGTGGCCAGCTCTTGGTGGTATGGGGATGCCAAGGCACCTTGTCCACCTCCTTAGGAATCTGTATAACAACCAAGCAGCAATAGTCAGAAGAGACCACCAGTCTGGTTCAAGATTGGGGGAGAGTATGGCAGGGCCTATTCACCTTGTGAATTTCTAAGCATGAAGATTACTGCAGATGCAGACTGCAGCCAGGAAATCAGAAGACGTTTACTTCTTGGGAGGAGAACTAGGACCAATCTGGATACAATAGAGAAGAGACATCACATGGACAACGAAGATCCGCATAGTCAAAGCAATGGTATTCCCCTTAGTAACCTATGGATGCGAGAGCTGGACCATAATGAAGGCTGAGTGAAGGAAGAGAAGCTCTTTTGAACTGGAAGAATAATCCGAGAGTGCCGAAGGTCAAACCAGTCCATACTCCAGGAAATAATGCCTACTGCTCAGTGGAGGGAAGGATATTAGACGCAAAGATGAAGTCCTTTGGCCACTTCATGAGAAGACAGGGAAGCTTGGAGAAGGGAATGAGGCCAGGCAAAATGGAAGGAAAAATGAAGAGGAGCAGACCAAGGGCAAGATGGGTGGATGGTATCCTTGAAGTGACTGGCTTGACTTTGAAGGAACTGGGAGTGGCCATGGTCGACAGGGAGTGTCGGAGCTGCGGCCCACGCTCCTCTGGTGATTTAAGGGTGGATGAATGGCAGCCATAAAACAATTAACTGTTTATTTACAGCTATATACAGACCACATAGTAAATATGTCTGAACTACCCAGCACACAGCATGAGAAGAAGTAATGGCGCTTATAGCTTCTGTTATCAGTTCGAAGTCATGCCTCCAGCATTCCAAAGGTGATGACACAAAGTCCGGTCTCATGTTCAGGAATCAGGAACACATAATACCTCTGTGATTCATTAACTCTAACAATGCTGGACAGCATTCTAAGCACACATAGCAAGCTTTAAAACATACAATCAGTATTAATATCTCCCACTGCATTACACACACAGTTCCAACAGAAAGCTCTGGCAGGAGCGGGTCCATGAGGTCACAAAGAGTCGGAAGCAAGTGAACGAATAAACAACAAAAATAGAGGAGAGGGCAAAATGACATTCTAACCAGGGAAGAAATGGTTCCCTTTTTTTGGTGAAATTTAAGATACACTATTAAGTCCCAGTACAACTCCATGGTCAACTTTGCCCATTCCCATGGAAGGAGCTAGAGATTTCTAGAGAGAACACTTGGTCTTTCAATGTAATCCTATGGTCAACTTCCATAGGATTGCATTGGAGTGACTTACTGTTGATGTTGTCATTTTTATGAGCGCCAGAGTTGGCCTATATCAGGGCTGTCTAACTTCTACCGGCCCGGGGGCCTGAATTCCGGTCACTGATGACCTGGGGGGGGCCGAAGGGTCTGCCCCCGCCCCGGCTCCGCCCCTCCCCTGGCTCCAATTTACTTACAATTCATAAGAGACATCCATACAATCAAATATAATCTTTTACTAAGGGGAAATGCAGGGTGGGAATTCATAAGAGGCATCCATACAATCAAATATAATCTTTTACTAAGGGAAATGCAGGGAGGGAATACATAAGGGCACCCATACACAATTACATAATAATAACATAAAGGTTAGCCTACCTTCCCAAACGCGCAGGATCCAGGAGTAGCCGGACCACGAACAGAGGCGATGACCGACCGAGGCAGCAGCCGAGAAGGTCCAAATCGCGTCTGCGTGGGCGCTGGGGATTAAGTAGCCAAGATTTCGGCAACAGGAGTATCGCGAGACTATGGAAGCCACACGGGATTTTGCTCTCAACGCAGGCGTGATCTCGCGTTGAGAAGCGAAATCCGTGTGGCTTCCATAGTCTCGCGACTACTGCTCGGAACCGGAAGTGGGTAATTTTTAAAATATTAGTATTTATTTTATTTATTAGTTTTATTTTTTATTTAAAAGCTTAGGGGGCCGCAGGGAAGGGGCTGGGGGGCCTTATACGGCCCCAGGGCCACCAGTTGGACAGCCCTGGCCTATATCAACATCACAGGATTTCCCCTAGGTTTGTTTGCTTGCTTTAAGCCACTGCCTAAACATTTAATAACAGCCTTTTATATACAGAAATGGTCTTTCCCCCCCTCCTGCATGCGTGCTCAACGGAGCATACCTTGGCTCAGACATGAGGCTGTTTCAGACGTCAGCATTTTAAGGATGAACCTTTCTCTTCCTTAGGACTATGATGCAGAACATGGATGTCAGCCCTTCCAGCGTCTCCAAGGGCCCCCTTCCTGGTGTGGTACGTTCTCTGGGGATCTGGGTTCTCCAGGGCTATTGGTCATTTTTAATTAATTAATTAATTTACGATATTTATAGCCTGCCTTTCTAAACCATACGGTGACTCAACACAGGTTACAGGTTGGCATAATTTGATGCCATGAATTTATAAAGTGCAGTTAACACAATCAACATAATAATATAAAAACATATATAAAAACCATTAAAATGTATAGTCATCGGTGTCATCCTATTAAAACGTTTTCCAATCACATCATCTGGCTATTCCATGTTCATCATTCATCGTTTCATGTTATCTATTCCGCTGCATTCTCAAAAGCTAGTTCAAAGAGCCAAGTTTTTACCTTTTTACGGAAAGTCAGGAGGGAGAGAGATGATTTAATATCCCTGGGGAGGGAGTGACATAGCTGGGGGCCACCACTGAGAAGGCCCTGTCTCTCGTCCCTGCCAATCGTGCCTGCGATGCAGGCGGGATCGAGCGCAGGGATGCCCCCGATGATTTTAAGCTCAGATGGTTCATAGGAGGAGATACATTCAGACAGGTAAGCTTGGCTGGAACCGTTTATAGGCTAAAGCCAGCACCTTAGCCTCTCCGTGTATGGCATCCCTTTCAACTCCACTCAGAATCCTAGGATTATGGGAAACCCAGAAACTCTGATTTTCGAACTTTTCAGATAATTGCCAACATTTAGCCAAATTCTCTCCCTATTAATACAGTTTGTCGCCAAGCCATACATGCTGGACAACCCCTCCTTGGTACTGGTCAAGACAGAACTCCAGTCCAATTGAATCTGTGGACATTTAGACTTCAATCCACCTGCAGACTAAATTAGACCCATTGACTGATTTACCTGAACCCATAAGACAACAGTTGCATCAATCCCATTATTTCAGTGGGTTGCTACTCTATTTGTGACTAGCAATTAGAGTTTAGCTTCAAAGGAGGGTGCTTTAGCAAATGTGATAGCAAATGCCATCCTACAAATAAATGAAGTATGAAGCTCTGTTCTTTCCCATTGATCACTTTCCTTTCTTTTGTAGCAGTCTGAAGCTGTAGACCTTGAAGAAGGTTCAAGTTAGACCAGATCTCCTTTCTGGCTCCAGGTCTGAACCATGGACGAAGTCTTAATTGTATCCTCATTTCAGTTTCTCCTTGAGCCGTAGACCTGCTGTGGTCCAGGGAAGAAACCATTCTTGTCTTTCTTCTATTTTGTCAGGGAGGGATTCAACTGTCTCTTCTCCAGTCAATAAAGTATATCATTTCCAGCATTTACTGTATGTGTATATGTTTTCCCTCTACTTTAATGCATTTTGAACAATTCCAATCTCAGCATATGTTGTCAGCCCTTCACATTCACTGGGTCTAAGGATTAAACTTGCAGGTAGGTAAAGGTAAAAATGTAGTAAATTAAAAAATCCACTTACATCCCCATACCGAAAAAGGGAAATGCTAAAGAATAGAGTGGCACTTATTTCATGTGCCATTAAGGTAATGGTGAACAGAGGCTAAGAGCTATGTATACAAATAGGAAAAACAGACAATAACACAAGGCTTAGAAAATCAATATATATCTATAATTCAAAACAGTGTTCAGTACATACGTGCACCTGGGAGGCGGACCAGATAGGCAAGGCAAATCCTGAGCATAAAGGAACAAGGGTGATCCCCAAGGACAACCAATTCAGTTCAGAGTTTCACAATTGTGAGTCCCAAAGTTCAAGCCTCATGGGCTAAAGAGTTCCTAAGATGCTGCGAGGTCCATGCTTCGGGGTGAAGATAAATGGTAAATCCGTAGATAGGAATTTAAGGAAAGAAGTTCAAGGATAGGTAAAATGGGAGGTATTCAAGGGAAAAATCCAGGACGCAGGAGACAATCAATGGGCGTCTCCTCATAAAGATGTACATGTGAAGTCGCCGACGGAAAGCATTCGCAGTAATTTTCGGCCGCTTGAAATCCGTTTCGCCGCTTGGCTTTTTCAAGGCGTTTATACAACATAGAAGCGTCCCATATTTACTGAAAATATACATAAACATCCATCATAATCAATACAAAGTCTAACATAGCGCGTAAGGTAAATATATACAACAATATTAAGGTATACATACCCATTGTAAAGGTTCGACCGACCTAACCCCGCTTCCTGAGAAGTAGGGTGACCCGTGGGTGATAATCAAACTAATCAAAGGTATTTTATAATTAAGAAAGAAGGGTGTGTAAATGGACCGGGTCATTGAGGCCACGTGGCCACTCAGAATCGAGGAGGATTATCCATCTTAATTCAGCTTGATTTAATTGTGAAGAACCATCTGTATGTAGTTTGGGACTGATCCTTTCAAGAACTCTGACTTTTAAAGAGTCTGCAGTGTGTTGCTTGTTTACACAGTGTGTGTAAAAGGCCGAATCAGTACTTTTTCTATTTATTTTAGAACGATGTTCTATAAATCTCGATTTTAATTCTCTTTTTGTTTGGCCAATATAGACCATAGAACACTCGCAGGAGATTCCATAAATTAAAAATTTAGAGGAACAGGTCCCAAAGCATCTAATTTGGAACCACCTGTCCTTGGTGAGACTATAGATTCGTTTATCAGTACTGATATTCTTGCAAATAAAACAGTGTAAACAAGGCTGAGAGCCAGGACTGAGAGCGGTGGGGGCAGGAGAAGGGGACAGATTGTTATGTATCAAATAATTTCTAAGGTTATTCGTGCGTTTATATGCCACCATAGGGCGCTCCTGCAGGCCTTCAATGTGGGATATGAGGAGCCAATAGGAATGTATAATAATATGGGACGCTTCTATGTTGTATAAACACCTTGAAAAAGCCAAGCGGCGAAACGGATTTCAAGCGGCCGAATATTACTGCGAATGCTTTCCATCGGCGACTTCACATGTACATCTTCATGAGGAGACGCCTATTGATTGTCTCCTGCGTCCTGGAATTTTTCCCTTGAATACCTCCCATTTCACCTATCCTTGAACTTCTTTCCTTGAATTATAGATATATATTGATTTTCTAAGCCTTGTGCTATTGTCTGTTTTTCCATTAGGGTAATGCTCATGATCCTGCAAGGTAGACTCCAGCAATACATGGAGCGAGAGTTGCTAGACGTACAAGCTGGGTTCAGAAAAGGCAGAGGAATGAAAGACCAATAACCAATATCTGCTGGATTAAGGAGAAAGGCAGGGAGTTTAAGAAAAAAACATATTTCTGTTGTATTGACTATTCTATTTATTTATTTATTTACTTACGTCATTTATATTCCGCCCTTCTCACCCCGCAGGGGAGTCAGGGCAGATCACAATGCACATATACAGGCAAACATTCAATGCCATAGACAAACAACATATATAGACAGACAACGAGCTACACAATTGGTCGAGAGTTCACCCCGACCCAGGCAGGCCTCGAACTCATGACCTTCTGGTCAGTGGAGATCTTACACCACATTCCCGGTGTAAGCCTTTGACTGTGTGGATTGTAATAAATTGTGGCAAGTTCTTGGTGGTATGGGGATGCCAAGCCACCTTGTCTGCCTCCTGAGGAATCTTTATCACGACCAAGTAGCAACACTAAGAACTGACAATGGTACAACACACTGTTTCAAGATTGAGAAAGGAGGATGGCAGGACTGTATCCTCTCAACCCAACCAATTCAACTTGTATGCAGAACACATCATGCAATATGCGGAGCTTAAGAAATCCAAGGCTGGAATTAAAATTGCTGGAAGAAACATTAATAACCTGAGATATGCAGATGATCCCACTTTGACGGCTGAAAGTGAGGAGGAGCTGAGGAGGTTTCTAATCAAGGTGAAAGAAAAACATGCAAAAGCTGGCTTGCAGTTAAACATTTAAAAAACTCCAGGATTATGGAAAACAGACCGATTGATAACTGGCAAGTAGAGGGAGAAAATGTGGAAGCAGTGACAGAGTTTGTATTTCTAGGCACAAAAATTAGTGGGGTTGCCTTTGAAGACGTTCGGAAGCTGCAACTAGTCCAACGTACAGCAGCCAGGCTAATAACAGGAGCGGCATTCAGAGAGCGTACAACTCCCCTGTTGTGCCAGCTCCACTGGATGCCAGTTTGCTACCGGGCACAATTCAAAGTGCCGGCTTTAGCCTTTAAAGCCCTAAACGGTTCGGGTCCAACTTACCTGTCTGAACGCATCTCTCCCTATGAACCATCGAGATGTTTAAGATCATCTGGAGAGGCCCTGCTCGGTCCGCCTTCTTCGCAGGCGACTGGCGGGACGAGAGACAGGGCCTTCTCAGTGGTGGCTCCTCGGCTTTAGAACACCCTCCCTAAAGACATCAGATTGACCCCCTCCCTCCTGACATTTCACAAGAAAGTCAAGACCTGGCTATTTGAGCATGCATTTGCTGATGAAATATAAGGCTTAATGAGATACATGGAATGACGACGACGCAATGGAAACTGATTTCAACATGACGCTGAGATTGCAATTGTATGTTTTTAATTGTTAATTTGTTATTAAATGTTTGGGGGGGGGGGTTTCCTTGTTGCTTGTGTTGTATTGAGGGCAGAGACTGCCTGTGTAAACCGTCCCAAGTCGCCTTCGGGCTGAGAGGGGCGGTATAGGAACGTGACGAATAAATAATTATAAAGAGTGCAGACGCAGACTGCAGCCAGGAATTCAGAAGACATTTCCTTCTTGGGAGGAGGGCAATGACCAATCTCAATAAAATAGTGAAGAGTAGGGACATCACATTGGCAACGAAGGGCCACATAGTTAAAACAATGGTAAATCCCCATAGTAACCTATGGATCCAAGAGCTGGAACATAAGGAAGGCTGAGTTAAGGAAGAGAGATGCTTTTGAACTGTGGTGCTGGAAGAAAATTCTGAGAGTGCCTTGGAATGCGAGAAGATCAAACCAGTCCATACTTCAGGAAAGAAAGCCCGACTGCTCACTGGAAGAAGGGTATGAGAAGCAAAGATGAAGTCCTTTGGCCACATCATGAGAAGACATGAAAGCTTTGAGAAGAGAATGATACTGGAGAAAATGGAAGGAAAAAGGAAGAGGGGCCGACCAAGGGCAAGATGGATGGTTGGTATCCTTGAAGGGACTGGCTTGACTCTGAAGGAGCTGGAGGTGGCCATGGGCGACAGGGAGCTCTGGCCTGGGCTGGTCCAGAGGCCATGAAGAGTTGGAAATGACTGAACGAATAAACAACAACAATCAGCATCAGAAAGGACCAATCAGGAGAGGGGGGTGGAGAGAGAGATATGCCCCTTCGTAGTCATCTGAGTTCCAAAATATCTTTTAATATTTTACACTATGATATTGTTCCTGGTTTATAAATGTCTTTTCCTAATTGACTCTATCATAAAAATATAGGGAAAGTTTACTAAACTGCAAATACTTTGTCTTTGTGGGAGGGACATCATGCTATAGCTACAGGAAAGGGTAGTAATTTTTTTTGGGGGGGGGACCCATGAGAAAATGGAAAAGAAGATGGGTAAACTGCAACTCACATCATCATCTGTATTAATGTATTGATGCAACTACTACATCAGTATTAAAAGTTGGCCATGTTGGGTATGTGTGCTAACTCTGGTCCTGTTACATCATCGGTTGGATTCACAGTGCTATTTGATAATGAATGAATTATTTATTTATTTCCTGTTATTCTCAACCCCCATGCCTCGTTCACAGTGATCTCTGAAAGCAGGTGAACAACAACACCTGAACTTGAAGGTGAATTCCCTCCAAACTCTGACCAGTATCTAAATTTGGTCATGTTGGGTATGTGTGCCAAGTTTGGTCCAGACTAATCGTTGGTTACATTTAGTGATCTTTGATTGTGGGTTAACTAAAATGTCTAAATTCATGGGTCAATCACCCACAAACTTCACAGTATTCAAGTTGGCCATGTTGGGTATGTGTGCCATGTTTGGTACAGTTCTATAGTCAGTTGGGTTCACAGTGGTGAGTTTAGGTAAATTACAATTCACAGAATTCAAGGTATTCCAAGTTGGGCATGTAGGGTATCTGTGCCAAGTTTGGCTGAGATATATATATATCATTGTGGGGTCAGCATAGTCTCTGGATATTGTTGAACTATAACTCTGGTGGTGGAGAGACCGTTATGTCAGGATTGGGAGACCTGAGCTTAGGGAGAAGTTCAGGCCCCCACCCTTCCATGAGATTGCACCGACCTTTGCCCCAGTTATTTGGTGACCTTGGCTCCAGCTGCATAGAGCCTGTGCTGAGTCAAGTGGGAGTGACGTAACTTCCAGATGTATGCCAGGCTCGGAGGGAAGTGAGGTAACTCCTCCGAGCCTGGACATTGGACAATTGGACTCATAATGCTGACTCATGGGGCCATGAGGTCACATCCTTCGGACTCTGGGATATGCTGAATCACCGGACATGGTGCAACCCCTGCTTGACATTGCATGGGCAATGGAGGCCTCGGGGTATATAAGGTGTGTTTGGGTGGTGGGACGGTGCTTTTGCTTCACATGTGTCGTACCTGCAATAAAATCGTGTTGGACCGTGCTACCATCTACGCGTGATCCTTACCGAGTGTTGGAGAGTCGTTACAAGGAGGGTGGCCCCCCCTTACGACCTAATAACGACACTTAATAAAATCCTGGCCCCCGAAGTTCTATAAAGAAAGTCCACTTCCTGGTTGGCGTTCCAGGTGCGGAAATACTCAAAACTAGCATTTCTTACGAATTTCTTACGAATCATTTCATTTTCATAACTTTTTTCTCATGCCTACTAACAACCATTTTTGAAAATGGGAAAGAAGCTCCGCAGGCCAAGGGAATAAGCGCAGCAATGCATGAGGGTCTGAAGAAGAGAGTGGAGGAGAATACAAGGTCACAAGAGACACCAGGAGGAAGAGAACTTTAATTTTTTTTTAAAAAAAAGTGTGGAAGCTACACTGGGAGTTATTCAATGATTAATAAGAATTCCAGGCTCCTATTCCCGAAAAGAAGAAGAGGAAAAGAACCAGGAGGCCAATACTCCATTTAAAAGCCTCACTCTGGGGCAAATAAGAAGGAAGACAAGGGAAGGGGGGTTGCAGCTCAATAGAAAGAGAAGTCGGATGAGAATGACTCAACAAGGAAAAAAGAAAATCCTAAAGAAAAGACATCCCTACTCTCCAGAGATGTGCACAAACTACAGGCCTCTGAAGCGTGCAGCCCGAGAGGTGGATGAAGGAGGTCTAGAATCTCCTAAAGAGAACGGTTAGGAAGGAGACCGAGGAAAGTAAAAGAAACAAACACAACTATATTAAAAGACAAGGACCGGACAAGGGACATGGACACTCTTACCAAAGAATTGAAGGGTTTCAAGAGTTAAGAGAAAATGACAATAGAGTGATTATCCTGCAAGAGGTCGCCTGACGGGCAAAATGGTCTCTTCAACAACATAAGACTATGAGAAAAGAAGACGGAAGCGTATAATCCCCCCTCCCCCCTCTCTACCCCCCCAACACCCACCGTCCCTTTCGTCCCCACCCAGATACCCTTTTCCCTTCATCCTACACCCATCCTCAACCCCCTCCCTTACCCCCCGTACCACAGTTCCTGGAACTCCCTCCACCCCCCCTGCATCATTTCCCAGTTTTGCTGTATTTTTAATAAAAATTATTGAGAAAAAAAGAAGACATTTACTTCTTGGGAGGAGAACTAGGACCAATCTGGATACAATAGAGAAGAGACATCACATGGACAACAAAGATCCGCATAGTCAAAGCAATGGTATTCCCCTTAGTAACCTATGGATGCGAGAGCTGGGCCATAATGAAGGCTGAGTGAAGGAAGAGAAGCTCTTTTGAACTGGAAGAATAATCCGAGAGTGCCGAAGGTCAAACCAGTCCATACTCCAGGAAATAATGCCTACTGCTCAGTGGAGGGAAGGATATTAGACGCAAAGATGAAGTCCTTTGGCCACTTCATGAGAAGACAGGGAAGCTTGGAGAAGGGAATGATGCCAGGCAAAATGGAAGGAAAAATGAAGAGGAGCAGACGAAGGGCAAGATGGGCGGATGGTATCCTTGAAGTGACTGGCTTGACTTTTAAGGAACTGGGAGTGGCCATGGCCGACAGGGAGTGTCGGAGCTGCGGCCCACACTCCTCTGGTGATTTAAGGATGGATGAATGGCAGCCATAAAACAATTAACTGTTTATTTACAGCTATATACAGACCACATAGTAAATATGTCTGAACTCTCCAGCACACAGCATGAGAAGAAGTAATGGCGCTTATAGCTTCTGTTATCAGTTCGAAGTCATGCCTCCAGCATTCCAAAGGTGATGACACAAAGTCCGGTCTCATGTTCAGGAATCAGGAACACATAATACCTCTGTGATTCATTAACTCTAAAACATACAATAAGTATTAATATCTCCCACTGCATTACACACACAGTTCCAACAGAAAGCTCTGGCAGGAGCGGGTCCATGAGGTCACAAAGAGTCGGAAGCAAGTGAACGAATAAACAACAAAAATATCTGTCTATCAATAATATCTATACACCTATAAAAATAATACCCATTTCCCTATAATGATATCTATGTCTATAATAATAATAATATCTATATACGTATAATATAGGCCTGTTTGATCCCAAAAAAGGTTCAAAACCTGTTTCAGATATAGGGGGCGCTGGTGATTCGAATGTTAAATGATTTCTGAAATTTTTGAGAATAATATTAAGTCCCAGTACAACTCCATGGTCAACTTTGCCCATTCCCATGGAAGGAGCTAGAGATTTCTAGAGAGAACCCTTGGTCTTTCAATGTATTCCTATGGTCAACTTCCATAGGATTGCATTGGAGTGACTTACTGTTGATGTTGTCATTTTTATGAGCGCCAGAGTTGGCCTATATCAACATCACAGGATTTCCCCTAGGTTTGTTTGCTTGCTTTAAGCCACTGCCTAAACATTTAATAACAGCCTTTTATATACAGAAATGGTCTTTCCCCCCTCCTGCATGCGTGCTCAACGGAGCATACCTTGGCTCAGAAATGAGGATGTTTCAGACGTCAGCATTTTAAGGATGAACCCTTTCTCTTCCTTAGGACTATGATGCAGAACATGGATGTCAGCCCTTCCAGCGTCTCCAAGGGCCCCCTTCCTGGTGTGGTATGTTCTCTGGCGATCTGGGTTCTCCAGGACTATTGGTCATTTTTAATTAATTAATTAATTTACGATATTTATAGCCTGCCTTTCTAAACCATACGGTGACTCAACACAGGTTACAGGTTGGCATAATTTGATGCCATGCATTTATAAAGTGCAGTTAACACAATCAACATAATAATATAAAAACATATATAAAAACCATTAAAATGTATAGTCATCGGTGTCATCCTATTAAAACGTTTTCCAATAACATCGCCTGGCTATTCCATGTTCATCATTCATCGTTTCATGTTATCTATTCCGCTGCATTCTCAAAAGCTAGTTCAAAGAGCCAAGTTTTTACCTTTTTACGGAAAGTCAGGAGGGAGAGAGATGATTTAATATCCCTGGGGAGGGAGTGACATAGCTGGGGGCCACCACTGAGAAGGCCCTTTCTCTCGTCCCTGCTAATCGTGCCTGCGATGCAGGCGGGATTGAGCGCAGGGACGCCCCTGATGATTTTAAGCTCAGATGGTTCATAGGAGGAGATACATTCAGACAGGTAAGCTTGGCTGGAATCGTTTATAGGCTAAAGCCAGCACCTTAGCCTCTCCGTGTATGGCATCCCTTTCAACTCCACTCAGAATCCTAGGATTATGGGAAACCCAGATAAGAAACTCTGATTTACGAACTTTTCAGATAATTGCCAACATTTAGCCAAATTCTCTCCCTATTAATACAGTTTGTCGCAAGCCATACATGCTGGACAACCCCTCCTTGGTACTGGTCAAGACAGAGCTCCAGTCCAATTGAATCTGTGGACATTTAGACTTCAATCCACCTGCAAACTAAAACAGACCCATTGACTAATTTAGCTGAACCCATAATACATTGCATTAATGCCATTATTTCAGTGGGTTGCTACTCTATTTGTGACTAGCAATTAGAGTTTAGCTTCAAAGGAGGGTGCTTTAGCAAATGTGATAGCAAATGCCATCCTACAAATAAATGAAGAATGAAGCTCTGTTCTTTCCCATTGATCACTTTCCTTTCTTTTGTAGCAGTCTGAAGCTGTAGACCTTGAAGAAGGTTCAAGTTAGACCAGATCTCCTTTCTGGCTCCAGGTCTGAACCATGGACGAAGTCTTAATTGTATCCTCATTTCAGTTTCTCCTTGAGCCGTAGACCTGCTGTGGTCCAGGGAAGAAACAATGCTTGTCTTTCTTCTATTTTGTCAGGGAGATATATCAACCGTCCCTTCTCCAGTCAATAAAGTATATCATTTCCAGCATTTACTGTATATGTATATGTTTCCCCTCTACTTTAATGCATTTTGAACAAGTCCAATCTCAGCATATGTTGTCAGCCCTTCACATTCGCTGGGTCTAAGGGTTAACGTTGCAGGTAGGTAAAGGTAAAAATGTAGTAAAGTAAAAAATCCACTTACATCCCCATACCGAAAAAGGGAAACGCTAAAGAATACAGTGGCACTTATTTCATGTGCCATTAAGGTAATGCTCATGATCCTGCAAGGTAGACTCCAGCAATACATGGAGCGAGAGTTGCTAGACGTACAAGCTGGGTTCAGAAAAGGCAGAGGAATGAATATCTGCTGGATAAAGGGGAAAGGCAGGGAGTTTAAGAAAAAAACATATTTCTGTTGTATTGACTATTCTATTTATTTATTTATTTATTTACTTACGTCATTTATATTCCGCCCTTCTCACCCCGCAGGGGAGTCAGGGCAGATCACAATGCACATATTGTTGTTGAAGCTCGATCCAGGGATGTCGTCGGTGCCTGAAAGCTTCAGTCAGGGACTAAGGGCGGTGACAAACTGGCTTAGAGCACACAGACTAAAAATCAATCCGGCAAAAACGGAGATCCTCTGGCCCGGTCGACCCGACCCTCATTCACCATTACCACTCTTTGAAGGCGAGCCCCTGTCCCGGCTCCGGGCGGTGAAGAGCCTGGGAGTGATTCTGGACGAGAGGCTGACGATGGAAGCCCAGATCCAGGCTGCAGCCAAGGGCGCCTTTTTCATCTCCGCAGGGCCCGACGGTTGGCCCCCTACCTACCATCAGAGGCGCTGAAGACCGTGATACATGCCACCGTAGTCTCCCGTCTTGACTACTGCAATGCCCTGTATGCGGGTCTACCGCTGTCCACGACTGGAGGCTGAGACTTGTCCAGAATGCAGCGGCCAGACTCATCTCCGGGCTTCGGCTAGGAACCATATCTCGCCAATCCTAAAAGCTCTTCACTGGCTCCTACAGAGTTCAGAGTGGTCTATAAACTCATGGCGATAACTTTCAAAGCACGGCAAAGAACCGGACCAGCCTATCTGGGCGACCGGTTAATAGACCAACACAGTGAAAGACCATCGCGTGAAATAAATGGTGACTGTATAGTTATCCCAGGGGTGAGAGAGGCCCGGCTGACAAAGACCCGACGGAGAGCTTTCTGTGGTGGCTCCTGTAATCTGGAATACACTTCCGCCTGCTCTTAGGGCCATATCGGCCCCAGCCAGATTCCTGTCCGAGCTGAAAACTTGGCTCTTCCGCCAGGCGTTTGGGGATTGACTAATCTTGGGGATTGGGCCCTTTGTGATTCTTTGAACCCGTGTTTTTAATTAGATGTATTTTTTAAATGATGTAAGTCGCCCGGAGCACCATCGGTGGAGGGCGACTCACAAGAAATAAAGTTATTATTATTATTATTATTATTATATACAGGCAAACATTCAATGCCATAGACAAACAACATATATAGACAGACAACGAGCTACACAATTGGTCGAGAGTTCACCCCGACCCAGGCAGGCCTCGAACTCATGACCTTCTGGTCAGTGGAGATTTTACACCACATTCCCGGTGTAAGCCTTTGACTGTGTGGATTATAATAAATTGTGGCAAGTTCTTGGTGGTATGGGGATACCAAGTCACCTTGTCTGTCTCCTGAGGAATCTGTATCACGACCAAGTAGCAACACTAAGAACTGACAATGGTACAACACACTGTTTCAAGATTGAGAAAGGAGGATGGCAGGACTGTATCCTCTCAACCCAACCAATTCAACTTGTATGCAGAACACATCATGCAATATGCGGAGCTTAAGAAATCCAAGGCTGTAATTAAAATTGCTGGAAGAGACATTAATATGCAGATGATCCCACTTTGACGGCTGAAAGTGAGGAGCTGAGGAGGTTTCTAATCAAGGTGAAAGAAAAACGTGCAAAAGCTGGCTTGCAGTTAAACATTTAAAAAACTCCAGGATTATGGAAAACAGACCGATTGATAACTGGCAAATAGAGGGAGAAAATGGGGAAGCAATGACAGACTTTGTATTTCTAGGCACAAAGATTAGTGGGGTTGCCTTTGAAGACGTTCAGAAGCTGCAACTAGTCCAACGTACAGCAGCCAGGTTGATAACAGGAGCGGCATTCAGAGAGCGTACAACTCCCCTGTTGTGCCAGCTCCACTGGCTGCCAGTTTGCTACCGGGCACAATTCAAAGTGCTGGCTTTAGCCTTTAAAGCCCTAAACGGTTCGGGTCCTACTTACCTGTCCGAACGCATCTCTCCCTATGAACCATCGAGATGTTTAAGATCATCTGGAGAGGCCCTGCTCTCGGTCCCGCCTTCTTCGCAGGCGCGACTGGCGGGGACAAGAGACAGGGCCTTTCCAGTGGTGGCTCCTCGGCTTTAGAACACCCTCCCTAAAGACATCAGATTGGCCCCCTCCCTCCTGACATTTCGCAAGAAAGTCAAGACCTGGCTATTTGAGCATGCATTTGCTGATGAAATATAAGGCTTAATGAGATAAATGGAATGACGACGACGCGATGGAAACTGATTTCAACATGATGCTGAGACTGCAATTGTATGTTTTTAATTGTTACTTTGTTATTATATGGTTTTGGGGGGGGGTTGCCTTGTTGCTTGTGTTGTATTGAGGGCAGAGACTGCCTGTGTAAACCGTCCCGAGTCGCCTTCGGGCTGAGAGGGGCGGTATAGAAACGTGACGAATAAATAATAATAAATAGTGCAGACGCAGACTGCAGCCAGGAAATCAGAAGACATTTCCTTCTTGGGAGGAGGGCAATGACCAATCTCGATAAAATAGTGAACAGTAGGGACATCACATTGGCAACAAAGGGCCACATAGTTAAAACAATGGTAAATCCCCGTAGTATCAATCAAACACACAAACTCCGAGAGAGTAACGTAATAATATAATAATGATGATGCACAAATCCAAATCAAAGATCAATAAGTGTTAATGCACACTGTGAATAGTCATTAGGTAACGAAATATCAATTGTATAATCCAAACGCCGTTGTGTTAAAAGTAATTGTAGTCCGCACGCCGTTGCGTGGAAATGAAGATCACACCAGCTGAGGTGATTGGTGGTGTCCCGGGGTCGTCTAAAGCCGACGAGGACGCAGGTGCCTGGGCCCTTCTCACGTTTCGACCTGGATGGTCTTTGTCAAGGCTATGCGACGCAGATGGGGAGGATGTCCAAGGTAATGGGTGACCAAATATGTCTTTTTTAAAAAAAATAGTTTTTATTGAGTTTTTGTGTTATTTAAGTACACATGTGTATAACATTGGGGAGGGAGGGTGGAGTATGGGGAAAAGGGGGTGTTGGAGGGTATGGAACGGCGTGGGTTCAGGGGGGGGGGGCACTTTGACAGACCCGACCGACTCACCAATAAAACACATCAATACAATTGACTTCCATTCGGCTCAGAAGTGGTTTTTCTTTCTTTTTTTCCCCTTTTTCCTTTTAAAGTTCTATAATGAATTTTGGCTAGTTTACAATTCTTTCCTATTGTTTTTTATTCAGTTTAATGTCTCCATTAACTATAGGTTAGCCTTTTAGTCTTTTTTGTACATCTTTATTGGACTCCAGTCCGTTTCGCTTCTAGGTTGGCCGGTGTTTTTACTCCAAATATGTCTATACATAGAAAATACATAGTAAATCAATGGTATCACAGAATCCATAAAGCAACCCACAAAATATCAAGCATGGTGTATATATATCACAAGTAATATAGTTCAATACACATAGTAATGTACAACATGGTAAGAACATGGTAAGGAGAGGCGAATATCCAAACATAACAAAGGGCAAATAAACATACCTAGAGCATAGGGCGAGAAGTGTATCTCCCTATGTGGTCATGGCAAATGCGAATCATAATGGCAAACAATGTAATTAAATACACAATGGAGGTAAGGAGCACAGGTGTGGGAGGCGAACAGAGAGAGAGGAGCATTCAGGTAAGTCTTAAAGGATCAGGTCATGAATATGTAATCTTTCATTTAGGCCGAAGGGCTGCTCGCAATTGAGTTTCAAAATCCAGGCCGCTTCAGCACGTTTCAATAGCAAATCGGCATTGTGATGTGGAGGGATTTTAACCCGCTGTAGGCCAAAGAATCGAAGGGAATCAGGTCCATGTTTTTTTTGTTTGCAGGAATATGACCCACGGAAATTGATGTACTGTCTTGTGCCCGGATTAAAGATGCGTTTCTCAGTAAACACAAATTTACACTGCGCACAGTGGCCACAAGGATGGGTCTTGGAAGTCAGAATACTTCTAAACGTAGGTTCTTTAAGCTGTGTGTGGACAAGAATGTCTTTAATATTCCTAGACCGCTTGTGGGAAATAACAGGGGGCTGTGTGAGTCCCGGGATGTCTTTAAGTATTACCCAATGTTTGTTGATGACTTGTCTAATTCGGTTAGTATTATGAGTTAGAGTCAGTGGCCAAATGAGTCTGGTGGAACTTTGTTTTGGTCTGCTAATGAGGAGGGATTCCCTGGGGATTCTGGAGGCTCTAGTGCTGGCAGCCGATATCACTGGTTCAGGGTAGCCCCTGGCTTGTAATTTAGAAGTGAGTAGGTTCAACTCATGGTCATAATCCTCAGGTGTAGATGAATTCCTTTTCAGACGTAACATTTGAGCATATGGAAGATTATTTTTTAAAGCATGGTTGTGAAAGCTCGAATAGTGTAGGAGAGCGTTTCTTTCAGTTGGTTTGTGGTAGCACTTGATGCGTAGCTGATTGTGGTGAACATATGTGGTGACATCAAGGAAGTTGATCATGCATGGGATAGAAAAGGTGAATAAAGAAAAATTATTTTCTTTGTCACAAAACACTAGGACTAGAGGGCACTCCCTGAAGCTCCAAGGTAGGAAAATTAGGACTAATAAAGGGAAATATTTCTTCACCCAGAGGGTCATTGGGTTATGGAACTCACTTCCAGAAGAGGTTGTGACAGCTGTCAGCCTGAACAACTTCAAGGCAGGATTAGACAGATTCATGGATACCAAGTGTATCGGTAGTTACTGAAAAGGACATTCAAGTGCCACCTCGGAGTTGGTTGAGGTAGGCACGATTTCCCTGGGTACTGGTTGTGGGGGGTCGGGAGCAGGTCAGGGTTTTGCCCTCCCTTCTGCTCGAGATCCCTATGTACAACTGGTGGGCCACTGTGTGATACAGAATGCTGGACTAGATGGGCTGAGGTCCGATTCAGCATGGCTCTTCTTATGTTCTTATGATGGTGTGGTTATTAGATTCTATTGAGAATTTGATGGTGGGTTCCCACGAGTTCATCCAGTTGTGTAGGGATGTAGGTGTAATCCCCGTAGTAACCTATGGATCCAAGAGCTGGAACATAAGGAAGGCTGAGTTAAGGAAGAGAGATGCTTTTGAACTGTGGTGCTGGAAGAAAATTCTGAGAGTGCCTTGGAATGTGAGAAGATCAAACCAGTCCATACTTCAGGAAAGAAAGCCCGACTGCTCACTGGAAGAAGGGTATGAGAAGCAAAGATGAAGTCCTTTGGCCACATCATGAGAAGACAGGAAAGCTTTGAGAAGAGAATGATACTGGAGAAAATGGAAGGAAAAAGGAAGAGGGGCCGACCAAGGGCAAGATGGATGGTTGGTATCCTTGAAGGGACTGGCTTGACTCTGAAGGAGCTGGAGGTGGCCATGGGCGACAGGGAGCTCTGGCCTGGGCTGGTCCAGAGGCCATGAAGAGTTGGAAGCGATTGAACGAATAAACAACAACAATCAGCATCAGAAAGGACCAATCAGGAGAGGGGGTGGGGGCAGAGATTTGCCCCTTCGTAGTCATCTGAGTTCCAAAATATATTTTAATATTTTACACTATGATTTTGTTCCTGGTTTATAAATGTCTTTTCCTAATTGACTCTATCATAAAAATATAGGGAAAGTTTATTAAACTGCAAATACTTTGTCTTTGTGGGAGGGACATCATACTATAGCTACAGGAAAGGGTAGTAATTTGGGGGGGACCCATGAGAAAATGGAAAAGAAGATGGGTAAACTGCAACTCACATCATCATCTGTATTAATGTATTGATGCAACTACATCAGTATTAAAAGTAGGCCATGTTGGGTATGTGTGCTAACTCTGGTCCTGTTACATCATCGGTTGGGTTCACAGTGCTATTTGATAATGAATGAATAATTTATTTATTTCCTGTCATTCTCAACCCCCATGCCTCGTTCACAGCGATCTCTGAAAGCAGGTGAACAACAACACCTGGACTTGAAGGTGAATTCCCTCCAAACTCTGACCAGCATCTAAATTTGGTCATGTTGGGTGTCAGGAACTTCAATGCTTTCCAGTAAAGACGCTACAGAACTGCAGATTCTAGCCCTGACAGTTGGGTATGTGTGCCAAGTTTGGTCCAGATTAATCGTTGGTTACATTTAGTGATCTTTGATTGTGGGTTAACTAAAATGTCTAAATTCATGGGTCAATCACCCACAAACTTCACGAGTATTCAAAGTTGGCCATGTTGGGTATGTGTGCCATGTTTGGTACAGTTCTATAGTCTGTTGGGTTCACAGTGGTGAGTTTAGGTAAATTACAATTCACAGAATTCAAGGTATTCCAAGTTGGGCATGTAGGGTATGTGTGCCAAGTTTGGCTGAGATATATACCATTGTGGGGTCAGCATAGTCTCTGGATATTGTTGAACTATAACTCTGACAATCTGTGCGAAACCTCTCCAATGTGTTTCCTTTGTCATAGGGGATGGGTTGTGTGCCTTCCATTGTTTGGGGGAGTTACAGTGGCCTCAGAAAATTGGGGCATTTTGGAAAATAATTACATAGAAAGGTTTGATGAACACGCATTATAGGATAGGGAGTGGCAGAATCATGCAAATTGAGCACCAATGGAAAGCGCTGAAAACACATAAATGTCCAAGGTGGATAAAGTACGTAAAATCCAGGATTACATTGTCCAGATATGGAAGCATTCACTTCCATGAGTCTCCCCTTCGGGGGGAGAAGGGCGGGGTAGAAATGCATGAAATAAATAAATAAATAAAGTATTGTGTCTGTGGAGCACATTGGTAGGAGTTGCCAATCAGATAGTTTAAAAATCTATCAAGGCCCATTTGTGTTTTCACAATGCTCTCTGTAAACCTCGAATGTCATTGGAGGGCCTTTGGTGGTTCCAGCAAGATTGAGTCACAATTGTGTGTGGATTTGGGAGCGGATAGGAAATCAGCCAATTGGCTATAAACATACATACTAACATACTAGGGATGTGTGATCAATAAAATAAATGTTTCAGAAGTTTTCACAAAATGGGAGGGGCTATTGGTGTTTTGTTACTGAAGTATTCTTACTGAGGAAGCCAAAGAGAAAAGGCTTTAGGTGGCGAGGGAGGCGAGGAGAAAAGGCTTTTGACGGTGAGGGAAGTGAGGAGAAAAGGTTTTTGGCAGTGAGGGAAGTGAGGGAAAGAGGCTTTTTGTCAGAGAGGGAGATGAGGAGAAAAGGATTTCAGGGCAAGGGAAGTGAGAAAAAGTCCGGTCTCAGCATATGTAGTCAGCCCTTCACATTCGCTGGGTCTAAGGGCTAAAAGTGTAGGTAGGTAAAGGTAAAAAGATAGTAAAGGAAAAAATCCACTGATATCCCCAATCCGAAAAAGGGAAACAATAATACTTGGAGCAAGAGTTGCCAGATGTATAAGCTTGGTTCAGAAAAGGCAGAGGAAGAAGATACCAAATTGCCAGATAATAGAGAAAGGCTGGGAGTTTCAGAAATTTATTTATTTTTATTTGTCACGTTGAAATCGAGGATAAATTTAGGGTGGCCTTTGCTATAAGAGCGTGGGCCCTAAATTCTCCTAAAGCGAGGATTCGCGATGTTAAGATAAGAAATAATAATAATAATAAAACCTTGGCAAGCAATGTTTCCCAATGCGCCTTTTGGAAACCCTAGATCTCAAGAGAGGTTCTCACCAAGATTCCGGAAGGTGCACACTGAGAGAGTCGATCTTTTTCAGCTGAGAAAGGATGGCAACTGCAAAGTCCTGAGGTCGCAAAGTTGTCATAGTCTTTATTGGCATTTTCTGGAATATTTATTCACTTTTGCAAAGGCACAGACTCAAGTTCCCCTCCTTCCCCCTTTCGCGCGCTTTTCCCTGGTTAGCCAGAATTTTGAGGATTAGCTGAAGCAAAGCGTCAGCTGGTTCCCTTTGGCCAATCGTAGAACAGCACTGCCTGTCTTCCTGGCCAATAGAAAGAACTCTTCGCTTCGCCTCCGGAGCCAATGGGAACATGAGGCGGGAGCTTTGTTTAGAACAGGGCTGTCCAACGTCTGCCAGCCCAAGGGCCGGACTTCTGGTAAGTGATCTCCTGGGGGCCAGCCACTCGGCCACGCCCCCGGCCACGCCCCCGGCCACGCAGCTCTGCCCCCTCTCCCAAAGCATCACAATAGCCTTGGAAGCGGGTGATTTTACCCGCTTCTGAGGCTGTTGTGACGCTTTGGGAGAGAAGGAGCCACGGGGAGCCTTCCGTGGCTCCGCCCCCTCGCCCAAAGCATCACAACAGCTGTTGTGACGCTTTGGGGGAGAGGGCGAAGTTGCGAGGAGGATGGCTCGCGGGGGAAGCAAGAACCGGGCGCTCGCTTCCCCCGCGAGCCATCCAGCCGGGTGAAACCTCTCCCACAGGCCTGGATGGCTCACGGGGGAAGCAAGAACCAGGTGCTCACTTCCCCCGTGAGCCATCCAGGCTAGCGGGAGGGTTTTCGCCCGGCTCTCGCGTCCCTCTGGTCAGAGGGACGCGAGAGCCGGGTGAAACCTCTCCTGCAGGCCTGGATGGCTCAAGGGGGAAGCAAGAACCGGGCACTCGCATCCCCCGCGAGCCACACAGGCTTGTGGGAGGGTTTTCGCCCGGCTCTCGCGTCCCTCTGGTCAGAGGGACGCGAGAGCTGGGCGAAACCTCCCGCAGGCCTGGATGGCTCGCGGGGAAGCAAGAGCAGGCGCTCGCTCCCCGCGAGCCACCCAGGCTTGTGGGAGGGTTTTCACCTGGCTCTCGCGTCCCTCTGGTCAGAGGTACGAGAGAGCCGGGCGAAACCTCTCCCGCAGGCCTGGATGGCTCGCGGGGGAAGCAAGAACCGGGCGCTCGCTTCCCCCACGAGCCATCCAGGCTTTGCAGCGGCGGGGCAGAGAGAGGGACGGAGGGGGCGAGGCAAGGAGGAGGAGCTGGCTCCCTTCCTTCTCCCTGCCCCCCCACCTCCCCCCCCCGGCCACCATTTTTTTAAAAAAAAAAAATTAAAAAATTAATTCAGGAGGGTAGCGGGGGCCGTGTCCAACAGGCTGGGGGCCGTATACGGCCCGCGGGCCGTCTGTTGGATAGCCCTGGTTTAGAACAATAGGGACGGAAGGGAGATGAATGGATTTCAACCATGCTAATTGGGTCTGCATTGATAAGAGGAAATCCTAAATCTAGCAAGATTGGTTATCTCTTGTGTGGTGGCAAAAACTAATGACTTTTTCCTGGCAGTAGCATGACGTTTCTTAAGTTTGTTCTTTGTTGGGTGACAGCTTATGGGTGAAGCCAAATCCGGCCTGACAACATGACCCTCTTTGAGTCACAAAATAATCCCTGGTTAAATATTGTGATTTGATGAATAGTGGTTCCTGTCTTTCGAAAGAGTTAATTGCCTTTGGGAGAGGTTAATTAACATTTTCAGCCTTACAAAGCTTATGTCTAAATGTCTGGGTTTCCTTGCAATCAGCATCTATTTTCTCTTCTAAAAATACATTCTATAGGGCAAGGCTAGCAGAAATAATACATGAAATTCAAGAGGAAATATCTTATACAATCCTAGGCATTTCATATAGTCACATAGAAAGTAGGTTCAGGATTACAAGGAAGGAAGAAAAAGGAATAATAATCTTATACTAGACATTTCATGAAGTTACTTGGAAAATAAACTCAAAGAGGTACATTCATCATTTCATATGGGATAGTATCACAGGGCAAAACTTCAATAAGGCTGTGAGCAGTCTTTGGAATCCAGGCAGTTCTTGCAGCCGAGACTTAGCCCTGAGGTCTACATTTCATGGAAAAGGGAAAAAGGTCCAAGTTGGGGTTCTTCCTGCAAATGTCCCCTTTTCTGGGGAGGATGGAAATATCAGTTTGTAATGCTAAAGAGACAAGTTCATCTGTTCCAGTAAACAATAGGTCCCATTGGTACTTTTTTAAAAAAAACTTTATGCTTTATGGTACTTGAGGAAAACTAGGTCTCCCAGGACTTGGAGCGGCTCGGCCATACCAATATTCAGTCAACCTCAGCCTTGGCAATGGAAAGTTGTTCTTAGTAAGTCTCTCCACTTGAGAATCATGTTGTGGAGCCCTTTTATTAGCCATGGAACGGAGCTTCTCTTATGACCTAAGTAGCTTTTGCAGCGTGGGAAGATCTTTGCAGAAAATATTAATTTAAACAAAAACGTTTGTCTCTGGGTGAGAAAGGGGTTAGGGAAATTCTGAAACAGCAGAAAGTGTTAGATTTTTGCATATAAAATTTAGAGTCCAGAATTGAGCCAATCCGTGGTTTTTTCAAATTTAGCTCTTGCGGACCCGAGATGCCATGTGGCATCTCGGCAGGGGGCTCGCAGTGTCCCGCGGCCCCCCTTGGCATGTTGATTTCATGTCTGGCAGCCAGGAAGCATGCAGGAAAGGGCTTATCGTTGCTGTGAATGGGACAACATTGCAGTGTTGGGAAGATGGGTTTCATTGTTAGGATTAGTGAGAGAGCAGGCAAGGGGGATGGGAAAGGTTTGGCAGTAGTAACTTTTTGTCACATCTTCCACCCTATTGCGGTTCAATATGGCGCAGAGCATGGTGGAACTCTGCTGCTTGTCAGATCAGCCTAAACGCCTGAGACTGGTTCTGACCCGGTATCAACGTTTCTATACTGCCTCTCTCAGCCCGAAGGCGATTCAGGGCGGTTTACACAAGGCAGTCTCTGCCCTCAATACAACTCAAGCAAACAAACCAAAAAAATCATATAACAACAAATTAACAATTAAAAACATACAATTGCAGTCTCAGCGTCATGTTGAAACATCTATTTCTGTCTTATTGACTATTCTAAAGCCTTTGACTGTGTGGATCATAATAAATAGTGGCACGTTCTTGATGGTATGTGGAGACCAAGCCTCCTTGTCTGTCTTCCGAGGAATCTGTATAACGATCGAGTAGCAACAGTCAGAACAGACTGGGAAAGGGGCATGGCAGGGCTGTCAGTTCTCACCATCCTTATTCAACTTGTATGCAGAACACATCATGTGACGTGCAGGGCTTGAAAATTGCTAATGTTGCTGGAAGAAACATTAACAACTGTAGATATGCAGATGATCCCACTTTGATGGCTGATCTGAGGAGGCTGCTTACCAAGATGAAAGAAGAAAGGGCAAAAGCTGGGTTGCAGTTAAACATAAAAAAACCCCAAGATTATGATTACACTGTCCAGATATGGAAGCATTCACTTGGGGGTGGGAAGTATTGTGGGAAGTATTGTGTTTGTGGAGCCCATTGGTAGGGGTTGCCAATCAAATTGTTTAAAAATCTATTAGGGCCCTTTTGTGTTTTCACAACACTCTCTGTAACCTGGAAAATCATTGGAGGGAGGGCCTTGGGTGATTCCAGCAAGATTAAGCCACAGTTGTTTGTAGAAGTGGGAGCTGATAGGAATCAGCCAATTGATTATATACATACTGTCAGTAGTCAGCTGCAGCCCTGCTGTGCCAACCTCTAGCATCTCAGCCAAGATCTTGATACTGTTTTGATTTGTCAATCTCATTGACTCTCTCCACTGGAAACTGGCATCCCAGAACAATCCTGGGCCAAGTGCCACTGCTGAGGTGTTCCATATCTTCTTGCATAACAATTTGCCAACCTTTTCAAATGCATAAATATTTGCATTGCAGATAGTAATTGCTATTAATTAGCCAAGCAAATGTCACGAGTTTCCCACAAAGAGCTTTTCCTCATTCCTGATGTATATATTTACTATATAAGGGGCATAGGCTCTTGGCTCAGGATGTCTTCTTCCACAGAGGACAACACCTTGGGGACACATTGCAAAGCCAACAGGTGTATAAGGTAAGGATCCAAAGGGAACTCAGGTTGCTTCTCCCAGTCTGATTTCCCAACTCAATAATTATCTTTTATTTATTTATTTATTTATTGTTTGGACTTCTATGCCGCCAAACTCCCTGAGGCTCGCAGCGGCTTACAAAGCCAAGAGGCAAACAAAATACATCATTAGTACACAGACAGGGAACAATACAACAATAGGAAAAGGAAGGGAAGGGAACAAGGTGGGAGCAAAGATCCGGCAGGAGAGTGCCCAGCAGGTCAAGCGGGCCCTACTCTCCCATCGAAGGGGGAGCAAGGCGGTCTCAAAGTGATCCCGCAGAACTGGACCAAAGTGGCTAGTCCCCATCTTTCAAGAGCTATGTATTAATTGATGTATTTATTACAATCACAGAACTTACATTCAACCCATTCCTAGATGGTTAAGCACAAATGGATTTTGGGTATGAAAATCTGACTTTGAATGATTCAGTTTCATATATGATCACAACGGGATCTAAAATGAATATTTGTAGGATTTGCTTCTCATCTAAATTGCTGGTTCCATGTTGAATAAACCTGTTGACTCCATGAAATTTACATTTAGGCTTCATCTACACAGCATAATTTATGCCGATTGACATCACTTAAACTTTCATGGCTCAATGCTGTTGTATCCTGGAAGTTGGTGTTTGGTGAAGAACCAGTGCTCTTTGGCAGAGAAGCCCAAAGACCCTTTAAAACTAGAGTTTCCATGGTGTTGAGCTATTGCAATTACAGTGGTGTCCAACTGCACTCATTCTACAATGTAGAATGCAAGACATTTCTCTTCCGACAAGCCTTCGGCCCATAAGTTACCACCATTGTCCCAGCTTCCTTGCTGTCTTGCTGCTTATATTGTATTGTGCTGTGTATTGGCCGTTACACAGCATCCTGTGTTTTAATCTTTGATTTTAGAGTGTATAATGTGTTTTTAACTATGTTCTATTTTAACTATGTTTGTTGTGCTTGACTTGTTGTGAGCTGCCCCGAGCCACCCGGGAGTGGCGGCCTAGAAGTCTAACTAACTAATATATAAAATAAATAAATAGATGCCCCCACATAATCAGACTCCAGGAATAGAAATCCCAATTGAATGTTAGGAAGAACTTCCTGAGGGTCCAATGTGTTCTCCAGGGGAATCTGGTGCCTGGGAGTTTGGTGGAGCCTCCTTCCTTCTCTGGAAGTTCATAAGAAGAAGCTGGATAAATGGCCACCTGCCAGGAGAGTTGCACTGTAGAATCCTGCCTGGCAGAAGAAGATGGCCTAGGTGGCCCTGGGTCCCTTTCCAACTCCAGGATCCATATTTTCTCAGGTCAAGATGCTCAAGGTTTGGACCGTCCTTCTTCTGTGCAGCCTCCAGCCCTTCCAACAAGCCGTGGCACAAGAAGGAAGCCCCGTGATGGGCAAGATTGATTTCAACAACTTTCTACGAAGTCAGTATTTCTATCTTTCAATTTTTATATTGGGAGATAGGTAGGTAGATAATAGATAGATCGATAGAACGATAGATAGAGATGGTTCTCTGTTTTGTTACCAAAAATGAATTTTTTATAAAATAATCTTGACATTTTTTAAAAAAATCTCAAGGCAAGTGACTATTTTTCCAGTGGGTTTCTCAGGATGTATCTACACGGTAGATGTAATACAGCTTAATGCCACTTTATCTGCCATGAACCAACCCATGATATCTGTAATTTGGTGAGACACCCACATTCTTTGGCAGGGAAGGCTAAAGGATTTCTAAAACTACAACTCCCGTGATTCCGTAGCACTGAGCCATGGCAGGAAAATTGGTGTCGAACTGCATGGCCCTTATCCTGTTATGAGTCCCGAGCCTATGATTGAGTAAAAAGCAGTGACTATGTAACCTGTTTATTTTAATTGTGTAAGTCGCCCAGAGCACCTTTCGTGGAGGACAACTCATAAGAAATAAAGTTAGTTAGTTAGAGTAGACCTTGTCTTACCACAATGGATCTCCTCCAGTTGGCATTCACATTACTTGGGCCCATCAATGTTGACACTTCTCCTTAATTCCTAAACCTACATGTACTAAGCTACATTTCGCACCATACATTCATTCCACTTTGAGTCATCCTTAACTGCCCTGGCACAATCCTACAGAATCCTGGTTGCGTCCATGGTAGTGAATGTGGCATTGAACCGGTATGTGTAGTGTGCAAGTCTTTGATGTTTCAAACCAACCACTTTTGACATACAGTGCATTCCCATATCTATGAAACCAGTTCTTGTGATTTTATGTGAAGTGCAGCAGAAAAATTATGTTCTCCCTAGGAATTTTGTGGCCCCCCAAGGGAGATCCTATTAGATGCTTCCACTGGAGGAGGACTCTTGAAGGCCTGTAAATCCCAATGAGATATTTCCTCTAGATATTTTCCTAGCCCTTCAGCATGAGTCTACGGCCCCACCTACACTGCCATATAATCCAGTTTCAGAATGCAGATTAACTGCATTGGACTGGATTATATGACAGTGTGGATTCATATAATCCAGTTCAATGAGATTCAGTCTGTATTATTGTAGACGATCCCTCCCTATAGCCGATCCCTCATGGCCCATGAATCTGATTGGATTCCAGAGTTGAAGTTTTGGCGGTGGGTCCATAGGTTAATGTAGAGACCTATTCTGGGTATGCATGGTCTTTCTTTAACAGTGAGGATATACATTTCTAGATGGAAGGAGGTCATGACCAGGGTTTGCTTCAGGCTCCTTCCTCCTCTTTACACATTTCTCCCTTTGGTCCTCCATTTGTTCATTTTCAAAATCCAGAGTCATGCTGGAGGAACAAGAAATGCTGGACCTTGACCAGTGGTTCTCAATTGTTGGTCTTCCAGGTATTTTGGACTTCAACCCCCATAAATCCAAGCCATCTTACCAGCTGTTGTGAATTGTGGGAAGTTCAAAACACCCAGAGAATCATAGAATCATAGAGTTGGAAGAGATCTGATGGGCCATCCAGTCTAACCCCCTGCCAAGAAGCAGAAAATCCTGCTCAAATCACCCCCAACAGAGGGACATCCAGCCTCTGTTTAAAAGTCTCCATAGAAGGAGCCTCCACCACACTCCGGGGCAGAGAGTTCCACTGCTGAACAGCTCTCACAGTCAGAAAGTCTTCCTAATGTTCAGGTACATTGAAGCCATAGCTTCGTGTCCTAGTCTCCAGGGCAGCAGAAAGGAACCCTGCTCCCTCCTCCCTATGACTTCCCCTCACATACTTATACATGGCTATCATGTCTCCTCTCAGCCTTCTCTTCTTCAGGCTAAACATGCCCAGCTCTTGAAGCCGCTCCTCATAGGGCTTGTTCTCCAGACTCTTGATCATTTTAGTCTCCCTTCTCTGGAGACATTCCAGCTTGCTGATATCTCTCTTCAATTGTGATGCCCAGAGTTGGACACAGTATTCCAGGTGTGGTCTGACCAAGGCAGAATAGAGGGGTAGCAGAACCAAAGATTGAGAACCGATACAAGTCTAGGCATTTTCTAAGTCATCCCCATGCTTGTTTAGTATGTTGACCACAACGTCATAGTGGAAGAGCTAGAAATGCTAGAGAGGTGTTCTCTTTAGGCATTTTCTAGGTCCTCCAGCATGAGTCAATGATTTGCTTTACTGGACGTTGACCATGGTCATGCTAAAGAACTTAGACATGCTAGAGATATTTTCCCACTAGGTATTTTCTTGGAGCGGAAAAGTGGGTAACAATAGTGATGGTGGTGAATAGTGCTGGGACACAGTTTTACTTTGTTGACTTTCCATCTCTTGTACAAAATAATATCAACTTTCTATTATTTCTTATTTTTTTCAGATTTTTCTACCCTGGCCTCCCGACAAGCGGCCCCAAGGCGGCCTACAGTATTCACTTCATACTCCAGCTACTTAAACCTTTTCAGAGAAGTCATTGAAGATGATTCTTTAGAAGACTTACGTGCTGGCACCCAGGACAACCAAGGAGGTCTGTTTCGTGGTCCCTTTGGGCGGCAAAGAAGAGATCTGCTTAATGATGACATGGGAGGCAAGAAAGGTCTGCCTGGAAAGGCCTTGGGAGACAAGGAAAGTCTGCTTGAAAGTCTCCCAAATCTGCTTAAGTAAGTTATACTGGGAACAAAGGTGGAGCATCAATTCAATGGACGAATAAAATATATAAAAGTTCTAGCTGTACCCGGCCAGGCGTTGCTGTGGCCCATTGTGGAGAAATGGGAAAGAAATAAAAGAGGAAGGGCTGGTTTCTAAGCTATCAATACTCAACTGAAGTGGCAAAGTGTCAACCTAATATAGGCCCATTTCGGTCTCCTCTGGGCCAAAAGGATGAATGGCAGGGCCCTGGGTTACCTGAGTCTACACTGCCATATAACCCATTTCAAAGATGCATTGTTGTAGGTTTTTTCGGGCATTGTTGTAGGTTTCGCCTGCATATATGGCAAGCATCCTCAGAGGTTGTGAGCTCTGAGGATGCATGGCATAGATGCAGGTGAAACGTCAGGAGAGAATGCCTCTAGAACATGGCCATATAGATTGAAAATTCCTACAAGAACATGGCCATATGAAAGATTAATAATAATTAATACAACAACGAGTGATCCACCCGGTGCCGGGAAATCATTTAAAAACCCCAAACATTTCAAAGATATTATATAGGTATTATTATTATAGACCTATAGATATTATTATAGGCATATAGATATTATTTTATTTATTTATTTATTTCAGGATTTTACCCCGCTCTTCTCAACCCCCGAGGGGGGACTCAGAGCGGCTTACAGTAAGGCGCAATTCGATGCCCACACAGCAACAATACAAGACCCCAGAACCCCTCAACAACCAAAATACAATTAAAATACATCAAAATACAACCATCCAAACATCATACGCATTCATTCCAGATTAAAACAATGTTCTGGCCATAAAAGCATTGGCCCTGATCATCCACTTTCCATTAAAATCCCATCTAAAGTGCTGCCTTGTGCTGGTGTGCAAACGCCTGGTCCCACAGCCAGGATTTTACTTTTTTCCTGAATGCCAGGAGGGATGAGGTGGATCGTACATCGATAGGGAGCGCATTCCACAGGTGGGGAGCCACCACTGAGAAGGCCCTATCCTTCGTCCCCACCATCCACATTTGAGAAGTAGGCGGGAGCGAGAGCAGGGCCTCCCCGGATGATCTTAGATTACGAGGTGGGATGTAGCGGCTGATGCGTTCAGACAAGTAAGCTGGGCCAGAACCGTATAGAGCTTTAAAGGTCAAAATATTATTATTAGTATAGATGCAAATATTATTATTAAAGACATATGGGTATTATTATAGATGTTATTTATTTATTTCATATCAGAAGCATTGCATAAATTAATATGAAACTGAAAAAATAGAAGGAGCACAGGGCTAAATATCTTTCAAGGAAAAACAGGCAACAGATGTATGGATATTATTATTGACCTATAGATATTATTTTTATAGGCATATGGATATTATTATTAATATTATTGATATTATATAGCTATTATTATTATAGATGTATTCTTATTATTATACTAGGCCTGGTTTGGTTCGTTCGGAATCTTCTTAATTCAGAATATATTCGGATCAAATTCCTTTTTGAAGCAATTTAAGCGATTTGGGAACCTGGAAGTATCCTTGCCATTTCAGAGCTTTCTCCACCATTTCTCGTGAGTCAGAAATTATTCAGCTTTTCAAACCACTGTAGATGGATTCCCTTCATCCTCCCGCATCAATCCTGGGGCAAGAGCCGTGTTAAACACCCAGTTTGGATGCGGCTTTTTCCCCCTCCTCGGAATACAGTGATCTCTGGGGTTTATATGGGAAAAGGCGATCCCTTACATACACTGGCCCCAGACCATATAAGGCCTTAAAAGTAAGAACTAGCACTTTGAAACTGATCCGGTGCTTGATCGGGAGCCAGTGCAGTTGCTGAAGGACTGGAGTAATGTAGCAGCTCACTGGCAGCCGCGCCGTAGTATTCTTCACCAGGTTGAGCTTCCGGACCACCGTCAAAGGCAAGCCAATGTAAAGAGCATTACAGTAATCTAATCTTGAAATGACCGTAGCCTGGATCACCGATTTGAGCTCCATTGGTTGTCTTCCGGACCAGATGACAGGAGCCAGCCGTCAGGGTAGGCCTGGCACTGCTCTACTTACAGCAGAGATTTGAGCCTCCATTGTCAGCAGAGGGTCTAAGAGGACTCCCAGGCTCTTTACCAATGATGACGGGCATAGCGCCTCACCATCCAGGGTAGGCAACTGGATATCCCCACTGCCCGGGCGGTTCAGCCATAGGTGTGTCAAAAGATCATAATCGACAGTGTCAAATTCTGCTGTGAGATCCAATATATACATATATACATATATACATATATACATATATATGAGATCCAATATATACATATATGCATATATGCATATATGCATATATGCATATATATACATATACACATACATATATATATACACACATATATATACATAAATACATATATACACACACATACACACACACACACACACACACACACACACATATATATATAGGTAAAGGTAAAGTTTTCCCCTGACATTAAGTCTAGGCCAGTCCGTCAGTAGCCTTTATTTCGGTCAACAAACCATTGGCTAAGTCAAGTGAAAGTAGAACAATGGAATACAACATTTAAGAAATTAATAACATCACATTTGGGTTATGATTAATAAAAACAAGTATCACCATTCACTATCAGTTGAATAAATTTCTTTATAATTTAAAGCAGGAACTGATTGCCAATTAATAATAAGTGTCCTGAGTAAGTCTAGGCGTGTTTGACTCTGGAGTTGGTGCTCATCTCCATTTCTAAGCTGAAGAGCCAGCGTTGTCCATAGACACCTCCAAGGTCACGTGGCTAGCATGACTGCATGGAGCGCTGTTTCCTTCCCGCTGGAGCGGTAACTATTGATCTACTCACATTTTCTAGTTTTCGAACTGCTAGGTAGGCAGAAGCTGGGGCTAATAGTGGGAGCTCATGCCGCTCCCCGGATTTGAATCTGAGACCCCCCCCTCTATCTGTGTGTGTGTGTGATAAATAGTAGTAGATATTGTAGCCCAGGGTTTCTATAGATGGATGGCCATCTTTCGAGAGTGTTTTGATTGTGCCTTCCTGTTTTTGTCCTTCTTTGAATACTGGACCTCATTTCCATCCTTCGCAAGAGGTAGACTCCAGAAATACATGGAGCGAGAGTTGCCAGGCTTTTAAGCTGGGTTCAGAAAGGCAGAGGAATGAAAGACCAATTACCAATATCAGCTGGATAATGGAGAAAGGCTGGGAGTTTGAGAAAAACCTCTATTTCAGTCTTATTGACTATTCCAAAGCTTTTGGATGCGTGTATCATAACAAATTGTGGCCAGATCTTGGTGGTATGGGGATGCCAAGGCACCTTCTCCATCTCCTGAGGAATCTGTGTAACAACCAAGTAGCAACAGTCAGAAGAGACCACCAGTCTGGTTCAAGATTGAGGAAGGAGTACGGCAGGGCTGTATACTCTCCCCTGAGCTATTCAACTTGTATGCAGTGGCAGACTTTGTATTTCTAAGCACAAATATTACTGCAGATGCAGACTGCAGCCAGGAAATCAGAAGACGTTTACTTCTTGGGAGGAGAACTAGGACCAATCTGGATATAATAGTGAAGAGTAGAGATATCACATGGGCAACGAAGATCCGCATACTCAAAACTATAGTATTCTCCTTAGTAACCTGTGGGTGCGAGAACTGGACCATAAGGAAGGCTGAGTGAAGGAAGAGAGATGCTTTTGAACTGGAAGAATTGTCTGAGAGTGCCTTGGACTGCAAGAAGGTCAAACCAGTCTATTATCCAGGAAATAATGCCTACTGCTCAGAGGAGGGAAAGATGTTAGAGGCAAAGGAAGGATATGAGAAGCAAAGATGATGTTCTTTGGCCACTTCATGAGAAGACAGGAAAGCTTGGAGAAAACAATGATGCCAGGCAAAATGGGAGGAAAAAGGAAGAGGGGCAGACCAAGGGCAAGATGGGTGGAGGGTATCCTTGAAGTGACTGGCTTGACTTTGAAGGAACGGGGTGTAGCCATGGCCGACAGGGAGTGTTGGAGCTGCGGCCCACACTCCTCCGGTGATTAAAGGACTGACGAATGGCAGCCATAAAACAATTCACTGTTTATTTACAGCTATATACAGACCACATAGTAAATACATTTGAACTCTCCAGCACACAGCATGAGAAGAAGTAATGGCGCTTATAGTAGCTTCTGTTATCAGTTCAAAGTCACGCCTACAGTATTCCAAAGGTGATGACACAAAGTCTCATACTCAGGAATCAGGAACACATAATACCTCTGTGACAGCATTCTAAGCACACATAGCAAGCTTTAAAACATACAATCAGTATTAATATCTCCCATTGAATTACACACACAGTTCCAACAGGGAGCTCTGGCATGAGCGGGTCCATGAGGTCACAAAGAGTCGGAAGCAAGTGAACGAATAAACAACAAAAATAGACCAGAGGGCAAAATGACAGTCTACCCAGGGAAGGAGATGGTTCCCTTTTTTGGTGAAATTTAAGATACACTATTAAATCATCTTCTACATTGTCCATATATCCCAGTACAACTCCATGGTCAACTTTGCCCATTCCCATGGAAGGAGCTAGAGATTTCTAGAGAGAACACTTGGTCTTTCAATGTAACCCTATGGTCAATTTCCATAGGATTGCATTGGAGTGACTTACTGTTGATGATGTCATTTTTATGAGCGCCAGAGTTGGCCTATATCAACATCATAGGATTGCCCTAGGTTTGTTTGCTTGCTCTAAGCTACTGCCTGAACATTTAATAACATAGGGATAGGTAACTTTGGATCCCAAGAAAGAGGATTCCCAAACCAGGCCTTTCTGCTCACCTAGCCTTCCCGGGTGCAGCATCTGGACTATTGCCCAGGAGTTGCAACCACGAGCTTAGACACTCCAGACTCATTTTGAAATGCTCTTTCCGCCCTCCTGCATGAGTGGACAACGGACCATACCTTGGCCCAGAAAGGAGGATGTTTCTGAAGTCACATTTTAAGGATGAACCCTTTCTCTTCCTTAGAACCATGATGCAGAACGTGGGTGTCAGCCCCCCCAGCCTCTTCAAGGGCCCCCTTCCTGGTGTGGTACGTTCTCCGGGGATCTGGGTTCTCCAGGGCTATTGGTCATTATTTTATTATTTATTTATTTATTTACGATATTTATAGCCTGCCTTTCTAAACCATACGGCGACTCAAGGCAGGTTACAGGTTGGCATAATTCAATGCCGTGCATTCATAAAGTGCAGTTAACACAATCAACATAACAATATAAAACATATATAAAAACCATTAAAACATATAGTCATCGGTGTCATCCTATTAAAACATTTTCCAATCACATCATCTGGCCATTCCATGTTCATCATTCATAGTTTCATGTTATTTATTCTGCTGCATTCTCAAAAGCTAGTTCAAAGTGCCAAGTTTTTACCTTTTTTCAGAAAGTCAGGAGGGAGAGAGATGATCTAATATCCCTGGGGAGGGAGTTCCATAGCTGGGGGGGCACCACTGAGAAGGCCCTGTCTCTCGTCCCTGCCAATAGTGCAGGGCAGGGCCTCCCCCGGTGATTTTAAACTACTAGATGGTTCATAGGAGGAGATACATTCACACAGGTAAGTTGGGCCAGAACCGTTTATAGGCTAAAGCCAGCACCTTAGCCTCTCAGTGTATGGCATCCCTTTCAACTCCACTCAGAATCCTAGGATTATGGGAAACCCAGATAAGAAACTCTGATTTACGAACTTTTCAGATAATTGCCAACATTTAACCAAATTCTCTCCCTATTAATACAGTTTGCAGCAAGCCATACATGCTGGACAACCTCTCCTTGGTACTGGTCAAGACAGAGCTCCAGTCCAATTGCTAGTCTGTGAATCTGTGGACATTGAGACTTCAATCCACCTGCAGACTAAAATAGATCCATGGACTGATTTACCTGAACCCATAAGACAACACTTGCATCAATCCCATTATTTCAGTGGGTTGCTACTCTATTTGTGACTAGCAATTATAATTTAGCTTCAAAGGAGGGTGCTTTAGCAAATGTGATAGCAAATGCTGTCCTACAAATAAATGGTGAATGAAGTTCTGTTCTTTCCCATTGATCACCTTCATTTCTTTTGCAGCAGTCTGAAGCTGTAGACATTGAAGAAGGTTCAAGTTAGACCAGATCTCCTTTCTGGCTGCTTCACCTGCCATCTTGGCTCCCGGTCTGAACCATGGAAGAAGCCCCAATTGTAAACTCATTTCAGTTTCTCCTTGAGCCGTAGACCTGCTGTGGTCCAGGGAAGAAGCAATGCTTGTCTTTCTTCTATTTTTGTCAGGGAGGAATGTCAACCATCTCTTCTCCAGTCAATAAAGTATATCATTTCCAGCATTTACTGTATGTGTATATGTTTTCCATCTACTTTAATGCATTTTGAACAAGTCCGATCTCAGCATATGTAGTCAGCCCTTTACATTCGCTGGGTCTATGGATAAAAGGTGCAGGTAGGTAAAGGTAAAAAAAGGTAGTAAAGTAAAAAAAAATCCACTTACATCCCCATACCGAAAAAGGGAAATGCTAAAGAATGCAGTGGCACTTATTTCACATGCCATTAAGGTAATGCTCATGATCCTGCAAGTAGGGCCGGACTAAGGTAATTTTAAATGGTAAGCAAACATTATTTTGCCTACACACACACACACACACACACACATCACTGAAAAATAAAAAGTAGAAGGTAGAAGTAAATAAATGTCGCAACGCAGGCCATCCCAGACCCCCTAAACACACACACCAGGGCTCAATAACAAACTCTTTATTTAGAATAAATTTGCTTTTATTAGCAAAAGGTAAATAACCCAAATAGGAATATAGTTTAGTCCAAAATAGGTTCCAAACAAAGCGGGTCAAAAATCAGCTATTGCAAAATTTTGAGTCCAGAGACCATGAACCAAGTTCCTGAGAAACAGCTTGGAAAGCACAGGCCAACTGCTCCGCAGTAAACAAGACCGAGAGGACCAGATCTACCGACGTAGCCTCCAGTCCGAAGAACTTTCTCACGGAACAGTTAATTAAACCCAACTCTTGTGTATCCAACTCCTTTCCGATCCCCATCTCCAATCTTGCCTTGAAGTCATAATATTCTGTCTCCTATTGAAAGTCTGCTGATTAGCCGTAACATCTGGTGCGTTATCAATCTGGGAAGTGGGCATCTCCTCGTCTTCCAGAGATTCCTCAGGACACCGTGTTGCTACTCTTTCCTGAGACCCGAAACCACCTGGGCGTTCATATTCACAGTCCGAGCCGGAATCTGTTTCCATCTCTTCTTCAGAATATTCCTCAGGCCAAACATAATCCCATTGCAAACTTTCATCATCAGGATCATTCCCTTCATACCCATCAGGCCATTCGTCTTCTCCATCTTCGTCTAAAGCAATTGGCACCCCCGGAGCCTGTCCCAACCCCCCTGGCTGAAAAGCAGGTCGAGGTCCCACAATAAAAGAGTTACCAGAAGTTTACGTACAACATTATGTTCATATAGTTGTTCTATCAGTTTTTAAAAGTTGCAATTATGACGTTCATATAGAACATCTTTTCCCCCTCGAAATGCGAATCCTTGAGTCCCCAAAAACTTTACTACACATAGTAAACTTTTCAGAACATGCTGCCAATGTTTGTTTCAGCAAGAATAATGTTCTGCATCAATAGTTTTGTTTAAATGTAAACATAAAGAGAGTTCACACCAAGATGAACAGTTTTTAAGATAAGTGTGGGATTTCTCAGGAGCGGTCAAAACCTTGCTCAAGTTTTGCCAGTCAGAATACCCTTGGGTATTAGCAAGATGAGAAGTGGCATTTCCAAAAACTTTGCAAGCCTTTTTCAATATTGAATGTAGTCGCAAAAACCTGTGAACTTGCTCTCCATTACAAAGCTTCCTTGTATAATGATTTGAGGTAAATCTCCTACCCTTAGCGTCCAGAGGAAAATCTTGGCAGTGAGTTGCTGAGGTGCTCGTTCCACAAGTATTTTTTGTATCTCGTCATGTATTTTGGGTGACCATTCTCCACAATCTTTGAAATGAATGGGAATGGGTTACTGCTTCCTGAAAAAAAGAAATAGCATGTGGTGTATGTTAACTTTTTAAGTTTTTCAAAGATTTAATGCAATGCAATACCAATACCTATAATACCTTGTTATGAAATCTTTAATAAAAAATGTAAATAAAATAAACCATGTGGCAGTGGCCAATCGGAAAGGTAGATTTTGCATATTAAGTATAAATGTAAACCATGGTAAACACAAATTCTTTTATACAATTATGGTGGCAGTTCTTAACAGATTTACTAAATGCATATTATAATAAAATCTACTTAAAATAGCTCTGAGATATTTTATAATAAAGAATTCTGGAAAAGTGCCCTTTTCATCCTTCACCTCCATTCCTTCCTCCTCTCAACAAGAGCTAAAAAAACTGGACAAGCCTAGGCCAATTATATTTTCCAAAAATGTGTACTAATAAGTTAAAATTGAATCTACTTACAGCTTCAATGGTTTGCTCACTACTACATGTCAGGACTGCATCTCTTAATAAATCATCATCCACATCTTCTGTGTCAGTCCCAGTTATGGCACAACCAATAATTGAAGGTGCTAATGGTGTTGCTGTAGTCACTGCCAAATGGTCTTGACTTGTTGATGGTCCAGGTAGAGGCTCAGGTATTGGTATCTTGCCATCTGTGACGCCCCCTAGGGGGCTGTATTTATCTGTATTTGGTTTGCCTTCCACTTGCATGGCTCTTTGTTTCATAGTTCCTTTGTCTTGCCATGTGCTTCTTTGTTCTGCCATGTGCTCACCTGGGGAGGAGCTGCATTCTGGCTCCAAACCTGGTAACCCATCCTCGACTCCTCCCTTTACCGGAGTTTACCTGGGGGCTGGATTTCCTCTCTGGCCTCACTTTTCCAAAGGACACAGGACAAGCAAGGCTGGAAGTTAGGTTGCTGCAAAAGGCGATCTCATTTCACCTACTGTCTGCCTATGTCTTCGCCAAATCTTCAGCATATAGGAAGATTCGTCTTCACCAGAGGCTGGGATTTTGGGGCCTGATACAGGACTTCGTGTGCCTTCAAGCCAGAGGACAACAGGACTCCTTGGATCTTAATAGAGGTACCATCACCTTGCCCCTCCAGGCATAGTGATAGACTTCCTTTCTTTAAGGACTTTGCAACCAACTCAAGCTTTTGAACCATCAGTTTTTTACTGATTGTAAACCAGTAAACCTGTTTGGTTCCTCTATTTTGGGTTCTGCACTCTTTCTTATAGAGATCCAAGGCTTTCCTGCATGTGGGATGACCTTAAATTCTGTTCCCAGGGTCAAAGCTTGTTTTGTCTTATCTTTAAAGCCTTTTTGGACCCTGGGAATAAGAAGACTGTCATTGTCATGATCTGATTCAGTCAATTTAGCTGTCTCTATGTTTCTTGTAGCACATGATGGTGAAATCATTAAAAGCCTTTGCAATGCTTTAGCTTGAGTCCCATCTTTTTTGGAATGCTACAACTTCCTTTTACGATGAAATGCTCCTGATGGTTTTTTTCCCCCCTGGACATTTTCTGTTATCCAAGAAATAACTATGGCTGACTCTGCTTAACTTCCAAATTAGAAGGGAGCTGGCACTTTTAGATCCTAAAATGTAGATATCACCTTCAGTTACCAAGAATAAAACAAATACAAATTAAAACTTTAGAAAACAAGAGTCACTACAAAGAAACACTAGCCAAACCCTCACCTGGCCTTGAGCTCCTTGTATTCCTTGCAGATTTTATATAATAAATAAAAATTTATAATAAAATAAATAATGAATAGGTAATTATGATACCATATGACCTTGGAGGCATCTACAGACAATGCAGGCTCTTTGGCTTAGA
>JARBWK010000005.1:5122181-5132821 GCA_030556195.1 Anolis apletophallus
ATTTCCCCTGAACTCCATCTGTGTTCACATTTGGGCATATTAATTATTCATGCCAAGTTTGGTCCTGATCCAACATTGTTTGAGTCCAGAGTGCTTTCTGGATGTAGGTGAACTACAACTCCAAAACTCAAGGTCAGTTAAATATATGTATTACTGTGTTAGAGTGTCATTTTGTTTCATTTTGGTTGGTGGTGTGCCTTGGGATTTTTTAAATGTCAAAAGTGTGCCTCGGCTCAAAAAAGGTTGAGAAACACTGGCCTAGAGGCATCCTCTGCTTGGAGGTGTTAACTGGCCCTTCATTGTTTGCTGTCTGGAGTTCCCTTGTGTGTCTGGTGGTGTTTCTTCTTTACTGTCTTGATTTTGGTAACCAGATGGTGTTCATTTTCATGGTTTCCTCCTTTCTGTTGAAATTGTCCACATGTTTCTTGTGGATTTCAATAGCTTCTCGGTGTAGACTGGCATGATGTCAGAGTGGTCCAGACTTTCTGTATTCTCAAATAATCCCAATGATTCTCACCATGAAAGCTTTCGACAACACATTCTTCCTCATATTTGGGTAGAAAATCTCTTCCTATATCCATTGATTCATGTCCTGCATCATGACTGGCCATGAAAGCAATGCTGATATAGGGTGGGTTTAGAATCAAAGAACCATAGAGTTGGACGAGACCCAAGGGTCATCCTGTCGTACAGGCAAGAAGCCACAATTGAAACACCCCCAACAGATGGCCATCCAGCCTCCGGCAAAAACTTCAGAGAAGGAGGCATCAGGAGATGCCAGACAGCATCAGATGCCACCATTAAACAATTCTGACCTCCAAATAGTTTAATATTCAGGTGGAATCTCTTTTCCTGGGGTTTGGCTCATTTGCTCCATTGCGTCCCAGTCTCTGGAGCAACAGAAAACAAATGGCCCCCTCCATCCCCAGGTGGAATTCCTTTCCGATATTAAAACAAGGCTCTCTTGACCCTTCTAGACTTCCTCGTCTGGAACCTAAACACCCCCAGTTCCCTTGGCTGCTCCTGAAAGGGATTCATGGTTTTTAGACCTTTTCCAGAGTTCAAAAGAAGAAGGGAGAAATTTTATTCGGATAAGCAAGAGGTCACTCTGCACATCCTTCAACTCGATTTGACAGGTCAGTGATAAGAAGGCATGAGATCATGTATTTCATTTGAGAAGTTGGGAAGAAGAGAGCATGTTTTCCCTACAGTGGTTCTCAGATGTGGGTCCCCAAGTGTTTTGGCCTACAACTCCAGAAATCCCAGCCAGATTACCAGCTGTTAGGATTTCTGGGAGTTGAAACCAAAACATCTGAACCCACAAATGGCACTGAATGCGTTTTCATGCTTCTTGGCAAGGGCTGGGCTGGGTGGCCCATGAGATCTCTTCAACTCTATGATTTTATCTACGAGGATTATCTGGAAAGCAAGGTTACAAGGCATGTAGCTCTCTTGGGGGAATTTTCACAGGGAAGTTGGTATCCCTGCCATGTAGCGGGAAGCCAGTGGAAGCAAACGAGCAGTGCCAGTCTTCAGTAGCTCATCGACTAGTGTTGTGGTGAAGGTTAATGTCCTAGATGGTTCATAGGAGGAGATCTATTTGGACAGGTAGGTTGGGCCAGAACCATTTAGGGCTTTATAGGCTAAAGCCAGCACTTTGGTGTGCCCGGTAGCAAACTGGCAGCCAATGGAGCTGGTGCAACAGAGGAGTTGTATGCTCCCTGAGCACCGCTCCTGTTAGCAACCTGGCTGCCGCCCGTTCGATCTTTGAAGCTTCCGGACAGTCTTCAAAGGCAACCCCATGTAGAGTGTGTTGCAGTCAGGTATGTAGCCGGGGGAAGGCTTGGGGGCTAGCCCCCCGAAATTCTCAGGGTGGTCCGCGAAAAGGCCTTACTGGTACATTATATAAACTGTTACGTGTATTCATATCATGATCTGATCATCACCATGCTCAATATATCCTATATGCACGCGGGTTTTGGGATAACAATAAAAAAAGTTTGCTAAGGTAGATCGTCTCTTGCTCAGATTCGGCCCCCAATCAAACTCAGCCCCCCGAATCAAAATCCTGGCTACGCCCCTGGTTGCAGTAGTCTATACGGGATGTACCCGGAGTGTGGACTACCATCGCCAACTCAGACTTCCCAAGGTACGGTAGGGAAGTAAGGTAGGAAAGCTGTGGATGATTGCAAACTCTGTTGAAATGAAGGACTTCCATCCCAAGAATACTGTAGAGTTGCATCGAAGGATCAAGACAACTCTTAGAGCGAGCATATTTTCACCTTTAAGTCTGTTTTCGGCTTGGTTGCTCCGATGAGGCCCCAAAACTCCTTATATGTTGTTGCAAACTATGGAAGTCTTCTTTCCCACTCCAGTTTTGTTTTGGTCCTTGTTTGAGGCTCCAGCTTTGACACAGAGACCCAGGAGAAAATGGAAAGAAAAAGCGGAGGAGAGGAGAGAGGTTTGGAAAGGGTAGATAGACAGAGAAAAGGAGGAAGTCTTTCACAACACCAAACTATAACTTCCAGGATTCACATGCAAGAGCAAACCATGATTGCTGCTCAAAAGGAGCTCCAAGATCTCTTTTTGTGCTGATCCAGAAGAGGGAGACATGAGACCAATACATTCAGATCATTCAAATGGGAAATCAACTCTCTCTCTCTCTCTCTCTCTCTCTCTCTCTCATATATAGCAAATACAGCACTGCTGCTTTTTTATCGAAAACAGTGCATTAATAATAATAATAAACTGTATTTGTACCCCGCCCCCATCTCCCCAATGGGGACTCGGGCAGCTCACATAAGGCCAAGCCCAAACAACAAATAACAATAAAATAAAATCAAAACATCAGTAATAAACACGACAAAAATACATACATGTAAATAAAAGCAATATACAACACCTGTATCAAAACCAACAGAGACAGGGCAGGCCACAGGCAACATATAAAATGTTAAAATCACAGGGTGAGATAAGCGGAGTAGCATCCTTACAAGGAAGAAACATCATTTATAGGGGAGGGGGGATGGAATCCAAGCACGGGGGCATTGAAGGGAAACAGTGATAGAGCTTAAATAGCTACTCTCCGAAGGCACAGCCAAGTTTTCAGTTGTTTTTTGAAGGTCTCCAAAGTGGGAGCTTTCCTAATCTCTCCAGGCAAGGAATTCCAGAGTCGGGGGGGGGGGGGGGCAGAGGAGAACGCCCGGTCTCTTGTGCCCATTATCCGAGTCTGTGAGACTGGTAAGGGCGACAGGAGGGTCTCCCCCGAGGAGCGGAGGGTTCAAGCTGGTTCATGGAGGGAGATCCAGTCACGAAGGTAGGCGAATCCCGAACCTCTGTAAAGATCTGCATTTAGTCTGCAGAGCCTACAGAGATTGCCCCATGTTCTTTTCAGGCCTGGATTACCCATAAGGCCACCATAGGCCATGGCCTAGGGGTGCAAATCAAGGGGGGCGCAGTTCACATGGACCAAAAAAATAATAATGTTGAAACAAAACCGCAACGCGAGGCATGGAGATGACTCTCTCTCTCTCTCTCTCTCTCTCTCTCTCTCTCTCTCTCGGGAGGGCGAGGGAAGAGCGCAGAGAGGTCGCGGAGGATGAGGGAATGGCGCCCTCCTTCGCCATCGCCCCCGCCCCCTTGTCAAGGAAGGAGGGTGCGAGGAGGAGGCGGAGGGAAGCCCCCGGGGCCGCTGCCGGGCATGCATGGCACCCAGGAACATGGCGGAGGAGGCAGAGGCACTCGCGCCCTCCTGCTGCACATGCTTGGCAGTGGCCCCGGGGGTGGGGCTTCCCTCCACCTCCTCCTCCTCGTGCCCTCCCCTTCCTTGAGTCAAGGACGGAGGTTGCGTCGCAAGGGCCCGGAGGCTTCCCTTTCTTCCTCCTCCTCCTCGTGCCCTCCTTCCTTGACTCAAGGAAGGAGGGTACACCGCGAGCAGGAGGAGAGGGAAGCCCCGCCCCGGGGCTGCTGCCGGCCCCGGGGGCTGGGCTTCCCTCCGCCACCTCTTCCTTGCGCCCTTCTTCCTTGCCTCAAGGAAGGAGGGTGCACGGTGGCGCGAGGAGGAGAAGGTGGGGGGGGGGTGCGGTAGAGGTTGGTTTGGCGTAATTCGAAAGTGTGGCCTAGGGCGCCAAAAGGGGTTAATCCGGGCCTGGTTCTTTCGGTGGACCCATTTCAGACCAGGATCACATAAGAATTGAGACATTGGGATGAGACAAAGGAGTTAGTATTATTATCCTCAAAATAATGAACATTTTTAGCTTGTCCAAGTCTCCCAAAGACCCCTGAGCTCAGGTGAGCTTTGAACCTAAGCAGGGCCAGCCTTGGCTCGCATTCGGATCGTCAATAGAGCCTGAGAGTATTTGACTTGTTCCTGCTTCTGGAAAGGTGTAGGCAACTGGGGAACCCTGCGAGCAGATACCTTATGCGAAAAGGCGTTGGCGTGTTAAGAGGCGTTTAGCTGAGCTCTGGCATCGTGATTGCTTTTTAAATCTTATCCTTCTTCTCTTTAATATTTTACTCCCATTCTGCTCCATTCTACCCCATGAACTCCCAAAGCTTCAATTATCTCCATCTTGGGCAACATTGCTTTTGGAACTTTTGGAACTTTGGCCGTCTGCTTACATTGTTCGTGTTGCTTACACCGCATTCTGCTCTTCGTGGCCCAGACTTATCTTTGTTATTTTCAAGCAACACCACTCTTGAGTAGTTTTTAACCACTACTAAACAACTAAACTCCACAATCTGAAAACAAAGAATTCCAAAACAGAAAAGAGAAAACCCCAAACACTGGGGATATATGCTCCATGTGTCTTCCCGGGGCTTTGTGAGAGGACTATGTCAACTAAGGACTATGTCCTTTCCATTGTGGGGGAGAGGCTTGCGTACCCTAATGAAGTTGCGAGCTATGCTGGCGGTGGCATAATAGCCACCGGTAGGGCCTCCCATGCCAGACAGGTCACAACCGAAGGGTCTGACAAAGAGCGTCAAAGGGCAGGATGGGCTCCCTAGCCTTTTGGCAAGCATCCTAGGAGAAGGAAAATGCTGATTTCAAACCCGGGCAGATGGTGCTTATTTAACCCTGTAAGGTCAATCATCTAGAGAAGGAAACTTGATCCAAACCTATGACCTGAGGACTTCGCTGCCACCGTCCAAGCTTGCTAGGCCCCGGCAGACAAACCTTTGGTTTAAAGGGTGAGGCCAGTTCTGTGCACGCTGCACTCCACCAGAAAAATCCATTGCACAGGCTCGAAGGACACATCCAACCTCCGAAGCATCAACGTGCTTGTAGAAAGCATGGGAGGAGTCCTTCCTGAATCTTCGTTTGTGAAGAAAAGCCAAGAAGATGTCAACTAAGGCATTGGAAGAGAATCCTGATTTGGGGACAAACATTCTTTTGAAACCTGAAAGGCATTTGATTGATTATGACTGATTTATTCAATTTGAATAATAATAATTTAATTTGCATCATTTTCTCCTACTTTTGAACTGACTTGGGGACAATCTTGGGGGACAAACCCCTTTCTGAGAATTGAAAGGCATTAGATAAATTATGATTGACTTATTCAATATGTATAATAATAATATTAGTTCAATTTGGGAAGCGTCCGACATGTGATCCAATACAACAGCCAGAGAGTCAACTTGTTTGCTGTGTACTCATCTTGTTGTGTATCAAATCATATTTTATCATTTATTTATTTCAAATTTTTATACTCCGCCCTTCTCTACCCTCGGAGGGGCACTCAGGGCAGCTCACAACTGGCAGTGATTTGATGCCCACATATACAATCAATAAAAACAACAATTACACAATAAATAACACATTAATCAGATTAAAACCAAATAAAAATACAATGAAAAATACAATTATACAAATAGGAGGAAGAAAGTTGACCTAATGTCACTGGGGAGCGAATTCCACAGGTGAGGGGCCACCACCGAGAAGGCCCTGTCTCTCATCCCCACCAAACGTATTTGTGAATAATAATAACAACACTTTATTTATATTCCACCATTCTCACCCGAAGGGACTCAGAGCAGATCACAAGTACATATAGACGGCAAACATTCAATGCCATTTTTGGTATTGACATACACAGACAGAACAGAAGGAGGGTTTTTTTGTGTGTGTATCGTGCCACAGGGGGTGTTGATGCTCCATCCTCTTATGACAAAGAGCTATCCGGACTTCCGCATTCCAGCATCTGGTCTTCTTTTTCTTTATGGCATTGTAAAAAACCTCCCCCGCTTTTATTAGCGGTACCTAATTTCACTAATTACAGCTAAAGCTGTTTTCGATCTGCTTAGGTAAACAGTGGGCAGGGCTGATGGTTGGCTGCCACGCCAAACCGGGGTTTCTTACTTACAACCTTTCAGTTGATAGATCTTTAGCTGCTGCTGATTTAACCGCTGTGCTAAACCTCCAGCCTGAAGGTGGGATCGAGAGCAGGGCTTCCCCGGAAGATCATAAATTTCGAGGTGGGACATAAGGGGAGATACGATCGGACAAGTAAGATGGGCCAGAACTGAATAGGGCTTTATAGGTCAAAACCAGCACTTTGAATTGTGCTCGGAACTGGACAACAACAACAACAACAACAACAATTCAATTTCTATAGTTTTCTCCCAGTTTTGGATTGATTTGGAGACAATCTTGGGGGACAAACCCTCTTCTGAATACTGAAAGGCATTTGATAAATTATTATTGATTTGTTCAATATTATTATTCAGTTTTATATGCCACTTTCTCTGCCTATCTGGAACCCAGGGTAGCTCTTAATATAGTTGAATATGACAGTTAAAATTATTAATAATGCAAAAAGTTACATAAACAATTAAAATATTAATTTAAAACAGTAAAAAAATGCGGTGGAGGAGGGTTAAGACCTATTAATGAGGTTTAAAATGTAACACAAGTTTTAGAACTATTTCCAAGGGGCAATAAAACATTTATTTATTCATATTTTAAAAATGAAGCCACATGCCATTGGTCACTTTTGACATTTTAAATATAAATATTTTAAATTCAGCTGATTGCGGGAAAACAACTCTGACTGCCAATTGCCTTTCTAACATGAATGCCATATACATGAATCCTGTTTAGTTCCTACAACCCTTATTTATTACGGCATAAGCTTTTGCAGACGTCGTCTATTCTGTGAAAGTTTATCCGACAATAAATTTCCGAGGCTTTAAACGGTGACATTTGCATCCTGTAGATGGAGAATGTGGAATGTGGAAAGCTGTTGCTCGGTTGAACTATTTATGAAGTCTCTTTTAACTTTAATTTGGGGGAAAGGCAGAATGTCGTGGAGCGATGGATAGAGTGATCCCTGGAACGTAGCAACAAAACAAGCTGCAAATTAAGGCTAAAGCATATACAGAGCTCAGAAACGGAACTTTTTGGACTACAACTCTAAGGATTCCATAGCATTAAGCCACGTCAATTAAAATGATATAAAACTGGATTAATTCTGCAGTGTATAAGGGAACTTGGGCTTAGGGTTGCAGAGCCCACAAGGAAGACGGAGATCCTTTGGCTAGGTCGTCTGGGCAGTGGGGAGCTCCAGCTTCCAACCCTGGACGGCGTGGCTCTATGCCCGTCGTCATCAGTAAAAAGCCTTGGAGTCCACCTGGACACTTGACTTTCTATGGAAACTCATGTCTCTATGGTTAGCCGAGTTGCATTTTCCATCTTTGCCAGGCTTGGAAGCTGGCCCCCTACCTGTCCTTCGCGACCTGTCCTCGGTGATCCAAGCAACGGTCATCTCAAGGTTAGACTACTGTAACGCTCTTTACATTGGCCTACCTCTGTCGGTGACCTGGAAACTTAAGTTGGTGCAGAACGCTGCAGCCCGTGTGCTCACAGGTTTGCATGTGAGCCACCGTATTACACCTGTCCTGCAGGAACTGCACTGGCTGCCTGTTGAATTCCGGATCACCTTCAAAGTGTTAGTCTAGACTTTCAAGGCCTTGTATGGTCTGGGGCCAGTGTGCCTGAGGGACCGCCTCAACCCATACCGTCCCACGAGATCACTGAGATCTGAAGACCAGGATCTTCTCCTTGTCCCGAGTGCCAAAGTCTATCGCCTTACCTCGATGAGGAGAAGGGCATTTTCCATTATTGTCCCCACACTTTGGAACTCCTTGCCATCGGAGATCAGGTCGCTTCGTGACCTTCTGGCTTTCCGGAAAGCATGTAAGACCTGGCTGTTTCGACAGGCCTTTGAAACCTGAGTCAGTCTTACCATATCTGTCAGTTTTAAAGTTCAATATGCTGTTTATTGTTTATGTTTTAATGTATTATTGCTGTTTAATGTTTTATTGCTTTTAATGTGCTACTTGCTGTTATTCTGTTTCATATTGTGAGCCGCCCCAAGCCACCTGGGAGTGGCGGAGAAGAAATCAAATAAATAAATAAATAAGGAGGAAGAACTCCAATCGAGACCGATAAATCCAAAACAAGATTCTTTATTTCAAGCTGATCATCAAGAAGTGGACAGCTTTTGACCATTCAGGCCAAAGAGCAAAAAACTGCCACATGCTTGTGGCGCAGTAAAAATACTTTTATACTCCTCTCCCCATTACCTCGTCCCCCGTTATTACCTCTTTGCTCCAACTGGACTGGATGCATTCCCTGTCCATGCGCAACCTGATTAGCCCTACATTCTTTGTTCAACTATCTCTAGGCAAATTTCAAAAAGCAAACGCAGTGGCTGTTTCCAGCATCTCCTCTTTTATTCTGGAAGGGGTAGTTTTCTTACTGGCTCCTCTCTCATTGTAGATGCACCCTAAATTCAATCCTTTCCTCGACAGGAAAATACAAGAAGTTACCTTTCTTTGAAGCCTGTTTGGAAATTCCAACTTGTCCAATGAGTGTCAGCTAGGTTACTCACTGGAGTGGCATACAGGGAACATACTCTCCCCCCACATTTTGTCAGCTCCACTGGCTGCCGGTCCAGTTCCGAGCACAATTCAAAGTGCTGGTCTTGGCCTATAAAGCCCTTTATGGTTCCGGCCCAGCTTACTTGTTAAACGTATCTCCTCTACGATCCACCTCGCAAAGAGGCAAGGCCTTCTCAGTGACAGTCCCCCCGGTCTGTGGAACACACTCCCCAGGGAAATCACATCGGCTCGGAGAGGAGTTAAAAAGTAGGACGTACCCCTCCCCGTTGGGTGGGGATGCTGAAAGCGCCACCAACGCAGCAGCAGGTTGCCTAGAAAGTAGCCATACAATTGTCTATGCAAGTGTACATGTGAACTTTTTGTGTGATAGAAGATATAGAGCCAATCAAAACGTGCATGATCAGGACAAATAGCCAATCCTGACAGAGAGCTAATGTGAGGTATTGTTAGTTGCTGATAAGAAAGTAATATAAAAACTTTCTAACTGTGCAATAGCGCGGCAGTCCTTTGAGCGCTTGCAGAATCGCAGTCTGTCCGCCTCACGCTGTACAGCCTGAAATAAAGAGTCTTGAGTTGGATTGGTCGGTCTCTCTGGTGTTCCTCCAACTTTGTGGGCCCCGCGACCCTAAAACCCGTGTCCCTTACAGCTCTATCTCTCCTTTCGTTCAGGAAAAAGCTCAAATAATGGTTTTGGGAACAGGCATTTGGGCAGCAGGCTTAACAGCAGTTGCAATGTTATACTTGAATTGTTAATGCACAGGCTTAGGATTGAGTTTCTCAATTGAATTTGGATGCAATTATATTGCCATTGTTATTAATAACTAGCAGTCCCCTGCCACGCGTTGCTGTGGCCCAGCCTGTGTATATGTGTTTTGCGTGTATATATATTTGTGTAAGGTAAATGTAAAGGTAATAGTTTTCCCCTGACATTAAGTCCAGTCGTGTCTGACGCTGGGACTCTGGTGCTCATCTCAATATCGAAGCTGTAGAGCCGGCGGTGTCCGTAGACACCTCCAAGGTCATGTGGCCACTGGCATGACTGCATGGAGTGCCGTTATCATCCCACCGGAGCGGTACCTATTACTCTACTCACATTTGCATCTTTTTGAATTGCTAGTTTGGCAGAAGCTGGGCCTAACAGCAGAAGCTCATGCCACTCCCTGGACCTGAACCTGTGACATTTGTGTGTTTGTGTGTGTGTGTGTGGTTTGTGCATGCATTGTAATGTATTTTGGGCTTTTTAGTCCTTTCCACTGTTTTTTGGGAGGAGTTTATGAGTGATGGTCTCTCTTTGGCCTGTTAGGTGTCTTGTGTCCAAATTTAGTGTCAATTTGTCCAGTGGTTTTTGAGTTCTGTTAATCCCATAAACAAACATTACATTTTCATTTATATAGATGTTCTAAATGTTTAAAATGGCAATTTTATAATTTAATGTTTTAATCAATGTGAATCTGTGTTTATATTGTTATGGTGTATGTGTTGGCAACAAATTGCTGCCGATTGTAAGCAGCTGCAAGTTCCCCCTTGGGAGTTGAGAAGGATGGGGTACAAATGTTTGAAATAAATAAATAAATAAATAAAAAATACTGTATTTTCGGGCTTATAAGATTACTTTTTAACCCAAGAAAATCTTCTCAAAAGTCAGGGGACGTCTTATATGCCAGAGTCATCTTATACACTGGTGTAATCTTATACACCAGGAGTTGTCTTATAGAGCGGGTGCTGAAACTTCCAAT
>JARBWK010000005.1:5132921-5299778 GCA_030556195.1 Anolis apletophallus
GAGGAGTAGTTAGCCTAAAATAGATTAGAATGAGGGATTCCTTTCCCATTGCCTTTAGCAGATTACCTCAAGAAGGGGTTAAGAAGGGGGGGTTGTTTTCATTCACCCTGCATGCCAAACTCCACCCCTTTGACTGCCATCAATGTAAACACTCAGAAAGGTTATTTCCTGTTTACAAGTTCCTTTTATCCCCTTTGTTTAAGCCAAGCCATGCGGCTTGAGACTTCTTTTCGAGCTTCCATAGAGAAAGGAGGCATCTTGCCTTTGTCTAAAGGAAAGATGTAGTAGATAGCAACTTTTATTATTTTTCCTTTCTTTTTACCTTAGTGGATAGCTTAGAAAGCTAGTTAGCTCCAAGTAACCTTTTCTATCCTGATTGGATTTCTCTATTTACAATAAATGCTTTTGTTTGATCCTATGACTTGTGGATCTGCAATCCTGTTCAATCCTCTTAAATGGGACTCGATCCTGGCTCACTGCATGTAAGTTTCTGTTGCATATGAATATTGCATTCTGCACTCTGCTATATTTTAGTGGAATCACCTCCAAGGAGGGTTATTTTTGAGCCTAACAGCTCTGGATTCCCAACAGTTTGATATTACTCACGAAGAGAGGTTGGAATCCAGGTCGAAGGAAAGCGAAGCGTGACGAAAAGGCTCTCCCCAGTGTGGGCGCAGCCCGGAGCGCTACAAACGCATCACAGGGAAGCGACTGTGCACGCCGGGGTGCGCGTCATCACAAGGTGCGAACAGGCCTGTAGTGAATTGTCGTAAACCGTCGTGAAATGTCATAGATGATGTAGGATGACAGCGACTGGGTCCGCTAAGAAATATGACCATATAGCAAACGCCAAAGTAGAACAAAAGCCGGGACCTTGCCGAACGGCTTGGGAATCTTTAGGGGCGCCAGTAAATAGTTGCCGTTTTCGTGCCCGGAAGGGCACTTCCTCAGGGCGCGTCGCTGAATGAGTTAGATCTATACATATAAAAATTCAATATCAAAGTACAGGCAATGACAAAGGTTCAAAGAAGTAAGCCAATGTAAAACATTTACAGCAAAGAATGCATACATGAATGTTGCCATTGGCCACCTTGATTAGCACTGAATGACCTTGCAGCTAAATGCTAGGTTTTTAAACTTTGTGTTTTCTAAGTACATTACATATTTACCCTTGGTTTTCTTCTGATGCAACAAATAACCTTGCAGCTTCAAAGCCTGGCTGCTTCCTGCAGCCACACCTGCCTCAAGCAGACAAGCGTTTTTCTCTCACCCTGGATATCATTGCACAGGGATATAAACCCAACTTGCCTAGTTTCCAAAAGACCTCACAGCCTCTGAGGATGCCTGCCACTGCTCTATATCCCAGAATATCAAGGCAGGAAATCCCACAATATCTGCTTTAAACTGGGTTTTCTGAGTCCAAACTGCCATATATCCCAGTTCAAAGCAGATAATGTGGGATTTTATTCAGCTCTGTGGAAGGGGCTTGTAAAGATCTTCTGGGCCCTTTCCATGCAGCTGAATAAACCCCCACATTTTCTGCTTTGAACTGGATTATGTGGCAGTGTGGACTCAGATATCCCAGTTCAAAGAAGATATTGTGGGAAGTCAATAGGAAAATAAAAGATCACATATCATTGCCCAAGCATACGGGTAAAAATAACTTCTAAGCTTGCAGTCTTGCAGATGAACTCCTCGCAAATCTTTGCCAGAAATGGCCGCCAAACCCTCCTTGTCCACCGGCCTCGTGCTGACTTGCGGCTTCGACTCTCGCCTTCTTGTGCTGCCGCAGCACTAAATATGCACGTGCGGTGCCGGAACAGCTAGCTCCACCTCCATCTCCACCTCCCCCCTACCCCCAGCTCCGGCTTTGATGGCTGCTGCTGCTCCAGGCTCCAGCCCAGGCTTGAGGGCGGAAATGGTTGGAGCTAGCACCAGCACGCGACCTGGCTGGCTGCCGATCCTTCTCTTGCCCCCTCCTTCCCTCTGCCCTCCTTCTCCTCCCTCCCTCCTTCCTTCTCAGGCTACGCTGCTCGCCACTTGCGCCACGCAGCATGTGCCCCTGAATAAAGCGTGCTCTACACATATACTTAACTTGAGTAAGGCAAGATCCAGCCCTGCCTACAAGGTAGACTCCAGCAATACATGGAGCGGGAGTTGCCAGATGTATAAGCTAGGTTCAGTCTGTCTCCTGAGGACTCTGTATCACAACCAGTAGCAACAGTAATAACAGACCATGGAACAACAGACTGGTTCAAGATTGAGAAAGGAGGATGGCAGGACTGTACCCTCTCACCCAACCAATTCAACTTGTATGCAGAACGCACGATGCAATATGTGGAGCTCAACAAATCCAAGGCTGGAGTTAAAATTGCTGGAAGAAACATTAATAACCTGAGATATGCAGATGATGCCACTTTGACGGCTGAAAGTGAGGAGGAGCTGAGGGGCTTCTAATCCAGGTGAAAGAAAAATTGCAAAACCCAGGATTATGGCAAACAGACTGATTGATAACTGGTAAATAGAGGGAGAAAATGTGGAAGCAGTGACAGACTTTGTATTTCTAGGCACAAAGATTACTGTAGATGCAGACTGCAGCCAGGAAATCAGAAGGCATTTTCTTCTTGGGAGGAGGGCAATGACCAATTTCGATAAAAGTGTGAAGAACAGAGGCTTCACACTGGCAACGACGATCTGCATAGCTAAAACAATGGTATTCCTCATAGTTACCTATGGATCTGAGAGATGAAACATAGGTAAAGAAGAGAGACACTTTTGAACTGTGGTGCTGGAAGAAAATTCTGAGAGTGCCTTGGAATGTGAGAAGATCAAACCAGTCCATACTTCAGGGAAGAAAGCCCGACTGCTCACTGGAGGAAGGACATGAGAAGCAAAGATGAAGTCCTTTGGCCACATCATGAGAAGACAGGAAAGCTTTGAGAAGAGAATGATACTGGAGAAAAAGGAAGGAAAAAGTAAGAGGGGCTCACCAAGGGCAAGATGGATGGATGGTATCCTTGAAGGGACTGGAGTGAGTCTGAAGGAGCCGGGGTTCACCATAGCCGACAGCTAGCTGTGGCCTGTGCTGGGCCAAAGGTCATGAAGAGTTGGAAGTGACAGAACAAATAAACAACAACAATCAGAATCAGAAAAGACCAATCAGGCGAGGGGGGTGGGGGCAGAGATTTATCCCTTCGTAGTCATCAGAGTTCCGAAAAATCCGTTAATATTCTACACTATGATTTTTGTTCCTGGTTTATAAATGTCATTTCCTAATTGATTCTATCATAAAAACATAGGTAAAGTTTATTAAACTGCAAAAACTTTGTCTTTGAGGGAGGGACTTCATGCTGTAGCTACAGGAAAGGGCAGTAATTTTTTTTGGGGGGGGGACCCATGAGAAAATGGAAAAGAAGATAGATAAACTGCAACTCACATCATCATCCGTATTAATGCAACAACTACATCAATATTTAAAGTTGGCCATGTTGCGTATGTGTGCTAACCGTGGTCCTGATCCATCATCGGTTGGGTTCACAGTGTTATTTGATAGTGAGTGAATTATTTATTTGATAGTGAGTGAATTATTTTTTATTTCCTGTCATTCTCAACCCCCGGAGTTTTCTAATTAGTGGGCCAACCCTCCCAAACTTCACTAGTATTCAAAGTTGGCCATGTTGGGTCTCTGTGACAACTTTGGTCCAGATCCATCATCGGTTGGGTTCACAGTAGGCTTGTTTGATCAAGTTCGGATTTAGGGGGCGCTTGTGATTCGGATCTAAAGTCAATTCCAATTTGCACAGAAGAAATTTGAAACTTTTCAAAACTTCTGAGACTTCTGAATCCTTTCTTAATGGTTTCAATGTATTATTTCCTGTTTCACTGGGTGGTCTTTACTATGAAGGTAGTTGTTTTACTCCAGAAGAGGGGAGGAAGCAAAGGGAGGAAATTCATCCACTGGGTTTTAAACCACTTCCCAGGCTCACGAAGGGAGACGAGAGGGAGGAAAGCTATCAACTGGGTTTTAAACCACTTCCCAGGATCATGCAGGGACACCGGAGGGAGCAAAGCCATCCACTGGGTTTTAAAACGTCCCCTAAGTTGATGCGGGGAGATGGGAGGGAGGAAAGACATCCGCTGGGTTTTAGATCGCTCCCCAGGCTCATGCAGGGAGACGGGAGGGAGGAAAGACATCAACTGGGTTTCAAACCGCTCCTCAGGCTTTTGTGGGGAGACTGGAGGGAGGACAACCATCTGCTGGGTTTTAAATCTATCGCCAAGCTAATGCGAGGAGACGGGATGGAGGAAAGACATCTGCTGGGTTTTAAATCACTTCCCAGGCTCATGTGGGGAGACGGGAGGGAGGAAAGACATCTGCTGGGTTTTAAATCACTTCCCAGGCTCATGTGGGGAGACGGGAGGGAGGAAAGACATCTGCTGGGTTTTAAATCACTTCCCAGGCTCATGTGGGGAGACAGGAGGGAGGAAAGCCATCTGCTGGGTTTTAAATCGCCCCCCTAAGTTCATGTGGGGAGACGAGAGGGAGGATAGCCATCCGCTGGGTTTAAAATCACTCCACAGGCTCATGTGGGGAGACGGGAGGGAGGAAAACCATCCGCTGGGTTTAAAATCACTCTCTAGGCTCATGCAGGAAGACGGGAGGGAGGAAAGCCATCTGATGGGTTTTAATCTGCTTCCCAGACTTGAGCCGAGACCAGGGACCAGAAGTCATTTCTAACTCACTCACTGCTTCATAACAGAAATGGCGGGAAAAGCTTCAAAAGGGCAAAGGGACTTCCGATTTCCTTAAAAACTTTGAAATTGCTTCAAAAAGCAAATCTTTCTAAATTTATTCCAAATTACAAAGATTCCGAATGAATCTAACCATGCCTAGTTCACAGTGATCTCTGGAAGTAGGTGAACTACAACACCTGGAATTGAAGGTGAATTCCCTCCAAACTCTGACCAGTATTCAAAGTTGGTCATGTTGGGTATGTGTGACAAATTTGGTCCAGATTAATCATTGGTTACATTTAGTGATCTTTGATTGTGGGTGAACTAAAACTAAAATTGAAGTATAACTCCAAAAAATCTCTCTGAAACTTCTCCAATCTGTCATGGAAGGGGGTCGGGTTGTGTGCCAAATTTGGTTGAGATCCATTGTTGGGGGGAGTTACAGAGGCACTCCAAAAGAAGATACCCACTCATTCTATTATTTGTTGACGAAAAGGCCTTGACAAAGATCCCAGAGGGGGTCGAAACGAGTGAGGGACCCTGTAAACATCAGTTGTCCTCGTTGGCCACAGGGGTGGAGGTCCCCACGCACCTGATGCGGGACTCCCCCCTCTTCGTCCACTCTTTCATTTGAGTTCTACATGTGGTTACTCCATATCCGTTGTTTATATGGATGGATGAAGATGCATGCCGTTTTGTTTTGAGTTTTGTATTGATGCATTTGATGGACACATGACGCTGCAACTCTTCATTTATTGAGAATTTAATACAGTTATCTTTACCACCTATTGGAAATTGTGGTGTGCCTCATTGAACTCAGTGGGATATTTTCTCCTGTCTACATTATTATTGTTTAATTCAAGCACCTTTGCACAGCTTTTGGAGTACCTCGTGCAACTTCCCCAGTGGTTTACTGATTTACTAGGGAGTTACAGAGGCCTCAGAAAGTTGGGCCATCTTGGAAAATAATTACATAAAAAGGTTTGATTAACACGCGGGGCATTATGGGATAGGGAATGGCGGAATCATGCAAATTGAGCACCAAAGAAAAGACCAGAAAACACTGAAATGTCCATGGTGGATAAAATACGTAAAATCTAGGATTACATTGTCCAGATATGGAAGTATTTTTCTCTTCCACGAGTCTCCCCTTTGCTGGGAGAAGGGCAAGGTAGAAATGCATGAAATAAATAAAAAAGTATTGTGTTTGTGGAGCACATTGGTAGGAGACGCCAATCAGATAGTTTAAAATCTATCAGGGCCCTTTTGTGTTTTCACAACGCTCTCTGTAAACCTGGAATGTCACTGGAGGGAGGACCTTTGGTGGTTCCAGCAACTTATTTGTGAAAGTGGGAGCTGATAAGAAATCAGCCAATTGACTACACACACAGTGCATTCGGAAGGCTTCACAAAAGAGTCTGGAGTAACAAACATCTGAGGCAAAGCACAAAAATCAGTGTGTACAGAACTATCGTACTGTCTATTCTCCTATATGGGTCTGAAACATGGGTCACCTATCGCCAACACCTAGGACTCCTCGAATGCTTTCATTAGCTCTGTATTCGCACAATCCTAAATGTACACTGGATTATGTGACGAATGTTGCTTTCCTTGAGCATCAAAGAATATTCAAAACGCTTATTTTCAATATAATATCATTCAATTTATAACACAATATATTCGTCTTCACTGTATAACATATACAAAGCTATATAGCTATATTCCACTCTACCGTATCCGGGGCGCAGCCAGGACGACGCTTTTAGTCCATTCCCCAATTTAGCAAATAAGGGTGTGAGTCCCGAACAAACATAAATGTTCCAAATGGAAATAAACGGTTAGAGGGCAGGCGCTAGGCCAAGGTAATCCAATACCGCAGGACGAAACGAACCGGAGCCGCCAATTCTGGCTCCAAGTAGTCCAATAAGGCAAGCCGACGGAAAGTCATAGAAAACACATCGGGGCCACAGATTCCGTTTCGTAAATCTTTGTCAAGGCTAGATGTCCATATTTAGGTTCATGTCCTGAAACAATTACATATACATATAAAGAATCATAGTACAGTAGCAAATAGAAACATAACCCGCATTATAACATTATACAAGGCGAAATCGCAATTTAAAGCATACCATAGTATAGGAGATCCTAGCATAACCTCGTCTCAATCCGGCGAGGTGACCATGAAGGTAATTTTACCTGTGAACGTACCTATTTAAATTAAATTAAGAGGGAGTGTAAGCTGACCGGCTCATTAAGGCCAAAAGGTAATTCGCATTTAATTTTAATTGTCCATAAAACTTCAAGCCGACAGAGCACCTGGGAGAGGTTTCCATGTGGAGGAACAATGGGCTTTTCCAGCACCATGAGTTTTAAAGACGCAGGGGAATGTTGTTTTTCCAAGCAATGTTGATAGAAGGGGATTTCTGTACTTTTATTATTTATCTTGCTCCGATGCTCAATAAATCTTTGTTTTAATTTTCTAATCAACATACCCTGCACGTGATGGCGTAAATTTAAGTCAATTTTCAGTCCAGCCAAAAACCGTAATTTTCCTGTAAAATCATTCGCTACCTGCGCTTCCTCCGGGATAATTTACGCCATCACGTGCAGCTGCCCAAAAACCTACGTGGGTATGTCGATTAGAAAAGTAAAACAAAGATTTATTGAGCATCGGAGCAAGCTGGGCAGGGCACGTCTCTAGGATGGAGGACCACTGCCTCCCAAAGATACTACTCTATGGTGAACTTGCCACGGGTCAGCGCAAGAGAGGTGCCCCCAAAAAGAGATATAAGGACACCCTGAAACAACATCTCGGGCTCAGCCGGATTGATCACCAACAATGGTCCACCCTGGCCTCACATCGGGAGGCATGGAGACGCACTATCCACAATGCTGCAACCTCTTTTGAGAAATCACGCTGAACTGGTCTCGAAGAGAAATGACAACGCAGAAAGAACCGCAACCTGGAAACAACATCACCCAAGGAGACTTTCTGCTGTGCTTTCTGCAATTGGACTTGCCTATCTTGGATTGGCCTTTTTAGTCATCAACGCACTTGTACAAAGTGTGGGATGAGTCCTTCCTGAATCGCCAAGAAAAGTCAAGAAGAAGAGAATACACACACACACACACACACACATACTAGGGATGTGTGACCAATAAAATAAATGTTTCAGAAGTTTTTACAAAATGGGGGGGGCTGGGGATTTGTTACTGAAGTATTCTTACTGAGGGAGGCAAAGAAAAATGGATATAAGTGGCGAGGGAGGTGAGGAGGAAATGTTTTAGGAAGTGAGGGAAAGAGGCTTTTGTCAGAGAGAGAGAGAGAGAGATGAGGAGACAAGGCTTTCATGGCAAGGGAGGCAAGAAAAAAAGTCTTTTGGCAGTGAGGGAGGTGAGGGGAAAAGGCTTTTGGTGGTGAGGACGGTGTGGGAGGAGAGGAAAAAGGGTTTTGGCAGTGAGGGAGGCAAGGATAAAGAACTTTTGGTGGCAAAGGAGGCAAGGATAAAAGGCTTTTGGTTGGAAAGGAGGCAACTTCCCTCAGAGAATGAGGTGAGGAAAAAATACTTGTTGGTGAAGGAAGTGAAGATGGTGATGGAGATAAGTAAAAAAAAGGCTTTTGATAGTGAGGGAGATGAGGAGAAAAGGCTTTTCACGGTGAGGGGGTGAGAAGAAAAGGCTTTTGATGGCAAGGGAAGCAACAAGAAAAGTCTTTTGGCCGCCTTTTGAGACCCCTCCGTATGATTTGCAGAGCCCCAAGGGTTCCGCAGAGCACACTTTAAGAACTGCTGATATATTGTCACCACTCTGGGAAATAACAATTAGATCTGGGATCCTCTGTGTCAATGTTGCATTATGGATCTCATGGTGATGATGTGAGTGAACATGATAAAAATGGCCAACGTAATTGTATTCTGAAATTCCCAATTCTATTTCTGTTCCACTCACTAACTGAAGAATAACCCTGGTGTGCCAACCTCTAGCACAGTGTTTTTTCAATCTTTTTTGAACCGAGGCACATTTTTTTTACATTTACAAAAACCTGGGGCACACCACCAACCAAAATGACACAAAATGACACTCTAACACAGTGTCAGGCCACAGGCCTCGGTTCCCCTAGTTTCCCCAGAACCACACTGCAGCCATGTTGGTGTTCAGAAATCTTCCAAGCCTGTCTGCTTTTCCCAAGTGAACTCCGTACCAAGCAGGCCGGTTCAAACAGTCAAGGATGCGGCTGCTACTCCCCGTGATAAGCAGAGGCGCTGGAGACCAGAACTTGGGTAAACTCCTTTTTGCAGATGTGGGCACTAATTAGCTCACATACCTTTGCTGCTGAGATCAGCTAAACAGCAGCTCAGCCCATCATGGGAACCATCATACTCGACGTAGTTATGTCGGACAGATCAACGGGTTAGAACCCTATAACCGTTTGGCCTTGGCAAGGCTTCCCATCTCGAGCCAACTATTGCATCTCAAAGATCATGGATTCCTGAACGGGCCTTGCGGCCTTCCTGCGTAAGCCTTTACCTGCCAACTCGCTGGCTGCTTTGGACCTAGCCCGCTTGGGCCCCCGTTTGCCTTATTACTTTGTTCCTGATTGCTACAAAAAGACTTTGCCTTTGTATCCTGCCTGATCCCTGGTTGCCACGGGGCTATATTCAATTGCTGCTACCATTGACATTGCTGCTATTTTACTGGTGCCACTTTAAAGGCATCTTAGCTTGACTTCTAGCCTCTTTCCTATAATCAGTTATTCTGAATAAACCTGTTGTACCTCAGCTGAACGTGTGGTTTATCAAGGGAGGTGTCCAAGTGCCCTGGAGGGTGATACATAGTAATGCATATAGTTAATATGTTTTTAAATGTATTTATACACGCCGTGTGAAACCTGGACCTGTTTCGATGAACACAACATAGATATCCTGCCAGGAATGGCAGAAAGACACAAACTTCCCACACAGAACTCCCATAACCAAGAGAACATACTATAAGAGTTTGGTGGGCATTGACGTTGGGTTTTGGAGTTGTGGTTCACCTATTTCCAGAGAGCACTGTGGACTGAAACAATGTTGGATCAAGACCAAACTTGGCATGAATACTCAATATGCCCAAATGTGAACAGAGATGGAGTTTGGGGAAAATTGAACTTGACATTTGGGAGTTACAGTTTCTGGGATTTATAGTTAACACACAATCAAAGAGCATCATGAACTCTTACAACAATGGAATTAATCCAAACTTGGCATATTGAATTCTCATTACCAACAGAAAGTACTGAAAGGGTTTGCTTGGGAATTGATCTTGAGTTTGGAAGTTGTAGTTCACCTACACCCAGAGAGCACTGTGGACTCAAACAATGTTATGTTATGTTGTTGTTTGTTTTCTATCCAGAATCACAATGTTGGAAGGAGGCTCACCACTTTAAGGTCCTTTAAAACAGGCATGGGAAAACTTCGGCCCTCTGGGTGCTTTGGACTTCAATTCCCACCATTCCTAACAGCCTGAGGCCCTTTCCTGCTTAAATGGCTGACGGGGGAAAGGAAAAGAGCCTGAGGTTGCTAGGAATGGTGGGAGTTGGAGTCCAAAACACCTGGAAGGTCCAAATTTGCCCATGCCAGCTTTCAACAGAGACCTCTTCCTCCCCCTTCCCCTTGGCGCCCTTTCTTCCCCCTCGTGCCAAACACTTACTTTTTCTTCTACACTGCCACTTCTGCCGCCATTTTGATCCAAGGGGGCAGCGTGAGTGTGTTCAAGAGGGGAGGGGGGGGCAGAAGGAAGACGTGACTCGTGCTAGTGCGCAGACTCGCCCAAGAGCTAAGCGAGGCAAAGCGAGCAGAGCGAGGCTGGGAAGAAGGGAGCCCAGGTGGAGAAGAAAAAGTGTTCGGCAGGAGGGGGAAGAAAGGGTATTGGAGGTTCCAATTTCCCACTGCACACCTGATGATCACTCACGGCACACTAGTGTGCCACGGCACACTGGTTGGGAAACACTGCTCTAGCATATCAGCCAAGATCTTGATATTGTTTTGATTTGTCAATCTCATTGACTCTCTCCAATGGAAATTGGCATCCCAGATTAATCTTGGGCCAAGTGCCATTGCTGAGGCGTTCCATACCTTCTTGCATAACAATTTGCCAACCTTTTCAAATGTATAAATATTTGCATTGCAGACAGTAATTGCTATTCTATAGCCAAGCAAATGTCATGGGTTTTCCACAAAGAGGTTTTCCTCATTCCTGATGTATATATTTGCTATATAAGAGGCATAGTCTCTTGGCTCAGGATGTCTTCTTCCACAGAAGACACCTTGGGGACACCTTGCAAAACCAACAAATAAGCAAGGTAAGAATACAAAGGGATCTCGGCTTGATTTTAACTGTGGGTTTTATCTGGTTTTATTGCACTTTATGTTTTTTACTCTGTAAACTGCTCTGGGCTCCAGAGAGAGCGGTATATTAAGTCGAACGAATAAATAAATAAAATAAATAAATATCCTTGCAAAAAGTTTGCTTCTCCCAAAATGAATCAACCAGTCTGATTTCCCAACTCATGAATGATCTTTCAGGGACTAGGTATTAATTTATGTATTTATTGAACTTAAGTTCAACCCATTGCTAGATGGTTAAGCACATAAGACAGGAAATTTTTAGACGAAGGGAAAAAATAAGAGAACAGGATAGTCCATTCGAGAAGGTGATTAGGAAATGTTTGAGAGGGGAGAAGAAAGTGGCAAGAGATCTGTACGAACAAATCATAACAGTAAAAGAAGAAATAATAGAGGAAATTCTCCATACATGCAGATTGGACATGGAAATTGAGAGGGAAGACATCCAGAGGGAAATAAGTAATATAGCAAACAAAAAGTATAATGTATTAAGGGAAGCCAGAAGAAAAATGTTACAAAAAAGGTACAGAACTCCACAACGTTCACACTTTGATGAAAGATAGGTGTTGGCATGGCTGTGAACAAAGAGGGGTGTTCAATCATATGATATGGGAATGTGATCGAGTGCAAGATTACTGGAAAATGATTGAAGGAGAAATCAATAGAATGTTAAATTTCCAAATAGTAATAGTTAATAGAAATGTATTACATGCATGGATAATAGGGTGAAAAATATGTGAAAAAAATTGATTGACAAATTAATAGCATATGCACAAATAGTTTTGTGAGGGGTTGGAAGGATAAAGCAAAATGGACATTGACGAACTAGTATAACTATATAGTTAATAAAACAGTAATAAAAAATCAAATCCCTCCAAAATGCTTGGAAACTGTTTAAAAATACTTTAAAACAAGCCGAACTAAAATGCATCCCTAAAATAAGAAAGAGGCCGGGAAAGTCCAAGAGGACATCGGTATGGCTTACAAATGAAGTAAAAGATGTGATTGGAAAGAAGAAAAACTCATTTAAGAAATGGAAGGCTCTTCCTACTGAGGAGAACAGAAAGGAACACAAGCTCTGGCAAACTAAATGCAAAGCAACCGTCAGGAAAGCCAAGAGAGATTTTGAGGCACATATAGCTAAGAACATTAAAAAAATAACAAAACTTCTTTAAGTACATCAGAAGCAGAAACCCAACTAGAAAAGCAGTTGGGCCACTTGACTAAAAATGGTAAGAAAGGGACAATAAGTGAAGACAAGGAGATTGCCGAGCGGCTAAACGACTTCTTTGCCTCCGTTTTCACACAGGAGGACAGACAACATATGCCTGCAGCTGAGTCAGTTTTTTTCAGGGAGGGAATTAAATGAATTAAACCAGATAGAGATAAACAAGGAAGATGTTCTCACATGCCTTACTAAACTAAATGTCAACAAATCACCAGGGCCAGATGGCATCCACCCCAGAGTTCTTAAGGAACTCAAGTGTGAAATTGCGGAAATTCTAGCCAAAATATATAACCTTTCTCTAAGATCAGGCACTGTACCCGAGGACTGAGGGAGGCAAATGTAACTCCGATCTTCAAGAAAGGATCCAGGGGTGATCCAGGAAATTATAGGCCAGTTAGTCTAACCTCAGTTCCAGGCAAAGTGATGGAAACCATTATGAAAGAAAAAATTACTAAGCACATAGAAGAACAGGCATTGCTGAAGGAAAATCAACATGGTTTCTGCAAAGGCAAATCATGTCTTACTAACTTGTTAGAATTCTTTGAGGGTGTAAATAAACACATAGATAAAGGGGACCCAGTCGATATTGTTTACCTTGACTTTCAAAAGGCTTTTGACAAAGTCCCTCACCAAAGGCTCCTAAATAAGCTCTTCAGCCATGGAATCAGGGGACAGGTCTTGTCCTGGATTGGAACCTGGCTAAACTGTAGGAAACAAAGGGTGGTAATAAACGGACACTTCTCTGGGTGGAAAGAGGTGAGAAGTGGCGTACCCCAAGGTTCAGTTTTGGGTCCGTTACTTTTTAATTTATTCATTAATGACCTGGATGTAGGAGTAAATTGTGAGGTAGCAAAGTTTGCAGACGACACTAAATTGTTCAGGGTAGTTAAAAATGAAACTGATTGTAAAGAGCTCCAGAAAGATCTCTCGAAATTGAGTGAATGGGCAACAAAGTGGCAAATGCATTTTAACCTAAACAAGTGTAAAGTCATGCACATCGGGGCAAAGATCCCCAACTACACCTACCAATTGATGGGGTCAAAGCTTTCCGAGACAAACCAGGAAAGGGATCTTGGGGTTTTGTGGACAGCTCAATGAAGATGTCAACCCAGTGCGCAGCAGCAGTGAAAAAGCAAATTCTATGCTTGGCATGATCAGAAAGGGAATCGAAAATAGGTCGTCAAATGTTGTATTGCTCTCTACAAATCTATGGTGAGGCCACATCTGGAGTACTGTGTACAATTCTGGTCACCGCACCTCAAGAAGGATATAACGGAACTGAAAAGGTACAGAAAAGGGCAACAAGAATGATCCAAGGGATGGAGCAGCTCCCTTTACGAATCAGGTTGCAACGCCTTGGTCTTTTCAGCCTTGAAAGACGGCGTTTAAGAGGTGACTTGATCGAAGTGTATAAAATCATGCATGGGATAGAAAAGGTGAATAGAGAAAAAATATTTTCTCTGTCACACAACACTAGGACTAGGGGGCACTCCCTAAAGCTCCAAGGTAGGAAAGTTAGGACTAATAAAGGGAAATATTTCTTCACCCAGAGGGTCATTGGGTTATGGAACTCACTTCCAGAGGAGGTTGTGACAGCGGTCAGCCTGGACAGCTTCAAGGCAGGATTAGACAGATTCATGGATACCAAGGGAATCAGTAGCTACTGAAATGGACATCCAAGTGCCACCTCTGTGTTGATGGAGGCAGGCAGGATTTCCCCGGTACTGGTTGTGGGGGTCGGGAGCAGGTGAGGGTTTTGCCCTCCTTTCTGCTAGAGATCCCTGTGTACAACTAGTGGGCCACTGTGTGACACAGAATGCTGGACTAGATGGGCTGAGGCCCGATTCAGCATGGCTCTTCTTATGTTCTTATGTTCTTATGTTAATGTGTTAAATGTGGAAATAACAAATTGAAAATGGAATAATATAGATAAAATTGAAAAGATAATAATAACAAAGAGGATGTGGGAACCAGTTGGAAATTATTTAGAAAATGTGTTAAGAGGTGGCGTAGAAAAATTAAGACTGAGACTGATATTTCAAATGTAACCTCTGTAGTTTGATGTATGAACTGTATGTACAAGGAGGGGAGGGTGGGAGAGGGGAAAAAACCAAAAAATAAATATATTTTTTAAAAAGCACCAATGGATTTTGGGTATGAAAAGCCGACTTTGGGTGATTCAGTTTCATATACAATCAGAACGGGAGCTAAAATGAATTCCTGTGGGATTTTCTTCTCATCAAAATTGCTGGTTCCATGTCGAAAAAAACCATTGACTCCATGTAGGCTTCATCGACATGGCATAATTCATGCAGATAGACATCACTCAAACTTTCATGGCTCAATGCTGTTGTATCCTGAGAGTTGGCATTTGGTGAAGAACCAGAGCTCTTTGGCAGAGAAAGCTAAACACCTTTTAAAACGACACCTTCCGTGGTGTTGAGATATTGCAATTTAACAGTGGTGTCCAACTGCATTCATTCTACAGTGTAGATGCCCCCATATATTTATTTTATTTATTTACTATATTTATATTTATATGCTGCTCTTCTCAACCCCGAAGGGGACTTAGAGCGGCTTAGAGCAAACAACAATACTGCCAGAGTGGCTTACAATGTACATATAACAATATTGCCGGAGCGGCTTACAACAAACTGAAAAAACAACAATTAACATTACTGTCATAGCACAACATGTTGTGAATGAGCCTCTAGTTGCTACAGGTAGTAACATGGAGGCTCTGAATGACCAGGCTCCTACAGCTGGAGTAAAGAGGGTGGCTAGTGACTCGAGCATTAATGAAGACAATGAACAAAGGAGGAAAATCCAGCATTTACTTAGGGAGCCTTCTGAGTCTGGCTCTTTTGAGGGTTTCACAGGGAATGCAGAATTGCAGTCAGAGGAAAGTGATACCGATCTGGATTCGGCCTTGGTGCAGGAGGTGAGGGATGTATGTAATGCAGACTCAGGGACCAGCACGTTTCTGGGGTTCCAGACGGACCGGGACTGGCCGTCTTCGCATTCTGAGGCTGAAGGGGTCCCTTTAAGCCAAGAAGAGCTTTGGCTGGCTTGGAGATCTGCGCCTGATGCTACAGCTGCAGGGAATAGGAATGCTGAGGCTTTGGAGCTGGGTGGGGTCTCAGAGGACTCTGATTGAAAGTCCTATAAGAATTATGAGTATTTGGCTTGATCCCTGCGGTGGTCAAGGAGTTATTATTGTTCTAGCTCATGCATCCTGGTTCCTGGTATTCTTGTTCCTGATTTCCAAGACTACTCGTGAATTATTGGGTTCTTTATTCATTCTGTGTTCTTGGGAGAGCTGCTATGGCAACTCTAGCTGATTTGGGGAAAAGGGGGGGGGTTTCTGGATTTATGTCTACTCTTTTTGTTTAGCTACTGCCGTGTGCCTCTTGATCCTCGTGTGAATACTGTGAGTGGCTGCTACTGAACTGGGTATAGTATTACTTGGAGGGAGACAGATGCTGGGTGGTATGGGGGGCTGCAAGTTATGTGTTTGTTAATATACTTAGCTCCTGTTCGATCCAGTGACGTCTCCTCCTTATCCTGATTGATTTTCTCCTACCTGACGACCTCGGACCGGTGACTGACTTCGCTTCTTGAACATTCCTCTACTGGAGATTACAGACGGACGTCTGCTATTTGCTTTGAAGTTCTTTTCTCTCCGGCATTTTTGGTTTGGGGGTCATGGGTTTAGTGTGGGTTTTTCTCCAGCCGGCGAAAGGCTATTTTTTGTTAGCCCAACTCCCATGTCTTGTTAAATAAACATTTGTTATCCTTTTCTACTCCCGGACATTATTGCTGCCATAGCTGGGTCACAACAACAACATCAGCACTACACATCATATTGCACTACAACATATCACAATATTGTTAGCAATATTGCATGTAATACAAATATACAAATTACAATATCACGATATAATTATTATATCACATTATCATTGGCAGTATTATACTGTGTTACAATACAACACCACCAATACCAAATGTATATACAACACACCATACCGTAATCATACTATTATTATTATTACATTACAATTATTATACTATAACATAATACAATACATTGACATTATAATATACTATATTATATTATATCAAATTATAATGCAATGTAACATTATATCATATCATATATTATTATATTATATTATCTAAAAAATAATAAATAACATTATTTATTCAAACAAAATAAAATAGAGTCAGACTCCAGGCAAAGAAATCTCAATTGAATGTTAGGAAGAGCTTCCTGAGGGTCCAAGGTGTTCTCCAGGGGAATCTGGTGCCTGGGAGTTTGGTGGAGCCTCCTTCCTTCTCTGGAAGTTCGTAAGAAGAGGCTGGATAAATGGCCACCTGCCAGGAGAGTTGCACTGTAGAATCCAGTCTGGCAGAAGAAGATGGGCTAGGTGGCCCTGGGTCCCTTTCCAATTCCAGGATCCATATTTTCTCAGGTCAAGATGCTCAAGGTTTGGACCATCCTTCTTCTGTGCAGCCTCCAGCCCTTCCAACAAGCCAAGGCTCAAGAAGGAAGCCCCGCAATGGATGAGCCTAAATCCAAAGTCTTTCTACGAAGTCAGTATTTGTATCTCTTTAATTTTTTATATTGGGAGATAGGTAGGTAGTAGGCATGAGAAAAAAGTTATGAAAATTAAATGAAACCGGAAGGGATTCATATGTAATGGGACTTTCAAGTTTATACGCATCGCAGTGGCAAACCCGGAAGTGGACTTTCTTTTCCGCACTTCCTGGGCCTAAATTTTTGTTAGATTTGTAAATATTTCGGATGCCCCCCCAACAGGAAAATTTTCTCCTCCAAAATTGCTTTCCAGACATTACTCACAGTCAGATCGGGGCCTTTCCATGCTCGGAGCCTAATTAGAGTGAAAGGCCTTCCTGTAGGAAGTGAAAAAGGAGCCAGAACCATAGAGATCCACAGCGCGATTCCTAGAGTGGTTTTGGAAGACTGAGAGGAAAATAGCGGTTTAAACCCCCAGGAAATTAGGCCTGATAGAAGGACAGATGAGAAGGACATTAAAAAGGCTGAGGGAGGGGGAGCAGGGATTTAAAAGAGCATATAGAGGAGAAGGAAGAGTTCAGAATCAAGAAAAGCATTAGAGTTCCAAGGGAGATCCTAGAGTGGTAATGGTAAAACTGATATGGGGGAAAAGCTGAGTGAGGGAGTAAGAAGAATATCTACAGATTTATGCAAGGTGGGCAACTCTTTTATTTAATAATAATAATAATAATATATTAATGCATTATATGTCCCTGCAAAGAAACCCTGAGCTTTTTATTGTTATTTTTTATAATAATAATAATAATAATAATAATAATATATTAATGCATTATATGTCCCTGCAAAGAAACCCTGAGCTTTTATTATAATAAAAATAATATATTAATGCATTATATGTCCCTGCAAAGAAACCCTGGCTTTTATAATAATAATAATAATAATAATAATATATTAATGCATTATATGTCCCTGCAAAGAAACCCTGGCTTTTTTTTATAATAATAATAATAATATATTAATGCATTATATGTCCCTGCAAAGAAACCCTGGCTTTTTATTATAATAATAATAATATATTAATGCATTATATCTCCCTGCAAGGAAACCAAGGGAAATGTTGCCCCTTGATTTGCCTGTGCTTAAAACAGTGTCAGCCCTGTTTCCCTGCTATGTCTACTTTATAACTAATTAAGAATTTCGTTAGTAATTACGTTACATTTTAGAACTTTTTGGAAAAATTTTTGTAAGTCTTTCTATTGCTAATAACCCCCATTTTGATTTTTGAATCACGATTTTTGGGTTCTAATCCAAGCCTAGTAGGTAGGTAGGTAGATGGCCCCACCTACATTGCCATATAATCCAGTTTCAAAATGTAGATTAACTGTATTGGAATGGATTTTATGGCAGGGTAGAATTGTGGGAACTGAAGTTCAAAACACCTGGAGAATCAAAAATTGAGAACCGATACAAGTCTAGACATTTTCTAAGTCATCCGCATGTTTCTTTAGTTTGTTGACACAGAGTCATAGTGGAAGAGCCAGAAATGCTAGTGAGGTGTTTTCTTTAGGCATTTTCTAGGTCCTCCAGCATGAGTCCATGATTTGCTTCTACTGGACATTTACCATGGTCATGGTGGAGAACTTAGAAGTGCTAGAGCAGCTGGCTGGGAGTCAGCTGCATAAGATCTCTAATGACCGGAAGGTCATGAGTTCGAGGCCTGCCCGGGTCGGGGTGAGCTCTCGACCAATTGTGTAGCTTGCTGTCTGTCTATATATGTTGTATGTCTATGGCATTGAATGTTTGCCTGTATATGTGCATTGTGATCCACCCTGAGTCCCCTGCGGGGTGAGAAGGGTGGAATATAAATGATGTAAATAAATAAATAGATATTTTCTTGTTAGGCATTTTCTAGATTCTACATAATTATTCTATGATATTTTTCCTCCAGAAGTCATTAATTTCACTAGGGATTGTTACTTTCTGTGGTTTCACATTTCTGTGGTAAGTTCAAGAAGATATGTAGCTTGTACTCTATTTGAATTAAGTAATCCTCTTTATTTCCCCTGAGATCTAAAGTCTGAAAGAAGACATGTAAAAGCCAAAACTCAGGTGAAGCCTTGTTTACTCGGGTAGAAGAGGCGTGATTGGTCCGGAGAAGGAACAGAGTCTTTATCTGCTGTGTGTTGGTGCTCGAACCATCCATGCATTTTTCTTGGCACTATGAACATTGCCAATTAATCATCATTCATTGCAAGGGAATACCAATGTCATGAACTTGGCAATGCCAAGCTTCAAGGCCTGCCTCTATGCCACTAAAAATATGACCTTGTTGTACAGAGCTCACTTCTCCATTGGCACCCGCTTGTCGTGGGGGAGAGGCTTGCGTACCTAATGAAGTTGTGAGATATGCTGGCGGTGGCAGAATGGTCATTGGTAGGGCTTCCCATGCCAGACAGGTCACAACTGAAGGGTCTGACAAAGAGTGTCAAAGGCAGGATGGGCCTTTTGGCAACCATTCTAAGAGAAGGGAAACTCTAAAGTCACACCCGGGAAGATGGTACTCGTCTAACCCTGTAAGGTCAACCATCTAAGAGAAGGAAACTCTAAACAAACTTACGACCTGAGGACCTCGCTGCCACCGTCCAAGCTTGCTAGTAGGGCTGTTTCCAAATTTTAAGAAGTGCTCCAAAAGTTGTTTCGGATGTTGATTGCGATTTACCTTCAGATGTGATAGACTTCCAATTTTTTTTGGAAAAAATTCGGAATTGATTCGGAAATATTTCTGAAATTCGGAAGTCTTCAAAAATGGTGTCCGCTTTCAAAAATGGGGGGAAAAATCAGCAGAAGTGTGAATCAGCTGTTAGCCATCAGCCAATGAGCAATCAGCAAGAAAATTAGGAAATGACACCCGAAATTCAGAATCCGGAATTCCAAAATTTGGAATTCCTGTTGGGAGGGCTGCTCTTGAAAAGGCTTCAAAAGTCGGAAGTAAGCAAAAAACTTCCGAAACTTGGAAGTATCCGAAATTCGGAAACAGCCCTACTTGCTAGGCCCCGGCAGATGAAGCTTTGGTTTAAAGGATGAGGCCAGTTCTGTGCACTGCGCTCCATCAGAAAAATCCATTGCACAGGCTCGAAGGACACATCCAACTTCCAGTCATCAACGTGCTTGTAAAAAGCATGGGATGAGTCCTTCCTAAGAATATTCGTTCGTGAAGTAATGCCAGAAAGGGACAGAGCTCATGTCCTATATGCATATAATTGATGATGGGACAAAAATGGAGTAAGAATTGTCTATAGAGTCAGGAGTCAGTTTAGTCAAAGATAACACAGCATTGGGGAGGGAAAGGGGGTAACAGTAGTGATGGTGGTGAATAATGTTGGGATACAGTTTTACTTTATTGACTTTCCATCTCTTGTACAAAATGGTATCAACTTTCTACAGTACTCTCCCAGGTCCTCAGCAATGATGGGCTTCTCGGAGGACTCTTGGGAGGAGATCTTTTAGGAGGCTTACTTGGTGACACCCTGGACAACCAAAAAGGTCTGTTTAGTGGTCCCTTTGGGCGGCAAAGAAGAGATCTGCTTGGAGGTGACATGGGAGGCAAGAAAGGTCGGCCTGGAAACACCTTGGGAGACAAGGAAAGACTGCTTGAACGTCTCCAGAATCGGCTTAAGTAAGTAATACTGGGAACAAGGTGAAACATCAATTCAATGGATGAATAAAATATATAAAAGTATGTAGGGGAGCTGGCCAGTAAGGAAATGCTCGAGATCCTACGAGGTAGACTCCAGCAATACATTGAGCAAGAGTTGCCAGATGTACAAGCTGGGTTCAGAAAAGGCAGAGGAATGAAAGACCAATTACCAATATCTGCTGGATAATGGAGAAAGGCAGGGAGTTTTAGAAAAATATCTATTTCTATCTTATTGACTATTCTAAAGCCTTTGACAGTGTGTATAATAATAAACTGTGACAAGTTCTTGGTCATATTGGGATACCCAGCAACCTTGTCTGTCTCCTGGAGAATCTGTATAACGGCCAAGTCTCAACGGTCAGAACAGATCTCCAGTCTGGTACAAGGTATTGGGGAAGGAGTACGGCAGGGCTGTATACGCTCCCCCATCCTATTCAACTTATGTGTAGTGACAGACTTTGTATTTCTAAGCGCGATGATTACTGCAGATGCAGACTGCAGCCAGGAAATCAGAAGATGATTCCTTCTTAGGAAGGGTGCAATGACTAATCTGGATACAATAGAAAAGAGACATCACATGGGCAACAAAGATCCACATAGTTCAAGCAATGTTATTCCCTGTAGTAATTATGGATGCAAGAGCTGGACCATAAGGAAGGCTGAGTGAAGGAGGGTAGACGTTTGAACTGTGGTTCTGGAGGAATGTTCTGAGTGCCATGGACTGCAAGATTGTCAAACCAGTCCATATTCCAGGAAATTTTGGAGTAATATCCTTCCCTGTACTTTGGCCACTTCATGAGAAGACAGGAAAGCTTGGAGAGGACAAGGATGCCAAGAAAAATGGTAGGAAAAAGGAAGTGGCACAGACCAAGGGCAAGATGGGTGGATGGTATACTTGGACTGGTTTGACTTTGAAGGAAGTGGGAGTGTCCATGGCCAACAGGCAGCACTGGCATGAGTGGGTCCATGAGGTCACGAAGAGTCGGAAGCAAGTGAACAAATAAACAACAATAGAGGAGAGGGCAAAATAACACTCTACCCAGGGAAGGAGATGGTTGCCTTTTGATAATGTGGACTTCTGCACTGTCCATATATCCCAGTACAACTCCATGGTCAAATTCACCCATTCCCATGGAAGGACCAAGAGATTTCTGGAGAGAACACCTTGGTCTTTCAGTGCAATCCTATGGTCAACTTCCAGCAGAGGTTGTCCCCAGACTCATCCTGGAAAGCCTAGAATTTCCTAGGGAGGTGTTCGCCCTCTCTTGTAAAAACATAGGAATTTTGGTATTGGCATTGTTTCACCTTCACAGGGTCTAGTGCCCCTAACGCCAATGAAAGTGGAGGGCTGACTGCACCTCCTTGTGTGTGGCTCATAGCAGGGCATTTATGGGCATAAAGCTTCCAGCCACAGTTTCCAATTCTGACTCTGCCAAATTCTCTCACTTTCTAGGTGGAAGATTGTGAATGCCGACGTGCCGGGCCTCAAGCTGGAACCCCTGTCAGGTGGTGTGCTCCAACTGACCCTCCCTGTAAAAATGGAACTCCAGGGCAATATTCCAGGTGCTGCACCCGGGAAGGCCAGGTGAGCAGAAAGGCCTGGTTCAGGAATCCTCTCCCTCAGGATCCACAATTACCTATCCCTACATTATTGAATGTTTAGGCAGTAGCTAAAAGCAAGCAAACAAACCTGGGGGAAATACTGTGATGTTGATATAGCCCAAATGTGGTGCTGATAAAAATGACAACATCAACGGTACGTCACTCTGTCAGCTATTTATTGTCCATTCTGTAGCTGTGGACCAATCTGGGGGGTCTCCTTTATGGAAAAAGAACAACATGCACATATATGTGTCAGTTATATTGTTTGTATTAAATGTATTATCATTAGAATCAATAAACAATTACTTTGCAAGCAAATATGCACATCACAATATTCATATCATTTCAGTAATGGTTCTGCGTCCCAATGGACATAAGGCAGGAATACAATGTAACAAACTTAATAGTCTAATGACAGTGTTCCGTTTGGGAGCTGGGAAGGTTCAATAGTATACTCTAGGCAAGTAAGTTCAATATCAGAACGCTCTCATTCACAGTTAGTTTGGGCAAATGCTCAAGGTAAATCCAATAATCAAAACAAAAAGTCGGTTGAGAAGCTTTTAAATTAAACTTGCAAGATTCAACAGCATGGAGCCGCTGTAGAAGCTGGGAATCCGAGTATCCATTATTTATTAGAAAGGGCTCTGAGAGAGCGTCGCCGTATCTGACTTGATCGTGCTGGCCCTCATATAACAGGATAATCATTTTGAGGAATTTGGGGGGACATCCTAGTCATTCCAGGATCTGCCACAGACCTTTTCTGCTCACAGTGTCTAAGGCTTTGGTGAGGTCAACAAATGTTACATAGAGTCCGTTGTTCTGCTCTCTACATTTCTCTTGCAGTTGTCCGAAGGGCAAATACCGTATCTGTGGTGCTCCTATTAGCTCTGAAGCCACATTGGCTTTCAGGGAGAAGTTCTTCTGCAATAGCAGGAACTAATCTGTTCAGGAGTATCCTTGCAAGGATTTATTATACAGTACATACAGTACAGCGCTATCAATATCAATCTATTGCCTGGGAGCATGGTGGAGTCTCCTTCTCTAGAAGTTTTTGGACAGGGGTTGGACTGGATTACCCCGGGGTTCTTGATTGCAATTCTGGTCTTCTAAATAATAATCATCATCTTCATTATCATCATCATCATCTTTATTTATACCCTGCCACCATACCCCCCAACAGAGACTCAGGGCGGCATACATGGGGCCAAGCCCGGAAAACAGACTACAACAAAATACAACAAAATAAAAACCAAATACACTAAGCAACAAATAACAACATAATAATTACACAACAACACAGGAATACATTAAGCAGTATAAAATTACAATAAACACAATCACAACGACAATGGGCGGGCCGCATGTGCAGGAGAAAAAGTTTAAAAACTTAAAAACTCAGGGGTAAGGTAAGTAGGAACAGATTATTTGTAAATGAGAGCTCCAGAAATGGCGTTGTAGAACCAAACATTCCCTGAAAGGTGTCAGGGACGTATACTCCAGTGACAAAAATGTTGGGGAAAACAGTAGTGTGAGGTTGTGTGCCTACTCACCAAAAGTGCAGTGGAAGAGCCAGGTTTTAAGGTTCCTTTAAAGGTTTCTAAAGTAGGGGCTTTCCTAATCTCTTCCTTGTGCCCACTAGACGAGTTCGTGAAACTGGCAGGGGCAAAAGGAGGGCCTCCCCCGAAGATCGAAGGTTCCGGGCTGATTCATGGCGGGAGATACGACCACGAAGGTAGGCTTTGTTGGTGATAATTTGCACCTTGAATTGGGACCGGAAGGTGAACAGCAGCCAATGAAGCTCCTTAAACAGTGGAGTTGACCACTGCCTGTAAGTCACCCCAGTTATTAATCTGGCTGGCGAGTGTTTGACCAGTTGTAATTTCTGAGCCATCTTCAAGGGTAGCCCCACGTAGAGTGCATTGCAGTAGTCCAATCTAGAGGTAACAAAGGCATGGACCACTGTGGTCAAGTCAGACTTCACAAGGTATGGTCACAGTTGGCGCACAAGTTTTAACTGTGTGAAGGCCCTCCCGGCCATCGCCGACACCTGTGCATCAAGCATCAGCGCTGAGTTCAGGAGGACCCCCCAAACTGTGGACCTGTGACTTCAGAGGGAGTTCAACCCCATCCAGCACACATTGCCACCCAATACCCTGGTCAGACGGGCGACTGACCTGGAGGACTTCTGTCTTCTCAGGATTGATCCCCAGCTTGTTTGTCCTCATCCAGATAATCACAGCGGCCAGGCACTGGTCCAGTATCCAAGGGTCTTTCTTGGAATCTGGTGGAAATGAGTAATGGAGTTGGGTGTCAGAGATGGCACCCAACTCCAAAACTCCGGATGACCACTCCCAGTGGTTTCATGTAGATGTTAAATAGCATGAGGGACAAAAGAGATCCTTGCGGGGACCCCACAGGTCAATGGCCAGGGGTCCGAGCAGGAGTCCCCAATGTTCACCGAATGGGAAAAACCCTCTAGGAAGGACCGGAGCCACAGTAAAGCCGTGCCCCCAAATCCCATCCCAGCAAGTCTCCCCAGGATACCATGGTAGATGGTAACGAAAGCCGCTGTGATATCCAAGAGAATGAGCAGGGTCACACTCCCCGTGTCCAGTTCCCTGCAGAGGTCATCCACCAAAGCAACCAAAGGCGTCTCAGTACTGTGCCCAGGCAGAAAGTCAGACTGTGAATGATCTAGAAAATCGGTGTCATCGAGGAATCCCTGAAGCTGCGAGACAACCACCCACTCCAGAACCTTGCCCAGAAAAGGGAGGTTGGAGATTGGTCTGTAGTTGTCACATACTGTCGGGTCAAGGGAAGTCTTTTTTAGAAGAGCTTCTACTACCACCTGCTTGAAGCAGGATGGGAGTTTTCCCTGGCCTAAAGAAGCATTTATTATCACGACAACACATTTCAACAACCCCTCTCTGGCCAGCTTAACTAACCAGGAAGGGCAAGGATCCAGAGCACAAGTGGTCGCCCTCACAGTCCCAAGGATCCCCTCCACGTCAACAGAGTGAACAATGCCCCCCTTCCCTTCCAGGATGTCTAGGGCTCCAACTGGTTTACTGCGTTTTATTATCGAAATCGACATTAAAATCTCTGTTCTCATCGTGCTGGAGAAGTCTGGAGCATCCAAGGGTTTGAGCTCTCGTCTGGGTGAGTGTCCAGAGATCTTAATAAAGCTTTGGGGACAGTGGTTTGGGTAGCGATGGAGAGAGGAGTGTGTGACCTCCCCATTTCTATACAGAAATGCTCTTTCCCTCTCCTGCATGAGTGGTCAACGGACCATACCTTGGCCCAGAAAGGAGGATGTTTCTGAAGTCAACGTTTTAAGGATGAACCCTTTCTCTTCCTTAGGGCCATGATGAAGAACATGGGTATCAGCCTCTCCGGCCTCTTCAAGAGCCCCCTTCCTGGTGTGGTACGTTTTCTGGGGATCTGGATTCTCCATGGCTATTGGAAGTTATTTATTATTTATTTATGATATTTAAAGCCTGCCTTTCTTAACCATATGGCAAGGCGGCTGGCACCCTACCTCTCCGGTAATGACCTAGTTACGGTGATCCAGGCCACGGTCATCTCGAGATTGGACTACTGTAACGCCCTCTACATCGGCCTCCCTTTGTCAGTGATCCAGAAACTCAAGTTAGTGCAAAACGCTGCTGCTCGACTGCTGGCTGGAGTGTCACTGAAGTGTCACATCACACCAGTCTTACAACGATTGCATTGGCTTCCTATGTTCAGAGGTGGGTCAACTTCTAGAAGTGCCCAGCGTTAAAATATACCATCTGACGGACACAAGAAGGAGGGCCTTCTCAATAATTGCCCCCACCCTGTGGAACGCACTGCCTCCCGGAGTCCGTTACCTTACGAACTTAGTGGCATTCCAGAAGGCGTGCAAAACCCTCCTGTTTCGGCAGGCCTTTGGGTATTAATGCTGAGATCTGTAGGCTACTCTGCCTCCTTGCATTGTGTATGCCGATGTAGTTACACACACCTGTGCCACCGGCTTGCTGTGTATCTTATTGTATTTTACTGTGTTTTTATGTGTTTTATGGTGTTTTTATTCTGTTTTTAATCCTGAATTTTGGTGTAAGTCGCCCCGAGCCACCCGGGAGTGGCGACTCAAAAAGTTGAATAATAAATAAATAAAATAAATAAATAAATACTGGATTGCCTTCAAATTGTTGGTGCTAACCTTTAAGGCCTTGCTGTTGCAACTTAGACTTGACCGGACCCTTAGTAAACCAACACACAGCGGCTGCGGTTAAATGCTTTATTTAGAATAAGTAAATAAGTAAAAGGCAAAGATAGAATAGTACAATAATGCTCTCAGCATCCAATGGTAGTAAAGAAATAGTCTTTAAATGTCCCAAAAAGAAGCAATGTTCTTGGCGCCGTAATTGGCTAAATCCACTGGGTCCTGGACCCCCAACTTGGCAAACTCAAAGTCTCTAAGCAAGGAGGACGCCCTGGCCCAGGCAAAGATCCATGAAACTTGGCAAGGTAGCTGAAACGTTGGCACGAGATCCAGAATGGAGTCCGGGCCGAACCTTTATAGGTTTTGGCTGCATTGATCCAGAAGGTGCCTACTCCGCCGAAGCTCTCTCACGGGAATGGGTGAAAAGCTTTCTCTTCCCACCATATCTGTATCTCTTTGGAATGCAAGCTTGTTAGCGGGACCAGCTGTGCTGTCGGGAGGATCTGCCACTTCATGGTACCAGGTGCCCTTATCGGCCTGGGAAGCCGCAGGGCTGCGTCGCTCTTTGGCTATCTGGGGGTCAGCTAAAGGTTGTTGCAAAGGCCTGTTTCCAAGCCTCTCTGAGTCTTTGGTTCTAACATGACGTTGGTCTGGTTTGCTGCGGGAACCTGGCTGAGGTGTGACACTTGCATGGTCTGGGGCCAGCGTACTTGAAGGCCCGCCTTTCCCCGCATATCCCCCAGAGATTGCTATGGTCCAAGGACCAAAATCTTTTGGAAGTTCTGTTGGTCAGAACTTGTCGCCTATCATCTACGAGAGAGCGTACGTTCTTGGTAGCAGCGCCTAACTTATGGAATGCCTTGCCGGAGGAGGTCTGAGCAATAATAGACTTGTCCTCCTTCCGGAGGGCTTGCAAGACTAACCTCTTCCGGCAGGCGTTCAACCTTTAGAGGCCCCGCTTAACCCAAATTCTCTGTTTTAGTATAAATTGGGTTTTTTGTATTTTAAATGCTGTTTTTGTGATTATGTTTTATGCTCGCGCTGTGAACCACCCTGAGCCTATTGGGAAGGCTGGTATATAAGTTGAAATAATAAATAAAGAACTCAAGGCGGGCTACAGGTTGGCATATTTTGATGCCATGCATTCCTAAAGTACAGTTAAAACAATCAACATAACAATATAAAACATATATTTATTTATTTATTTATTAACTTCGATTTAGTATACCGCTCACTCCGGAGCTCAGAGCGGTTTACAGAAGAAGCATAAACACCGTGAGTAATAAAACAGATTAAACAGTTAAAACACATTAAACATCAAAGCAGTTAAAATATATAAAAACCATTAAAACATATAGTCATCAGTGTCATCCTATTAAAATGTTTTCTAATCACATTGTCTGGCCATTCCATGTTCATCGTGCATAGCTTTATGTTATCTATTTCCATGCATTCTCAAAGCCTTGCTCAAAGCACCAAGGTTTTACCTTTTTACGGAAAGTCAGGAGGGAGGGGGACAATATCATATCCATGGGGAGGGAGTTCCTTAGCCCAGGGAGGGGGGCACCACTGAGAAAGCCCTGTCTCTTGTCCCCACCAATTATGTCTGCGACACAGGCGGGATTGAGAGCAGGGCCTCCCCCAATTATCTTAAACTCCTAGATGGTTCATAGGAGAAGATACATTCAGACTGGTAAGCTGGAGGAGATTCAGACGAGTTCCATAAATTTGAATAATAAAATATTAATTAAACTATAATAATAAAATATGTATATATGTATATACATATTAATAATAACAAGGAGTTGCTTATATGTCTATGTTACGATATATATGCAGATATAATGATATCACATTACAATACAGTGCGTGACATTGTGATTATCAAATAAACAAATAATATAATAATACCAACAGGGTTGTGGTCCTCCCTTTTTGAGACCTTTTAGGCCATAGATGATTACCTGACGGTTGGCGGCCCGCCTTCCCCATGAGGTTGGACTGGATGTCCCATGGGATCTCTTTCAACTCTATGGTCATAGGCAATATTTAATTTCAGGGATGTGCGATTGACCAAGAAAATTAACTTTACCTGACCAAACATAAAGATACCAGTAAGGGGTCTAATGTCCGGTTGGATGCCAAGGGTCTCTCCTGACCTCTATGTGGTTGTAGATAATAATGGCACTTATTGTTAAAGATCCCTGCTACATCTAGTCAGTTCAAGTTTATCCATGGTTATAACCAAACTTTGTTATTCCATCGAAGATTCGTCACCCTAAATTGAAGTTTGACGGTGACTACACGGCAAGTGGCCAGATACAGCACTGGTCGTGAGTTGCATAATTTATACGCTGAGCAACTGAGGCTAGCCACTAACATACCTACCCTTCTGTTTATCCCTACAGGAGGTTGCCCAGGAAAAGCGTCGGATTCCGGACGACAAGGGCCCGGCCAATTAACAGGTACCAAACCTACAGACACACAGAAAACGACAGACAAATGACATTCACAGTACATAACCGTTAATTATACATACTCCTTCTGACAGTTGACTAATATAGCCCTGTTCATTGTCTCTGCATTGCTACAACCTGTTAATTGTTAGTTATTTCACGTGCCTAGGTGGCCATTTAACAAAGTTAGAGACAATAAGATTGGTCTTGAAACCGGGGGCTTCTCTCCCATGATATTGTTAAAGAGGCACAGACAAAATTATACAGACTTATACAGGTTTTATTATGATTGGCCTGGCCAGACACTCCGGTTTATGACACCATACCGGTCTTAATAAATGGATGTTGGCCATCCTCGAGGCGGTTCTATGGTGGCTACTGGCTACCAATCTGGATCTAAAGCTTGATGGTCAAATAACAGGTTGAGACCAATTCCCTACTCCAAAAGATATAATTAAAGCGAGCCTTTTGGTTCAGTCGAAAACTACCCACACTAATTAAATCTTTTACACTACTAAGTCACCTCCTCAGGGTTTCTAAACACAAGGCCAGCAGCAGCTAAGAGGCCATCATGAGTGAGTTTCATGAATTAATGGACATTGAAAAATTGGCTCGGAATGGATGGGCCTGCTTTTATCTATATATTCTGGGTGACCTTGGGTTACATATATGGTCATCCCCTTTTTATGTTATACCAGTGCCTTTAATACACTTTAATAAATAAATAAATAAAAATAAAATTTATTTTTACTGGATGGCTGTGAGCCAATAGGTTGAAGGTGAATCCAGCGAAGATGGAGAATCTTTGGCTGGGTCGTCTGGGTGACCCTGAGTTACATATATGGTCATCCCCTTTTTAATGTTATATACCAGTGCCTTTAATACTGCTAACGATATAGGGCCAACCATCAGTTTTATAATTAGAGACGAGGTTAGACTCTAAAGTTAGCTATGGTTAGCCCATGATACCTCGGTCTTGGGGCTGAGGTCTATTTTAATGGTCAATGAGTGGCTAAATCCCGATGCCCTAGTCTCATATATTCTTATAATTCATACATTCTTATACTCTTATATATACTCAAGATTGTGACCCTCTGCTGGGACTTCTCAGTCACAATTGATACAGTTAGCGAACTTGAGACTACGTGGCCTCTCGCTGGGCCCACCTTCTACCGGTTTCGACCACTGTACGCAGAGGTCGAAAGGAATCGAAAATAGGTCGGCAAATGTTGTATTGCCTCTCTACAAATCTATGGTAAGGCCACATCTGGAGTACTGTGTACAATTCTGGTCACCGCACCTCAAGAAGGATATAACGGAACTGGAAAAGGTACAAAGAAGGGCAACAAAAATGATCCAAGGGATGGAGCAGCTCCCTTATGAAACCAGGTTGCAACGCCTTGGTCTTTTCAGCCTTGAAAGACGGCGTTTAAGAGGTGACTTGATCGAAGTGTATAAAATCATGCATGGGATAGAAAAGGTGAATAAAGAAAAAATATTTTCTCTGTCACACAACACTAGGACTAGGGGGCACTCCCTGAAGCTCCAAGGTAGGAAAGTTAGGACAAATAAAGGGAAATATTTCTTCACCCAGAGGGTCATTGGGTTATGGAACTCACTTCCAGAGGAGGTTGTGACAGCTGTCAGCCTGGACAGCTTCAAGGCAGGATTAGACAGATTCATGGATACCAAGGGAATCAGTAGTTACTGAAATGGACATCCAAGTGCCACCTCTGTGTTGATGGAGGCAGGCAGGATTTTCCCCGGGTACTGGTTGTGGGGGGTCGGGAGCAGGTGAGGGTTTTGCCCTCCTTTCTGCTAGAGATCCCTGTGTACAACTAGTGGGCCACTGTGTGACACAGAATGCTGGACTAGATGGACTGAGGCCCGATTCAGCATGGCTCTTCTTATGTTCTTATGTTCTTAGGCTGTCGATAGGATTGTAGCTGCAATTAGGTCAACTACACATGCTCCCTCGACCCGTGCCCCTCCTGGCTTTTGAAATCTTGCCTGGAGGGGTTATGTGGCCCTCTGTTGAATATAATTAACACCTCCCTTGAGCAAGGAGTGTTTCTGGAGGGATTAAAAGAGGCTGTGGGTTCTCCATTGCTGAAGAAACCGGGTTAACATCCTTCAGTCCCTTCCAATTCCCAGTTTCGAATTTACCATTTCTGGGCAGTACGCTGATGACACTCAGCTCATTCTGAAGATGGAAGGCCGGCCTGAATCCGTACCCAATAATTTCCATCTTTGCCTTGAAGCCGTTACTGGCTGGCTGCGAGCCAGTAGGTAGAAGGTGAATCCAGCGAAGACGGAGATCCTTTGTCTGGGTTGTCCGGGTGGTAGGGATGTTCAGCTTCCAACCCTGGATGGCGTGGCACTATGCCCGTCATCATCAGTAAAAAAGCCTTGGAGTCCTTTTGGACCATCTGCTGTCAATGGAGGCCCAGGTCTCCGCTGTCAGCAGAGTGGCGTTTTTCCATCTTCGACAGGCTAGGAGGCTGGCCCCATACTTGTCCCGGCACAATCTGGCCACGGTGATCCAAGCTATGGTCATCTCAAGGTTAGACTACTGTAACACTCTCTATATTGGCCTGCCTCTGACGGTGACCCAGAAACTCAAGTTGGTGCAGAATGCCGCAGCCTGGCTGCTCGCAGGAGTTCCTGTGAACTGCCATATTACACCAATCCTGTGGGAACTGCACTGGCTTCCAATTGAGTACCGGATCACTTTCAAAGTGCTAGTCTTGATTTTTAAGGCCTTGTATGGTCTGGGGCCAGTGTACCTGAGGGTCCGCCTTATCCCATATTGTCCCACGAGATCAATGCGATCTGAAGAGCAGAACCTCTTAGTCGTGCCCAGTGTGAAATCGTACCATCCGACCGCAACTCGGAGAAGGGCATTCTCCATTATTGCTCCAGTTCTTTGGAATGCGTTACCTCCTGAGACTCTAGCTTTACGAAATTTGTTAGCTTTTCATAAAGCCTGTAAGACCACTCTGTTTAAGCAGACCTTTGAGTCCTAATACATAACTTAAACTGTATTTTATTGTAACTGTTTTTATCATTTTTATTGTATTGCTTTGTTTTGAGTGTAAACCGCCCTGAGCCATTTGGGAGTGGCGGTTGATAAATCTAACAAATAAATAAATAAATAAAATAAACTCTCTTCGAGTTATCCGCCACAACGCAGTGCTGTTAGGGCCCATAGATGGAGTATCCTCGTCTGCGGGCACAGTGACGTTCACTGGGCAGCAAGGCAGGCCATGAGGACTCATTATGGCCAGCATTTGGGCCTCGCATACATCGCCGCTATGGAGTGGCGAGAGATTAGAGACACATGCGTTGGGATGGTTGACATATGCAGGATCTGGCAGGCATGGCCACGGGTTCAGATAGCTTGGTCGCCAATCATCCCACACCTCCGGTAGTCAGGAGGTGGGGATGTCAAAAGATGGAGATTGATCGAGTTAATTGGAGTTTTATAATAGAGCTAGCTAAGGAAATGGACTTGGGCCACTATTATACAAATGCGATAAAAGCAATATATGGTCAACAATTCGCAAGAGTAATCATTAACGGACAGGCCACAGAAGAGATAAAGTTAGCAAAAGGTACCAAACAAGGATGCCCACTCTCCCGTTAATTTTTGTATTGACTCTAGAAATTCTCTTAGAAAGCATAAGAAACAACAAGGAGATTAAAGGCTTAAAGATAGCAAATAACACCTTCAAGACAATAGCCTTCGCAGACGATATGGTCTGCGTGATGGACGATCCCCTTCCACAGTGGGAGAAATGGTGGAATGAGCTAGAATCATACGGGGAGGTGGCAGGCCTAAAAATAAATAAGAATAAAACTAACTTTTTAACAAAAAATCTAAACATGAGGAAGAAGGAAGAGCTTCAACAAAAAACAGGAATACAGATAGTAAAGAAGATAAAATACCTGGGCCTACAGATTACTGCGAGCAATGCGCAACTACTCCAGAACAATTACGAAAAAAAATGGAAGGAAATCAAGGACAAGATGAAGAGTTGGGAGAAATTACAGCTCTCCCTATTGGGAAGGATAGCTATAGTAAAAATGAATATTCTGCCAGAAGTCCTTTATTTATTCCAGAACTTACCAATTCTAAGATCAAAGAACACAATTAACAAATGGAAAAAAGACATAAATAAATTTATATGGCAGAATAAAAGGGCAAGAATAAAACACATACACTTAATAGACAGCACAACAAGGGGAGGTCTGGGATTACCGGACCTGCAACTTTACTATGAGGCGGCGGCATTGACCTGGGTAAGGGATTGGGTAACCCTAAAAAAGAGAAAGATACTTGCTCTGGAAGGGGAGGGCTTGCGAAGAGGGTGGCATGCCTACCTATGGAGAGAGAAGGAAAAGTGGAGAAAAGCTTTAATAACCACTTTATAAGATCGGCATTATTGAAAATATGGACTAAATATAAAAAAAGGCTCTATTTAAAAACACCACTGTGGTTCTCCCCAAACGAGGCAGAACAGAAAAGAGAAATTCCATACGCAAGATGGTTAAGATATGACGTATTGCTAAAAATTAATAAACAGGAAGTATGCCTGAAAACTTTAGAGGAAATCCAAGTGACCGATCCAAGACTATCTTGGTTTCAATATTGGCAGATTAACGAAAATTTTAAAATAGATAGTAAAAGCGGATTCGAGACGAAAGAGACATTCTGGGATAAAATACTAAAGACGGAAAAAAAACTAATTGGGAAAATATACCAACAGTTGCAAGTATGGACGACAGAGGAGGAACAAATAAAGGACGTAATGATAAAATGGGCAAGAATGGTGGGCCATTCCATCGGCCTCGCGCAATGGGAGGAAATATGGACTAAGAAGCTTAAATACGCCTACGCAACTGAGATCAAGGAGAACTGGATAAAAATGTTCTTTATGTGGTACCTAACGCCAGAAAAATTATCCAAATACAACAAAGGAAAGACTAGCGAAAAATGCTGGAAGTGTGGGAGATCTATAGGAACCTTTTTCCACTTATGGTGGGAATGTAAAATTGTAAAAAAAATTTGGTGGGGTTTATACCACAAAATGAAGGAAATTCTTAATTTAAGCTTTGAATTTAGACCGGAATACTTCTTGTTGGGGATGGTGGATTTCAAAATTACTACTAATGACGATAAAGTTTTTTTTTTACTTAACCACCGCGGCAAGAATATGTATTGCCCGGAAGTGGAAAGGGAAAGAAATTATCTCATTTAATGATTGGATGATAAAATCTCTCGATATAATGAATATGGATTTACTAACACAAAGTGTAGCTCAAAATAGGAAATCTTTAAGTCATACTGATTGGGGGAAATTTATTGATTTATAAGAAAGAATAAATATAAATATTTATGATAATATGATTTAAGGGATTAAAGAATGTGGATATATATAGACACACAACATTGGTCCCGGGTAGGGGTCTATCGAACCCCGGGTCAAAAAGAGCCCTCGAAGTGAGGGGAAGCATAAGTAGGGCTAAAGGATAATCTACTAGCTATCACATCGAGATAGGAAGTCAAGAATGTTATATGTGGGGGAGGGGGAGTGGATGATGGTTAGTCTTTGTCTTTGTGGGGGTATGTGAATGTTTGGTGGGTGGGTGGGGGTGGAGGGTCTATATGCTTCTATTGTATGTCTACTTTTTATGCACAATAAAATATAGCAAATGCTGTCCTACAAATAAACGAGGAATGAAGCTCTGTTCCCTCCCACTGATCACCTTCTTTCCTTTTGCAGCAGTCTGAAGCTGTAGACCTTGAAGAAGGTTCAAGTTAGACCAGATCTCCTTTCTGGCTGCTTCACCTGCCATCTTGGCTCCAGGTCTGAACCGTGGAAGAAGCCTCAATTGTATCCTCATTTCAGTTTCTCCTTGAGCCATACACCTGCTGTGGTCCAGGGAAGGAACAATGCTTGTCTTTCTTCTAATTTGTCAGGGAGGGATGTCAACTGTCTCTTCTCCAGACAATAAAGTATATCATTTCCAGCATTTACTGTATGTGTATATGTTTTCCTTCTAATTAATGCAGTTTGAACAAGTCCGGTCTCAGCATATGTAGTAGTCAGCCCTTCTTATTCACTGGGTCTATGGATTAAAGATGCAGGTAGGTAAAGCTAAGAAGGTAGTAAAGGAAAAAATATATACTGATATCCCCAATCCGATAAAGGGAAACACTAATACATGGAGCAAGAGCTGCCAGATGTACAAGCTGGGTTCAGAAAAGGCAGAGGAACAAGAGACCTAATGGCCAATATCCGCCGGATAATGGAGACAGGCAGGGAGCTTCAGAAAAACATCTATTTCTGTCTTATTGACTATACTAAAGCCTTTGACTATGTGGGTCATAATAAATTGTGGCACGTTCTTGGTGGTATGGGGAGACCAAGCCTCCTTGTCTGTCTCCTGAGGAAATTGTATAACGACCAAGTAGCAACACTAAGAACTGACAATGGAACAACAAACTGGTTCAAGACTGGGAAGGAGTATGGCAGGGCTGTCAATTCTCACCATCCCTATTCAAGTTGTATGCAGAACACATCGTGTGACGTACAGGGCTTGAAATTTGCTGGAAGAAACATTAACAACTGTAGATATGGAGATGATCCCACTTTGATGGCTGATTGCGAGGAGGAGCTGAGGAGGCTTCTAATCAAGGTGAAAGAAGAAAGAAAAAAGGGCAAAAGCTGGTTTGCAGTTAAACATAAAAAACCCAGGATTATGGCAAACGGACTGATTGATAACGGGAAAATAGAGGGAGAAAATGTGGAAGCAGTGACAGATTTGTATTTCTAGGCACAAAGATTACTGCAGACACAGACAGCAGCCAGGGAATCAGAAGACGTTTCCTTCTTGGGAGGAGAGCAATGACCAATCTCGATAAAAGTGTGAAGAGTAGAGGCTTCACACTGGCAATGACGATCCGCATAGTTAAAACAATGCTATTCCCCATAGTTACCTATGGATGTGAGAGCTGGAACATAAGGAAGGCTGAGCTAATGAAGAGCGACGCTTTTGAACTGTGGTGCTGGAAGAAACATCTGGGAGTGCCTTGGAATGCGGGAAGATCAAACCAGTCCATACTTCAGGAAAGAAAGCCCGACTGCTCACTGGAGGAAGGATATGAGAAGCAAAGATGAAGTCCTTTGGCCACATCATGAGAAGACAGGAAAGCTTTGAGAAGAGAATGATACTGGAGAAAATGAAGGGAAAAAGGAAGAGGGGCTGACCAAGGGCTAGATGGATGGGTGGTATCCTTGAAGGGACTGGCTTGACCAGGGGTGGGCAATTATTTTTTCAAAGGGGCCACACAAGAGCCAAAAAATATTATGGAGGGCCGCACCTAAAGGCTGAACTGCATTCTACATAATATTAATTGTATTTATATCTATAATGATAATAATGATAATAATAATAATAATGGCACTACATTGCGTTTTTGATATATTAATCAGACTGATAAGAGTATATGTTGTCATGATAACAGCCATGAAAAAGAGAGGTTGTCATAGGAAAAATGACATTTATTCACTCAAATTTGATAAAACAATGGTTAACAAAATGTGAACATTTGTATCATTTGTGATTCATTATATTAATGATCATTTTCAGTCACATTCACTTCAAACCTCATTTTGATCTTCACTTATTCCTGGAAAGAATAAGAAACATTGCCTACATTTTTGGTTTAATCACCTCATTTGGTGCTATTATTCAGTTATTTTTTTCTTATTCAGTGAGATAAATCAAGTCTCTGTTGGTCTTTAACAAGTGCATCAAAGTCAGGTTGAATGTCAGAGGTGGAGATGCGAAGCACCCTGACAGATGGCCGCCCAGCTTCTGTTTAAAAGCCCCCAAAGAAGGAACCTCCACCACACTCCGGGGCAGAGAGTTCCACTGCTGAACGGCTCTCACAGTCAGGAAGTTCTTCCTAATGTTCAGGCGGAATCTCCTTTCTTGTAGTTTGATGCCATTGCTCCATTGCGTCCTGGACTCCAGGGCAGCAGAAAACAAGCCTGCTCCCTCCTCCCTATGACTTCCCCTCACATATTTATACATGGCCCTCATCATGTCTCCTCTCAGCCTTCTCTTCTCCATGCACAGCTCTTGAAGCCCAGCTCTTGAAGCCGCTCCTCATAGGGCTTGTTCTCCAGTCTCTTGAGAACAATTTATACATTATATAAATGTAATGTTCATTTGTAAGATTAACATAACTCAAAAATCACTGGACAAATTGCTGCCGCAAGACACCTACTAACACCCAAAGAGTGACCATCACTCAAAAAATTGATTTTGTCATTTGGGAGATGTAGTTGCTGGGAGTTATAATTCACCTGCAATCAAAGAGCATTCTGAACTCCACCAATGATGGAACTAAACCAAAAGTGGCACACAGGACTCCAGAAAACACTAGATGGGTTTGGTGGGTACTGACCTTGAGTTTGGGAGTTGTAGTTCACCAACATCCAGAGAGCACAGTGGACTCAAACAATATTGGATCAGGACCAAACTTGGCACAAATACTGAATATGCCCGAATGAGAACACTGGTGGAGTTTGGGGAAAGTAGAGGTTGACAATTGGAAATTGTAGTTGCTAGAATTTATAGTTAACCCACAATCAAAGAGCATCTTGAAATCCCGCAACAAAGGAATTGAACCAAACTTGGCACTCTCAAGTACTGTTCAGCTGTACTGTTCAGCTGTTTGCTGGGCATTTACCTTGAGTTTGGGAGTTGTAGTTCACCAACATCCAGAGAGCACTGTGGACTCAAACTTGGCACAAATCCTCAATATGCCCAGAGGCAAAAGAGAATGGGGAGGGAGAGCGAGGCTTGGAAGCGAAGGAGGAAGAAGACGCGGAGGGCGAAGTAAATTGAGGAAGCCGGGAAGGGAATGGAAGTGCCCCCGTGAAATTATCTCAAACACTCACTCTTGGCTTTCCAATAGGAACTTTGTGAAATTGTCCTGGCTTTGATAAATAAGGAGCAAAAGAAAAGGTAGCGCAAACGCTAAGCAGTGCAATAAATCACACTATAAGTATATATGTGTCTGAAGAAAGAATCACAGTCTGCTCTAGTGGATATACACACATATAATAGTAACAATAGCAATAATAATATCACAAATGCATGAAGGAATCATAGAAACATAGAAACATTGCAAGTATACATTCATATAATAGTGAAGAAGACCGGCAACAGCCGACGGGGCCCAGCATGCTAGGGAGGCCGGGCCCGGGCACCCGCAAGCCCCGAGACTGGAGAGGGGTGGAGAGTGAGCTGAGTGGAGAGGAAGAGGGGGTGAGCGAATCAATTGGGCTCCCCCCAAACCGCTTGGACCTAGAGACCCCCAGTGACTTACCCACGCGGCAGCGGATCGGTGCCTTGGCCGAGCAGCGGCTGATTGACCCCGGAGGTGCAGGGCGGGAGGGTCCTACAGGGCTGGAAGAGGGCCCGGGGAGGCTGCCAAGGAGCCAGCGGGAGTGGCGGACCTCCCGTGGTGGAGCCCATGGAGGGCCTTGGGCTCCCGGTTTCCCCACCCCAGGCTGCAGGGCGTTGGCAGCAAGCGCCAACATGGCGCCGAGCCCGGCTGGCTCGGCGTCCTTAGCCCCCCCTCTGCCGACGTCACCGGCCATAGCCACGCCCACCACCGAACATCATCCTGCTGACCAAAAACATCAATCAGAGTTGCTGAGGCTTTCCAGCCCAACACTGACAACGTGGAATATCTCCCAGGTGTTAGCGAAGGCCCCTGGGGACGACCTGGACGTCGTGCCGGCCGGCTACCTGCCGACCTACCGGCCTTAATCAACCCCCAACACTCTACACTGCCGGAAAGCAGCCAGAGGAAGCCAAGGAAAAATCGGCTAGGCCAGGCAAGACGGAGGAGAGTGAGAGAGAGACGCGGACGAGCGGATAGGTGGTCACTCCAACCACCTTCATCCACGACCATCCAGCCAAGTCTCCTGCGGCCAACAGCAGTCCAAAGCATACGGGATCTGTCAGCTCTGGAGGCCCGGCCCCGACTTGGAGCCTCAACAGCTGGCTCCCCCCCCTCCCTCCGCTGACCAGACCAGCACCGGGCCAATCCACCCTATGGACCCACGTGAGGTGGCTCCCTTGCCGCCAGTACTGAATGCGCCGGCCACTCAGGACCCCCGCTGGCGGACCAGGACGGCGCCTTCGGAGGGACCTTTTCACGGGGGGTGCCGAAAGCTGAACCCTCGGCCAACTCCTGCCGATCAGGTTCGCTGAGTATTCCAGTGATCTCGGGGCGGGGTGAGTACGGTAGGCGCAGGCCAAATGCTAACCTGACTGCGAGAACTGGTTCGAGCCAAAGGCGGTCTCGACCCAGTTCTGACCTGCGTCCTATCCCCAGACACGCTGTTGGTAGACATCCAGCTTCTCCCCTTCCACTCTGGTGCTGGTTAACGACGCTCCATTCGGAATAAGACTGCCACGGTCAGGGAATTTTGTGAAGATCTCAAACGGACCTGTTCTGTATCACAGAGACCTGGCTTCAAGAGAGCGATTCCATCTGCCTCCATGAAGTGGTTCCCCTGATTACGTTGCCACGCACCAGAATAGGAAGGAGGACGGGGGTGGGGTGGCAATACTCTCCCGTGATGGATTACACCTTAGAGCGACCCTGCGCTTGTCACCCCAGGATTGGAGAGTGTCGGCCTAGTGTGGGAGTCCCCGGAGAGCCTGGCGATTCTGCTGGTGTACCGTGCGCCTAGCGCACCGGCAGAGAGCCAGCGCGGCTGCTGGAGACTGTGTCGGAGTGGGCATTGAGGTTTCCCAGACTCATTGTCCTGGGTGACTTCAATGTCCACGCTGACGCAGCCCCCATTCCATCTGCAGCCGCGGCCCTAATTTCGACCATGGCGACATTGGGCCTCTCCTTATGTAACTCGGGACCCACGCACTCGGCTGGGCACACCCTCGACCTGGTGTTCAGTGCAGGGGTTCAAGTGGACCTAGCCTCGGTAATCGAGGTTCCATGGTCGGACCACTGTGCTCTAAGTATCCGGGTTGAGCAACCGCCTCCCCCATGCATGGGCGCCGAACGGATTTTTGTTCGCCCAAAGAGACTTATGGAACCCGAGAGGTTCCTGAATGCTCTGAGGGATCTGGAGTCTACCAGCGTCTCAGTCGATGAGCTGGTGCAGGCTTGGAATGCCTCACTAGCTAGAGCTCTCGACGAGATTGCCCCTAGGCGCCCTCTCCGACCCGCACTCATCGGTCCCCTTGGTATACAAGGGACCTCAGGGTTATGAAGCGGGAGAAGAGACGGTTAGAGCGCGAGTGGCGGAAACTCCGTGACGGAGCCTCAATATCGGCTTATAAGTTATTCAAAGAAACTTATGAGCAAGCTGTCAAGGCAGCCAAAAAAGTATACTTCTCTGCCTTGATAGCGTCTGCTAGCTCACGCCTTTTTGCAGACAAGATACTGAGCCTCCGCCGGGACCTCCCGGCCACAATTGATACAGTCAGAGAGCTCGAGACTCCGTGGCCCTCCGCCGGGCCTTCCATCGACCGGTTTCGGCCACTGGACGCAGATGCTGTTGATAAGATAGTGGCTGCGGCTCGCCCCACCACCTGCTCCCTCGACCCGTGCCCTCCTGGCTTGTTAGATCTTGCCTGGAGGGGCTACGTGGGCCTCTGTTGAATGTCATAAACAGCTCCCTTGAGCAAGGAGTCTTTCCAGAGTGCTTAAAAGAGGCGGTGGTGGCTCCATTACTGAAGAAACCATCATTGGACCCTGCGGTTCCCTCCAACTACCGCCCAGTGTCGAATCTTCCATACCTGGGCAAGGTAGTTGAGAGGGCAGTAATGGAGCAGCTGCAGTCCTTCTTAGATGATGCAACATGGCTTGACCCCTTCCAGTCCGGCTTCCGTTCGGGGCACGGGACGGAGACGGTCCTGGTCTCCATCACAGACCAACTCCGCTGCCAGCTCGACCAAGGCGGGTCTGCGCTGCTCGTGTTATTGGACCTCACGGCAGCGTTTGACACGATCGACCACAACGATCCACCGCCTGGCCATGGCCGGAGTGAGGGGGACTGTCCTTAAATGGCTGTCCTCCTTCCTCCGCCAGCGGTCTCAGCGTGAGGAGGGGCGGGAGGTCTCCGAGGCTCCCCATTAGTGTGTGGAGTCCCTCAGGGGCCATTCTCTCCCCTCTATTATTTAACATCTACATGCAGCCGCTTGCACAGCTGGTGCGGAGTTATGGGCTAGTCTGCCATCAGTACGCCGATGACACCCAGCTCATTCTGAGGATGGAGGGCAGGCCGAATCCGTCCCCGATAATTTCCAACATTGCCTCGAAGCCGTTACGGCGAAGACGGAGATCTTGTGGCTGGGCGGCCCGGGCGGGGTGGGTGCCCGGCTTCCGACCCTGGACGGTGCGGCACTGCATCCAGCGCCGTCTGTGAAGAGCCTGGGTGTCCAGTTGGACTCCCAGCTGACCATGGAGGCCCAGGTCTCCATGGCCAGCAAGGCTGCTTTTTTCACCTCCGCCAGGCAAGGAGGCTGGCCCCCTACCTCTCCCGGAGCGACCTAGCCACGGTGATCCAAGCCACGGTCATCTCAAGGCTAGACTACTGTAACGCGCTTTACGTTGGCCTGCCTATGTCGTCGATCCGGAAGCTCAAGCTGGTGCAGAACACTGCCGCCCGGCTCCTGTCTGGGGCACCAGCAGGATGCCGTATAACACCAATTTTGCAGGATCTGCACTGGCTGCCTATTGAGCACCGGGTCGCCTTCAAAGTGCTGGTTCTTACCTTCAAGGCCATACACGGCCTGGGGCCAGCGTACCTGAGGGACCGTCTCACCCCATATTGCCCAGCGAGATCACCGGTCCGAAGAGGCCAACCTGTTGGTAGTACCATCTGTAAAGTCGGCACATCTAACATCGACCCGCCGGAGGGCGTTCTCTATTATAGCTCCCACACTATGGAACGCCCTCCCGGCCGAAGCCAGAGCCCTGAGAGATCTGCTGCCATTTAGACGGGCCTGCAAAACTCATTTGTTTAGGCAGGCCTTCGGCGAGTAGGCCTCGTCTATACTCTCTGGGCTGTGATATCTCCTGCTGCTCAATTGTTATATTGCATTTTGCTGTTTAATTGTTTTAACTGTTTTTAACTGTTTTTATGTTTTAACCTGTGGCGTTGTGCCACTGGCTCTGTGAGCCGCCGCGAGCCCCCGGGAGTCGGCGGCGAAGAAGCCCCAATAAATAAATAAATAAATAAATAAATAATAAATAAGTCACATTCATAGTAGTAGGATACAAGCGGTGGCTGGGCTCACATGGGAGTGAGCCAGGACGCCGAAGCTCCGAAGAGAAATGTTGGAAAGGCAAAGGCACAGTCCCGGACGCCTTCCCAATACAGTGTAAAAGTTCAAAATAAAGTTCAAAGAGTGGATATTCTCACAAATGGAAGGGAGGGCGTCAAGGGGCCGACGAAAAGGGTCCCGCGCGGCTTCGTTTCACCCCCGTAGGGGCTTCCTCAGGGCCGGGGGCGTGGCCTAGATGCCGAAATCTCGCGAGCGTCCCAATGAGACCAGGACACTAGAGGTACAGTAATACATGAATTAAAGTATGCGAGTGCTATATAAGCTGCATTAATACAAATATATAAGGCGCAACTTGAAAAGGAGAACAGTCAGGGTCACAGGAAAAACATACAAACAATGTAATGCGAAAGAGACAGGCAGGTACATACCAACGCCGGGAGCAACAGGAGCACCGCAGATGGAAGCAGTATCCGTGGATACTGGGCAAACAGCACTGCGGTTGGGGTGATTAACCGGGGGGTCTCGCTGTTTAGGGAAATTATCCATTTATTTTCTAGACGTAATAGGGTCCTTTTGATGTCAGAGTGGGGCAAAGGATTGATCTTTTCAAGAACGGTCACTGTGAAATTATCGTATCTATTATTGCACGTTTTGAAGTGCATGTATAGAACAGAATTGTCATATCCAGTATGAAAGCGTGACCTATGTTCACAGACCCTATTTTTTAATTCTCTGGTGGATAAACCAACATAAAGACCCCCACAACAGCCACAAATTATGCAATAAATAATATTTTTAGAATTGCAGGTTGCCCAATTGCGGATTTTAAATATTTTTTTGTTGTGGGGATTCTGAATCTGTGTGATGGGAGAGATGTGCCTACAGATGCTGCATTTGCCACACTTCTTGGTTCCGAAAGGGAGGGGAATGAGGGGGGGACGGTTATCTGTAGTGTCATCTTTAGTATGTACAAGTAGATCTCTTAGATTTTGAGTTCTTTTGAAAGCTATAAGTGGTGGATTTTCAAGGCCCGGTATAGAGCTCACTAGAGGCCACAGATTGGTGACTATCTTCTTGATTTGCTGGGAATGAGGAGATAATGTTAAAGGCCACACAATCTTGGAAGGAGAGGGTTTGGGTTGAGATGTCAATAATTGACTTCTTGGTATGTTATTCACTCTGGTGAGAGCAGTGTTAAGTACCCTATCTGGATAACCTCTTTTTTTCAAATTATTAATAAAAAGATGGGCGTCTTGGGTAAAGTGATGAGGGAAGGAAGAATTCCTTTTAATCTTCGGAGAGAGGAGAAAGGGCAGTTGTTTTAAGGTGATGGGGATGAAAAGAAGAATAATGAAGAAGAGAGTTAGTGTTTGTTGGTTTGAATAATTTCTCACCTGGATCTTATTTTGATGGGCGAATACCGTGAGGTCCAAAAAAATTGACTTCCTGGTTGCTAATTTGAAAAGTAAATTTAATGTTTGGATGCCAGGTATTCATCCAAGCCTGAAATTTGTTGATATCAGTGGTGCCATCTACGATACATAGTACATCATCGATGTACCTAAAAAAATGTTTAATATGACTGGAAAAATGGCTGTGTTCATCCGAAAAAAGAAAATTATGCTCTAGGGCCCCTACAAAGATGTTGGCGACTGTCGGAGTTAGGGCCTGGCCCATGGAAATGCCCCCCACTTGCAAGTAGAATTGATCCTTATATAAAAAATAATTGTAATCAAAAATGAGATCAATGATGTCTAATAAGTATGCTGAAGATGGGCGATGAGGGGTGGGGCGGCAATCCAGGGTGTTATGTATAATGTGTTTAGCCTCATTCAACGGAATGTTCGTATATAGAGAAGAAATGTCTGCAGAAATTAAAATGTCAGAAGAAGAAAAAGATACACCGTCTATCTTGTTAATCAAATCCCGGGTGTCTTTTATGTAAGTAGGCAATTTTTGAGCAAATGGTTGCAGAATAGTATCTATGAAGATGCCCAGAGGTTGTAAGAGACTGTCCGTGGCTGCCACGATGGGCCTACCCAACGGGGGCCTGGTGGGTTTGTGGATCTTAGGCAAAAGGTACAGATGGGGGATGGCCGGATGATGGTTAAATAGAAATTCGGCTTCTTTGTTAGTGAGTTGTCCATTAAGGAGGCCATCCTGAATGACATTGTAAATGGTGCGCGAAAAACGAAGGGTAGGATCTTGCGGTAAAGGTCTATAATGGTTAGTATTGTTTAACTGGGAAAGGGCTTCTCTATGGTAGTCGTTTCTGTCCCAGATAACAACAGATCCTCCTTTGTCTGCCTAACCATTATAGACCTTTACCACGAGATCCTACCCTTCAAAATAAGATCCAGGTGAGAAATTATTCGAAACCAACAAACACTAACTCTCTTCTTCATTATTCTTCTTTTCATCCCCATCACCTTAAAAACAACTTACCTTTCTCCTCTCTACTAAGATAAAAAGGAATTCTTCCTTCCTTCATCACTTTACCCAAGACGCCCATCTTTTTATTAATAATTTGAAAAAAAAAGAGGTTATCCAGATAGGGTACTTAACACTGCTCTCACCAGAGTGAATAACATACCAAGAAGTCAATTATTGACATCTCAACCCAAACCCTCTCCTTCCAAGATTGTGTGGCCTTTAACATTATCTCCTCATTCCCAGCAAATCAAGAAGATAGTCACCAATCTGTGGCCTCTAGTGAGCTCTATACCGGGCCTTGAAAATCCACCACTTATAGCTTTCAAAAAAGAACTCAAAATCTAAGAGATCTACTTGTACATACTAAAGATGACACTACAGATAACCGTCCCCCCTCATTCCCTCCCTTTCGGAACCAAGAAGTGTGGCAAATGCAGCATCTGTAGGCACATCTCTCCCATCACACAGATTCAGAATCCCCACAATAAAAAAATATTTAAAATCCGCAATTGGGCAACCTGCAATTCTAAAAATATTATTTATTGCATAATTTGTGGCTGTTGTGGGGGTCTTTATGTTGGTTTATCCACCAGAGAATTAAAAAATAGGGTCTGTGAACATAGGTCACGCTTCCATACTGGATATGACAATTCTGTTCTATACATGCACTTCAAAACGTGCAATAATAGATACGATAATTTCACAGTGACCGTTCTTGAAAAGATCAATCCTTTGCCCCACTCTGACATCAAAAGGACCCTATTACGTCTAGAAAATAAATGGATAATTTCCTAAACAGCGAGACCCCCAAGGCCTCAACGACCGGTTATCCGTCAGTGAACTATTAGTGTAACTGCCACACCTGCTTTAGAGACTACTTAAGGGTTAATCACCCCAACCGCAGTGCTGTTTGCCCAGTATCCACGGATACTGCTTCCATCTGCGGTGCTCCTGTTGCTCCCGGCGTTGGTATGTACCTGCCTGTCTCTTTCGCATTACATTGTTTGTATGTTTTTCCTGTGACCCTGACTGTTCTCCTTTTCAAGTTGCGCCTTATATATTTGTATTAATGCAGCTTATATAGCACTCGCATACTTTAATTCATGTATTACTGTACCTCTAGTGTCCTGGTCTCATTGGGACGCTCGCGAGATTTCGGCATCTAGGCCACGCCCGGCCCTGAGGAAGCCCCTACGGGGTGAAACGGCCGCGGGACCCTTTCGCCGGCCCCTTGACGCCCTCCCTTCCATTTGTGAGAATATCCACTCTTTGAACTTTATTTTGAACTTTTACACTGTATTGGGAAGGCGTCCGGGACTGTGCCTTTGCCTTTCCAACATTTCTCTTCGGAGCTTCGGCGTCCTGGCTCACTCCCATGTGAGCCCAGCCACCGCTTGTATCCTACTACTATGAATGTGACTTCACTATTATATGAATGTATACTTGCAATGTTTCTATGTTTCTATGATTCCTTCATGCATTTGTGATATTATTATTGCTATTGTTACTATTATATGTGTGTATATCCACTAGAGCAGACTGTGATTCTTTCTTCAGACACATATATACTTATAGTGTGATTTATTGCACTGCTTAGCGTTTGCGCTACCTTTTCTTTTGCTCATTGTATAGACAGAACAGTCTACTTTCCCCTTTGATAAATAAGGGACAAGCATGCATTCCTCTTCTTCTTCTTCCTTTTCTGCACTAACTCTTCCTGACTTCACCTCTTCAGTCTCCTCCTGCTTGATCTTCACTGTTGTTTTCCCTTTTGGTGTATGACTAATAACTTTCTTCCTTGGTGTATGACTGACCTCTGCTTTGGGTGTAACTATCTCCTGTGTGTCTCCCTTCTCTGGAGTTCTGGTTTCTTGTTTTACAGGTTACTGTTGCTCTCTAACACCACTCGGTGTCTCCACACTCTCCTCACACACAGCACTATCCCTAGATGTAGGAAAACCATGAAGATTTTCCTTGTTTGAAAGAATCTTACTCCCGTCTGTGGCTTTCTCAAAATATGCAATTCTGGGCAGCCTTATGGTCTTTGGAGTATCTAAAAACTTATAGCATTGTTTTCCATATCCAATGAATTTCATCTCTCTGAATTTTTGGCCTTTTGTGTTTCTTTCTTTTGCAGGTATAAGTACATTGGCATGCTGGCCATAGATCCTCAAAAATCTGTAGTTTGGGACACGGTTATACATTTTTCTGAATGGTATATCTTGAACGCATTCATCCCATAATCTATTTGTTAAGAAATTGCAAGTATGTAACACTTCAGGCCATTAATTGTATGAAGTTTGACTCTCTTTCAAAATACACATCTCCATTTTCTTCAACACCTGCATTCTTTTCTCTGCAATACCTTATTCCCCTTTGAATTGCCCAATTTCTGCAAAATCAATATTTCTTGACCTTAGAAGTTGTTTTACTTCACTACTACAAACTTACACAACCTTGTCAAGAATCAGTGTGCCCAATTTCTTTTCATATGCACTTTCAATCAAATTTAATCAACTAGACAGTTTCTCTGTTGCCTCAACACCTTCTAGCTTGTCCACGTCTCTCTTGAGCTGTGGTGCCCGGATTTGAGCACAGTATTACTAGTGAGGTCTAATCTTTGTAGGATAGTAAGACACCATGAGTCCCTTCATGATGGAGGCTGAATATTTCCATAACATCCTATTTGGTTTTCAGACCACCATTTTCGTTCCTCCCAAGAGGCAATCACCAATGACCAGCCCCTGTCTCCTTGTAGGTTTGACAGGGTCCTTTTTCTGTTAGGTGCACTGAGGATCTGAAAACTGACCTTGTGGTGTACTAATTAGGTAGCTCTAAACTGGCCTCTCCAGAGACTCTCCCCCCTACATTCATCCAGGATAGTCGCTAGGGAAGTCAATTGGAGTACTAGCCGGAAAATGGAGACAGCCTCATGGCCAGCCCAGGGCAGTAATACCTAAAAGGTAGTTTCAGTTCTTTAAGAGATCTCATTCCTGGGTTATCCATATAGGGAGGGGATAGTGGCATGCAAAGATGGGTAAGACACCCCCCTCCTTCAAATGCCCTTCTTATTTATTTATTTTGACTTGTTAGTCGCCCCTTCCGATAGGCTCGGGGCGACTTACATGTGCTAAAACCATAAAAACACTATAAAAACAATGGATCAATGTCTACACATTAAAATTAAACAGTTTAAAATTATACAGACACAAACACACCAAAATAACTCGTATGGCCTACATAGCATAGTGGGTGGCCTGGAGTTATTTACCGACTGAACGCCTGTACAAATAGGTGGGTTTTACAGGCCTTGCGGAAGGCTAACAGATTGGACTGTGCTCGAATTGTGGGGGGAAGAGCGTTCCATAAAGCTGGCGCGATGGCACTAAAAGCCCTGCTCCGCGTTGACAACAGGTGGAGGGATTGGCAGCTCGGTACCACAAGGAGGTTCAAGGACTCAGATCGCAGTGGTCTTGGGGGACTGTATTGGGAGGGGCGGTCCCTTAAGTACACTGGCCCCAGACCATTCAAGGCCTTAAAGGTTAACACCAACACCTTGAAGGTGATCCGGTGCTCTATTGGAAGCCAGTGCAGTTCGCGCAGAACAGGCGTAATGTGGCAGCGAGATGGAAGGCCTGCTGCAGCGTTCTGCACCAGCTTGAGCTTCCAGATCACCGACAAAGGAAGGCCAATGTAAAGAGCATTACAGTAGTCCAATGTTGAGATGACCGTGGCTTGGACCACTGTGGCTAGGTCATAACGGGACAGGTAGGGAGCCAGCTTCCTCGCCTGCCGGAGGTGGTGGAAGGCTACTCCGCTGACGATGGAGATATGCTTCTCCATCAACAGTTGGGAGTCAAGTGTGACTCCCAGACTTTTGACAAATGGAGACGGGCGACGCGTCGCCCCGTCCAGGATTGGGAGCTGTTGCACCTCAGACCTCGGACAGTCCCACCTAGATCACACCAACACAGGCATATGCAATCAATGTTCTTTTATTTAGAATAGAAGTATAGAATAGTCCAAAGAGGTTAAAATAAAGCAATCCAAAGAGAGTTCAACTTAGTCCTTGAGAATAATCCAAGCAGGTTGCAATCCACAAAAACAAAGTTCCAAAGCAAGGCAACCGCTCTGGCGGTCAAACTTGGCACTTGAGTCCGGCCGCAACTGCAGTCGCTTGAAACAGGATCCAGCACCTGGCGGTTAGCAGAAACTTGAAACAGGACCCGGCGGTTAGCAGAAACTTGGAGACAGGAACGAGAGACGTGATCAAGCCAAAGGTGGCTTCAGGTCTGGCGAGAACTTTCCCAGGCCGGAATGATATAGGAATATAACTCTTGTGCGTCCAACGCACCCCCTTTCTTCAATCTCACCTAGAAGCCAAGATACTGTCCCTCCTGTTGAATTCCTTCTCATTAGCGGGTCCAGCTGTATCGTTATCAGAGTGAGAACCGGGAAACTCCTCATCTCCCATCTCACCATCTGGAAAGGGAGTAGACACTCTTTCTTGAGACCCAAGGCCGCCTGGCCTTTCATATTCATCTGAATCTATTTCCATGGAATCTTCACTAAACTCATCTGCAGTCCCATAACCATACAGCCATGTGTTATCCCATTGCAGGCTCTCTTCTGTAGAGTCAAATGCATCATGCCACCCTTCGTCCTCTATCTCCCCTGGGTCAACTGGTACCTGGCCCGGAGCCCCCAGGGTCTGCCCAAGTCCACCAGGCTGGAACCCTACACTATCCTCCCCTCCAGGGCCCCTCTGAGGCCGCCCGCGAGGACGGGGCTTTGCAGGGTAAGCTCTGTGAAACCGAGCTACCAAATCTGGAGCATGTACATCTTTAGCGTTGACCCAAGAGCATTCTTCAGGGCCATAGCCAAACCAATCTATTAAATATGGTAACTTACGGCATTGCATCTGAGCGTCAAGAATGTCTTTCATCTCAAATTCTTCTTCGCCCTCTCGCAGCACCGGCGGGGGAGGAGGTTTGACGGCATCCGGCCGTACCTCGTTGGCGGGACGAAGCAAGGAGCGATGAAACACAGGGTGAATCCGCATCCCTTTAGGAAGTTGAAGCTTGAATGCCACCGGATTAATTTGTGCCTCCACCCGATAAGGGCCCACAAAACGTGCGTCAAGTTTGCGGCAGGGTCTTTGAATGGGTAAATTTTTAGTGGACAACCACACTCGATCGCCTATCCGAATCTCAGATCCCTGCTGGCGATGTTGGTCCGCCACCCGTTTGTAATCCACTTTGGCCTGTTCTAACTGAGCTTGAAGTATTTCTTGTACTGCTGTCAACTCCTGCAGCCAGTCCTCGGCTGCTGGCACATCTCCGTATTTTACCACCAGAGGGCAGAAACGTGGGTGGTATCCATAGTTTGCAAAGAAAGGTGCTTCTTTGGTAGATCCCTGTGTAGAGTTATTGTAAGCAAACTCTGCTAGCGACAATAACGATGACCAATTGTCCTGTTGGTAGTTTACATAGCAGTGCAAATATTGTTCTAAGGTAGCGTTGGTTCTCTCCGTCTGTTCATCCGTCTGGGGATGATGGGCCGATGACATCCTGGCTTCAATCCCCAATAGTTGCTGGACGGCCTTCCAAAACTGCGATGTGAACTAGCTGCCTCGCTCTGTGACCAAACTATGCAGCAGCCCATGTAGATGGAAGACATGGTGTAAGAACAGATCTGCGGTTTCCTTGGCCATGGGCACTCCCACACATGGAATAAAGTGGGCCATCTTGGTAAATAGATCCACAACCACCAACACCGAGTTATATCCCTGGGCTACCGGTAGATCCGTGATGAAATCGGCTGAGATCACTTCGCACAAACAGTGAGGGGTCGGTAATGGTTGTAGCAAGCCCGCCGGCTTCCCCACTTGGTGCTTAGCCCTCTGGCACACAGGACAAGTATTTACATATTTTCCACATCGCGACGTATCTTGGGCCACCAGAACTCCCTCAGCACCAATTGCATGGTCTTGAATAGTCCGAAATGTCCCGCCGGCCGGCTGTCATGACATAACTAAAGAATTTCTTCCCTCTCCGATATAGGAGAAACAAAGACTTGGGTGCGTCTGCATAATAAATTGTCCTTGATGTGAAAGGGAAATTGCACTCCTTTTACCAGTTGCTCTTGGACCCACAGGTCCGCATCCTGACGAATCTAAATTCTCTCCATTAGCGTGCTCCTTTCAGGGGGTTTCGCTGCCAGACTCTTGTTTGTCTTGGCCTTGTCAGGAGCCCTTGGCAGCTCGATGGAGACCGCAAAATTTTCACTCCGCAGTAACTGTGACTCAGAGGAACCCTCCCGACCCCGAACGTATTCGGGCTTCCTGGAAAGAGCATTGGCTTGTTTGGTCTGTGCTGGAGTGACATAGTGAATCCTGAAGTGGAACCGCTCAAAAACCAACGGCCAACGTTGTTGCCTTTGGTTTAACTTCCGCACTGCTTTTAGATGCTCCAGGTTCCGATGATCCGTGTGCACCTCCACCAGATAACGGGACCCCTCAAGCCAGTGTCGCCAAATTTCAAATGCCATTTTTATGGCCAGCAACTCTTTTTCCCAAATGGTATAGTTTTTCTCTGGAGCCGTCAACTGCCTAGAATAGTAAACACAAGGTAACAAATCCTCTCCCTTGGGTTGAAGCAATACTGCTCTAACTGCAACATCTGAGGCGTCCGCCTGTACCACAAACAGGGTCCATGGATCGGGATGTTGCAAAATTGGTTGGGACGTGAACAATTGTTTGAGTCTTTGAAAGCCTGCTTCGGCTTCTGGAGTCCAACGGAACGGAACCTTGCCCCTCAGACACTGTGTGATTGGATCTGCCCACTTAGCTGTCAGGAATGGAATCTCTATGCCTGGGGCCAGAGTAGATTCCACTCTGCGATGAGTGGGATGAGGTTCAGCTGAGTCAGAAGGAGAGAACTGCAGCCATGAACTTTGCTCCACTTCTTTGCTAAGGATCACAATGGGGTTGTGAACTTTGCTCTAGTTACCAGGAGGATATGAAGTAATATCCAAGAGGACTACTGGGTAGGCTGAGTCAGGGTGGCTGATGCAATCTTTACAGGATGTTACATAGGGAGGGGGTTAGTATTTAAGGATTGTGGTGGAAGGGTTCGGGTGTCTTAGCTTTACAAGTTTGCTGTACTTCAATAAATCACCACTGGAAGACAAAGGACTTTTGGCGTGTCTTTTCTGGTTGAATTGGAGTTCCTGACAGAAGCTAAGACCCTGAAACTTTCCCAGGTGATGGAGAGGTTTTTCATGAAGCGGAGGAATACCTGGAGAGCTGGGATTTCACTATGGATGCAGCCCAGCAGGCTCAGGACGGGAGTGGAATACCATGGATGAGGTTGGCCTCCTGACCGGATTGGAGACCCAACAGCGATGGCGTGGGGCGGCTCCGTTCGGAAAGAGATACTCTCCGTTTGGTGCTGGAGATGGAAGTTGGATGTTCCCATCCCAGCGTGTCGGGAGCGGGGCTCTCGGCTGGGGCGGCGGCGGGCGCAGTAAGTCTAAAGATGCGGCGTATGGGAGTGAGACCACGGAGCCATGCTCTCCCACGGAGGTGGCAGTGTTGAAGGCTCGAATGGAGGCTATGGAGAAGACGCTCCGGAGGGGTGTCACAGCAGTTGGCAAAGAACCCTAGCCAAGACTCCATGTGGGGCCCGGTCGGTGGAGGTGATTTTACCCGCTATTCCTGGATGGATGAGGAGGGTTGAAACCCGCCCTAGATCTCTGGCAGGAGTGTGGGGGGGTGGATGCCCTGACTAGAGGGGCCCGAAGGAAGGGGTTGGAGGAACCCGGCCTAAAGCGGCGAGGATTCCAGGTCAGCCCAAGGCTGCAGGGCTGGGCCGAGGTATTCAGTTGCTGAGGAGGGATGGTGGAAGTGGCCATGCCCCTGTCTCGGCCCCAGCTGGTGGAGAAAGAAGACCCTGGTATGGTGAGAGAGGACCCCGGAAGGAACCACTTCGGGTGGAATTTGATGGCGAGGCTTGCAAGGTGGCCTTCTTTGTGGCGGCTGTGGGGACCATATGGAGGACTACGGCCACCTGTACCCCAGTGAAGGCAGCAGGGTGCGAGCTGTCGGTGCAGTGTTGAAGGAAGAGCGGCGGATTGGTACGCCCAGTGTCACGACCGGCGAGATCCGTGTTTGGGTGATCTCGAGAATTCCTTCGAGCGGTGAAAACTCGTTTCGTGATCCGTTGGAAAGAGTAAAGGCGAAGGAAGCGTTGAGGTGCTTGAAGCAAGGTAGCAGGTCGGTGACGGAGTATGCGGAGGAGTTCATGAGCCTGGCGGGAAGGTGGTGGAGTGGTCCCAGGCAACTCTTTTGGAACTGTTCAAAGAGGGATTGCGGCGTGAACTACTGGAATGGTGTTTGCATCGTGGAGACCCAGTTAACGTTGATGGGTGGATTCAGTTGGCTGGTGCTGTCGAGGGAATCTCTGGCTCAGGTCCAGCGACGGAAGTCTACTTCTGGACCTTTGCGAAATCGCGGCCTACGGCTAGGCGGCCGGCTGGGAATGAGAGCCAACTGAGAGGAACGAGAACTGGTGGCAAGTTAAAGGGGAAAGGCTTATGCTACATTTGTTCTCAGTCTGGACATTTAGCAATTCAGTGTCCACAAAGAAGAGGCCCTGATGGCAGACCTGTGGCGGTGGCTAGAGGGGCTTTAGGAGAGAAAGTCGAAGAAGGGGAAGGGGTGAGTGAGAAAGCCCCAAGCATTATGTGTGACATCGAGTTAAAGAAGAAGGGACAATATCAATCACATCAAGCATTAATTGACTGTGGGTGTTCTGAAAATATTATATGTCCCACATTAGTTAAGAATCTAGAATGTGAAACTCAGGAGTTACCGATTCCAGTGCACTTTGCTCAATTAGATGGTACCTTTGTGGAAGGGGCCCTTTCCTTTAGGGACCAAGTGGTTAAAGGGTAAAGTTGACAATTGGGAGGAACACTGGATTGTGTAGTGGCCCCAATTAAAGAACATGATATAATTTTGGGATTGCCATGGTTACAGCAGGCTGACCCGGTTATTGACTGAAAGCGGGTACCCTAAGGTGTCGGCCGAGGTGGATGTGAATGTGAGCATGACTGAGGGAAGGGGAAAAGGAAGAGCCAATGATTCCAGAAGAGTATGCTGATCTAAAGGATGTATTTAATCCAGTATTAGCAGATGGTCTTCCCCAGTCAGGAGGGTACAATGTAAGGTGGAATAAAAAGGAAGGAGCTGTATTGCCCAAGCCCAAAATATATCCTATGACGGAAAGAAAAGCTAGCGTTAAGAGAACAAATCGATGACTATTTGAGGAAGGGGTTTATCCAAAGGTCTGAGTCTCCTATAGCTGCTCCAGTCCTGTTTAGGGGAGAAGAAGGATGGCAAATTAAGACTGTGTATTGGTTACCGAGGGTTAAATACGATCAATTGTTATCCCTTGCCTCTGATTAAGGACCTATTAGGACAGATGGGAAAGGGGAAGTACTTTACTAAATTGGACAATTGTCCGGCGCCCCCGGCATTTTCATGCAGCTGATAAATGAGGTGCTGCACCCCCTGTTGTATAGGGGGGTATATGTATATTTAGATGATATAGTTGTGATTTCGCAAACCAAGGAGGAGCATGTGCGGTTGGTCCGAGAAGTGTTAGAGAGAGATTGAAGGAGGCAAGGCTATATGTGAAACTGAGCAAATGCGAATTTATGAGAAATGAGATTGACTTCCTGGGATATAGGATTAATAGAGAGGGGTGAGTATGGACCCAGCCAAGGTGGCAGATGTATTAGCTTGGGAAGCTCCTCGAACCAGGGAGGCAATTGCAGGCGTTTTTGGGTCTGGCTAATTTTTTATAGATCTTTCATTTCGGGGTTCGCAACGATCGTATTGCCCTTACCGAGTTGTTAAAGACAAAGGTATGGGAGAGGTAGGAAGGTGAGGGCACCTGGGGCTAAGTTGAGTTGGATGCCAGGGTGCCAGAAGGCTTTTGAGTTACTGAAGAAGGCGTTTACTGGAGGGCCTTTATTGAGACACCGGATCCCGCCAAACCTTTTGTAGTGCAGAGTGACGCCTCTGCTTGGGCATACGGAGGGGCTCTATTGCAGAAAGATGAAGGGGGGGGGTGCTAAAGCCCTGTGCATTTTTCTCCAAAAAGTTTAATGATCAGCAGCGGAGTTGGCCCATATGGGAAAAGAGGCGTTTGCCATTAGATATGCTTTGCAAACGTGGCGACAATTTTTGGAGGTGCTGTTCATCCCTTCAAGTGTTGACAGACCACCGGAACTTGCAGTTCTTGAGGGAGCCCCAGAAGTTGTCACCCAAGTTGTTGAGATGGGCTCAGTACTTGGCTCGATTTAATTTTGTGTTGAGGCATATTAGAGGAAAGACAATGTGGTGGCGGATGCGTTGTCACGTTATCCAGTGATGGGGGGAGAACCTCCTGCTGGGGTAGGGAGGCTGTTTACTAAGGATCAATGGGGTTTGAAAGTGCAGACCCGAGCCCAATGTAAACTGGAAGCGAAGCAGGACAAAGAGGAGTTGGAAGACTGGATGAAGGAGTTCCAGCGATGTTATGAAGGGGATGAGTGGTTAAAATCCCATGAGACTGAGTGCAAAAGGACCACGGGGTTGTGGCTAGTACGAGATAGGTTGTATGTACCGGCGGTACTGAGGAATAGGATAATGAAGTTGTTTCATGATCATAAATCTGCAGGGCATTGGGGATTCACCAAGACCTTCTTGGCAATTAGGAGTAGATATTGGTGGCCAGGAATGAGGTTGTTGGTGAAAGATTATATCAACCAATGTGAGGCTTGTGCTAGGGGGAAGTTGTCTACTGCTAAGCCTCCAGGATTAATTCAAGTGGTAGCCTCTCCTGTTAGACCCTGGACCCATGTAAGCACTGATTTTGTGGGGGAGTTGCCCTCCAGTAGGGGATACAAGTATATTTGGACGATCCTGGACCTGTTTTCTAAGCAGGCTCATTTTGTTCCTCTAACAGGATTGCCGTCGGCGGAAAAGTTAGCCAAGCTATATGTGCAACATGTGTATCGTTTACATGGATGTCGAGCAGGTGCTCAGTGATAGAGGGGTGCAGTTTACTGCCAAGTTTTGGGAGAAGTTTTTAGAGATGCTAGGGGCAGACCGTAAATTGACCACCTCTTATCATCCATGTTGTAACGGAGGCGTTGAGAGAACGCAAAAATCATTAGCTAGCTACTTGCGGATCTTTGTGAATGAGCAGCAGAGCGACTGGGCGGATCTGTTGCCATATGCGGAGGTAGCGTATAATGGCTCTGTGCATTCCTCCACGGGGAAAACTCCTCCGTGGTGTATGGGCAGGAGGTAGTCCCGTTGCCGGTTGGACTAGGTGCTTTCGTAGAAGATTCAGGAGAATGGAGGAACAGGGCTCAGGAGGAGTGGATAAGAGTGACGGAATCTTTACGGAAGGCTCAAAGTACATATAAGCGTTTTGGGGATAGGAAGCGACAAGAGGGGGAAGCGTATAAGGTGGGTGATCTAGTATGGTTGTCCACCCAAAATTTAAAACTGGGATTACCCTCTCGTAAGCTGGGCCCAAAGTTTATAGGACCATTTCGGGTGAATGAACGTGTGAATGAGGTTTCTTATCGGTTGGCTTTACCAAAGGTTATGGGAAAGATTCATCCTGTATTCCACTGTAACTTATTGAAACGGTATGTGAATCCCCTCGTACCACGATCTTGACCAGTGTTTTGTTTCCCCAGGGGGAGGACGAAGGAGGCATAATGTCAGGAATGGAATCTCTATGCCTGGGGCCAGAGTAGATTCCACTCTGCCATGAGTGGGATGAGGTTCAGCTGAGTCAGAAGGAGAGAACTGCAGCCATGAACTTTGCTCCACTTCTCTGCTAAGGATCACACAGCAACTCTTTTTCCCAAATGGTATAGTTTTTCTCTGGAGCCGTCAACTGCCTAGAATAGTAAACACAAGGTAACAAATCCTCTCCCTTGGGTTGAAGCAATACTGCTCCAACCGCAACATCTGAGGCGTCCGCCTGTACCACAAACAGGGTCCATGGATCGGGATGTTGCAAAATTGGTTGGGACGTGAACAATTGTTTGAGTCTTTGAAAGCCTGCTTCGGCTTCTGGAGTCCAACGGAACGGAACCTTGCCCCTCAGACACTGTGTGATTGGATCTGCCCACTTAGCAAAGTCCGGAATGAACTTTTGATAGTAATTGGCGAACCCCATGAATCTCTGAATGTCCTTTTTGTTGCTGGGGGCCTTCCACTGCACAACGGCCTCTACTTTGGAAGTGTCCATGGCAATGCCCTGTGGAGAGAGATGGTAACCCAGAAAGTCTACTGTGGTTAGATCAAACGCACACTTATCCAACTTGGCATAGAGTCCATGATCCCGCAACCGCTGCAGCACCTCCCGAACATGCCAGTCGTGAGACGCTTGATCCGGAGAAAAGATTAACAAATCATCTAAATATGTTACCAAATAACAGTCCAGCAGGTCTTGGAAGATATCATTCATAAAATGTTGGAACGTGGCGGGAGCATTACATAATCCGAAACTCATCACCAGGTATTCAAAAGCACCGTACTTGGTCTGGAACGCTGTCTTCCATTCATCCCCCTTCCAAATCCGGACCAGGCCCTGCGAAGATCCAGCTTGGTGTAGACCTGTGCACCACGCACTTTATCAAGCAACTTGAGGATGAGTAGCAGAGGGTAACGGTTTCGAATAGTGATATTGTTTAGCTCCCGATAATCATTACAGAGTCTTAATTCTCCTGATTTCTTCTTCACGAAAATTACTGGAGCACCCGCCGGAGACTGAGATGGCCAGATGAATCCTTTATGCAGGTTGATATCCAAAAACTCACGGAGAGCCACTTGCTCCGGTTCCAAGAGGGGATATAACCGGCCATGTGGGATAGGAGCATCGGGTTACAAATCAATAGCACAGTCGTAGGGTCGGTGGGGTGGGAGCTTCTCAGCTTCTTTTTCACTGAACACATCCCAAAAGTCTGAGTACTTTTTGGGCAAGGTAACAAGTGTCTCTACTTCCTGAGCTTGGCAAACCTGAGCCACTAAACAGTTCTTGTGGCAATATTCGGAGGCAAACTGTAACTCTCTTTTTCCCCATGAAATCTGGGGGTCATGCAAAGTCAGCCACAACACACCCAGAATGATTGGAAAATGAGGCACTTTGGTAACCAGGAAGGAAATGTCCTCTCGGTGCTCCCATATCCACATCTTGGTGGGAACCGTCCATTGACTCACCGGACCCAATTTTAAGGGCCGCCCGTCAATTGTCTGCACTACCTGAGGGTCTTTTAGATCTTCATATTGTAATCCAAGGGAGTTAGCATAGTCCCGATCATTAAAGTTGTTGGTTGCCCCCGAGTCAACCATAGCATGAACCATCATGGGCCCTCTCTCCGCTGACCATAAGGCAGGGGTACTAATTACGGTGATCGGGAGCACCTAGGTGATCTTCGGCCCTCTTCCAGGTGATCTTTGGGCCTCACCAGCCGGATGGCGCGCTCCTAGCATGCGCGCGCACATGCGCTCCCGCCACCGCCTTTGCGGGGCTTCTTTTGCCAAAATGAGGCTTTAGTGGGCGGGCCCTGGCGCTCGTCTTGCCACGCACGGTGTGGTGACATGACCGCCCATTGGTTGCTGCTGGGGGGGGGGGGGGAGCAAGGCGAAGGCACGCGCACGGATAGGATGCAAGGCTGTGGGAGGGATGGAGGGAATGTGTGTGTGTGTGTGTGAGAGAGAGAGAGCCAAGGAGAGAAGAAAGAAATCCGGAGAACTTTTTCATATCCTTTTGGCAGGCAGGCAGGCGGGCGGGCGCTAGAAGGAGAGAGAGAGAGAGAGAGAGAGAGAGAGAGAGAGAGAGGCGAAGGAGGCCGGGCAAAGACGGGCAAAGCCAAGCAAGCCCCGCCGCAAACCCTGCTGCTGCCCTTGGGACTCCCATTCCAAGCCGAGACCTGGGTGAGTGAGCTGTGTGGGCTGCTTTCTTTCCTTGGTTGGGGGCGAGGAGGGAGGGCTCCGCTGTGTTCCTGGGGCTGAACCCGAGGAGGAGGGGGCTGCGGGGATGGAGACTCCACTTGCTGCTGCTGCTTGTGCCCTCGCCGCCTTTCTCTGCCTCGCCCTCCCTCGCCCTCTAAGGAGAAAGGCGGCGAGGGCCCACGGGAGAGAGGGGGGGTGGCTCTTCAGAGCTGGCTAGGAAAAGCCTCTCTCTCTCTCTCTCTCTCACCTCCCCCGTGGGCATGGACTGCCACCAGTGGGAGGGGTCCTCCTTCCTGCCAGCCGTCCACTTGGGCGTCCTTTCTGAGTGACACCCTCGAAAGGAAGGAAGGAAGCCCCCTGCTGCATCTGTCACTTTGGGAAGCACCTCTTCCACTCTTCCTTCTCCTGCCCAGGTAAGGAAGCCTCGAGGGGGGGGGGGGGGAGGCTGTCATCGGGAGGCTCCAGTCTCACATGGGTTCCTCTCTCGGTTGAGTTTCCCGGCCCAGGCAGCAGCCAGGCGGCCCCTCTTCCCAGCCCTCCGTCTTCCGAGCCGCCGCCAAAGCCATATCTGACCGGAGCGCTGGTGGGTGCACCTATAAATACCCTCCTGCTGCATGTGTGGGAGGGGCCTGCTGTGCATGCAAGAAGCAGGATGGGATAGGGACTTCCTGCTTCATGAAAGCACGCAGCAGGAAGGCAATGAAGACATTAAGAGAGAGCACGTGCGCAGGCAAGGAGGAACCCCTTCCCGGGTGCGCGTGGCGGCGAGTTTGTGGGCAGGCAAGAAAGAAGACCCGCACGGATGGAAGGCTGCAGTACGAGCGTGCGCATGCCCATGCGCGCACGCTCACATGCACAACAGGTGATCTTTTCAACTTGATTGTTCATATAGTAGCTCTCATGATGAAAAAGTGTGAGCAACCCTGCCATAAGGTGACCAGCAACAAAAACAAGACCCCAGTCTGAGTCTCTGGAGGTGATGATGCGACCGAGCCGGCGAGCCTTTCTAATCTCGGTTGGTTCTTCCCCGCCTGTAGCACCCCAGCCTCCATTCCAGCCGGGTGGGGGTGGGGCCTGCTCCGGGGGTCCCGATTGCTTTAGATCAAGATGGAGGAGACGAAGGGGCCGATGGGTATGTTTCTCCGACAGACAGTTTGCAATGGGAAGACACCTGGCCTTCTGCTTATTCGGATGATGAAGGCCAACCAGATTCAGGCTCAGATTGTGAATATGAGAGACCGGGAGGTTTTGGTTCACAAGAGCGCTTGTTTTTGCCAGCTGCCGAGGAGGGCATGGAAGCTGAGGCAGCACCGGGTTCTCAGGATGATAACGGGCCAGATGGTGCTGAGACCGAGAGTTGCTTCGACCGTAGGAGGAATATTGTGGCTAGCCGCAAAGATTGGAAGCGGGGAATGGAGACGCGCTGGACCTAACTATACACCGGGTGGGAAAGTTCCTCAGTTTGGCGGCCACGTATTTGCTGGACATACACATCGGTGGTCTGCTGCTCCCTAGAAGCCATAGTTTGGCTTACCTTGCCAAGTACTGCCAAGAGACCTTGTTTATTTCCAAGAACCTTGGATTGCCTTGCTTTGCTCCACAGACTAAGTTTGCTTTGGATTTAACTTGCCTTGTTTTTATGGACTTTGCTTTTGAAAATTCCCTGCTTTTTGGATTTGATTTTTGAACACTAATTGCTAATTACCTTGGACTATTTGATCTCATTTCTTACTTGGACATTCTATCTTTTTCACCTGAAACCATTTGTGCTTAATAAATAGTTAATTGACATTGTCTGTGTGTGTGTGTGATTAAGGGGCAGGGCCAGGTCCCGCGTTGTGACACCGCCGGTGGATGATGCTCCTCGCTCCCTGCGGGCAACTCCAACGTAGCAGCGGCGACCCGCGGGCGGACCCGACTCTTCATTGGACACTCGCGGGAGAAGTGTCCGGAGGCCCCGTAATACCAGCATAAGTTTAGCCTCTGTCGCCTGGCCTTCTCTGCCGCATTGATCTTGGGACGGACATGCCCTTTCTGCATCGGCTCTACCTCGTACCTGGGGGTTGCTGGAGGCGCCGGTCGATAGGGAAAATGATCACTATCCCCGGGCGTCTCTTTCTTGGCCACCGGCCACTCCGCCAGGCCCCGCGCCCACTGCTTCCGTGCACATAGATTGGCGTCTAATCGCAAAATTAAGGCAATGAGGGCTTCCAGAGTAACGGGAAGGTCCGCCGTCTGGAGGACCTCATTCTGTAACTTGTAGTGGAGGCCATCTAAAAACTGTGCCCGTAAGGCGGGGTCATTCCACTGTACTTGAGATGCCAATACCTTGAATGTGGATATGTATTGGGACAGTGAGGTGTCTCTCTGGGTCAGCCGCTTCAGCTTCCTTTCTGCCAGCTCGGTGTTGACCGGTGGTCCCCAAGTAGCCTTGATGTGCTCCAAAAAGGCCTGGGCGGTACACGCCTGTACCGCATCAGCATTTAACAAAGTGGTTGCCCAGGACGCCGCCGTTCCTTCCAACAGGTTGTAGATGAACACCACCTTGGCCCTTTCGGTGGTAACTTCTGTGTTCCGGACTTCCAGGTAAGTGGTATATTGTCCAACAAAAACATGAACAGCCAAAGGGTCCCCGCCATACCGTGGCAGGAGAGCAATTGTGGGATTTGTCCCGCACGAGTACGAAGATCAACAACCTCCTGTTGAAGCCTCTGGAAATCCGCCAGATTTGGATCGGCCATGGCCGCTCTGCGACGACTGCGCCTTCAGGCCATGGTGTGACTAGAGGTGTTGGAGACCTGAAGCCAGCTGTATCGTTATCAGAGTGAGAACCGGGAAGCTCCTTGTCTCCCATCTCACCATCTGGAAAGGGAGTAGACACTCTTTCTTGAGAACCAAGGCCACCTGGCCTTTCATGTTCATCTGAATCTATTTCCATGGAATCTTCACTAAACTCATCTGCGGTCCCATAACCCTCCAGCCATGTGTTATCCCATTGCAGGCTCTCTTCTGTAGAGTCAAATGCATCAGGCCACCCATCGTCCTCTATTTCCCCCGTGTCAGCTGGTGCCTGGCCCGGAGCCCCAAGGGTCTGCCCAAGTCCACCCGGCTGGAACCCTACAGGAGCTGGATCTCTCCCGTACCCGGACGACCCAGCCACAGGATCTCCGTCTTATACCGGATTCACCTTCAACCTACTGGCTCGCAGCCATCCAGTAACGGCTTCAAGGCAACAATGGAAATTATCGGGTACGGAATTGGGCCAACCTTCCATCCCCAGAATGAGCTCGGTGTCATCACCATATTGGTGACACTCCAGCCCAAAGCTGCACACCAACTGAGCAAGTGGTCGTACATAGATGTTAAATAATAAAGGGGAGAGAATTGCCCCCTGAGGCATCTCCCCACAAGGATCTTGTGTTGGCACCAAATGAGACATCCAGGCGCCCCTTCTTACCCCTTCTTACTGATCGGTTCCGGAGGAAGGAGGACAGCCAGTTTAAGGCTGCCCCCCTCACCCTGGCAAGATCATAATCGACAGTGTCGAACGCTGCCATGAGGTCCAATAACACGAGCAGCGCCGATCCACCCTGATCTAGTTGGCAACACAGCTTGTCTGTGATGGTGACCAGCACCATCTCCGCCCCATGCCCTGAACGGAAGCCGGACTGGAAGGGGTCTAGCCAAGTTGCATCATCTAGGTAGGACTGCAGCTGCTCCATTGCTGCCCTTTCAACCACCTTGCCCAGGAACGATAAATTCGATACCGGGCGGTAGTTGGAAGGGACCGATGGATCTAAAGTCAGCTTCTTCAGCAATGAAGTGACCACTGCCTCTTTCAATCCCTCTGGAAACATTCCTTGCTCAAGGGAGGTGTTAACTAGTTTCAACAGAGGGTTACGTAACTCCTCCAGGCTGGCTTTCACCAACCAGGAGGGGCACAGATCGAGGGAGCAAGTGGTCGGTCTAGTTGCAGTGACTATCCTATCAACAGCTTCTGCATCCAGTGGCTGAAACCGGTCGAAGGTGGGCCCGGCAAGAGGCCACGGAGTCTCAAGTTCACTAACTGTATCAAGAGTAGGAGGAAGGTCCTGGCGGAGGGCAGAAATCTTGTCCGCGAAAAAGCTCTGGAAAACCTTGGCAGAAAGGGCCTGATTGTTATTCTTTGGGATGGTAGGGACCATTGTCAAGGACCTAATTACTTTAAACAATTGTGCCGGGCGTGAGCTGGTAGACGCTATCAAGGTTGCATAATATGAATGTTTCGCTTCCTTGAGATAAGCTTGCTACAGGATTGTTGGGGAAGGTATCCCTCTCTCTAATATAATCTAGGCTAGCTCCTCATTGAGCTGGAGACTTGTGCAGTCAGCGATGAAACCCAACTATCCCCCTATTTTCACCTTGGGCTGCTCAAGTCTATCAGGTTCAGCAGCTTCTTCAGCTTATCATGAGCTTGTTTGGCTAACGGGCTTTGTCAGCATATTTGCAATCATACCTCCTGATTTGCAATATTCCAGCCCACATAATCCTTCTTCACAAGCAATTTTTAACTATATGATAATTTGTAACCACATGTTAAAGTAGTGGGCGGATTCTCTTTGTCTGGAAATATTTTAGACAACCTTGATTGTCTTCACAGACTTCTACTGGTTGGTTCCCTAATTCCAATAGCAAGCAGTACCATGTGAAGTCATTTTAGTGGTTTGCGTGCTTTCACTGTGAACACATTATTTGCTTCAGTTATACGAGGCAACTATATTTTGTTTCTGTGTGGTCCAGTCCATCAGCGCATCTCCATGTTTGGTTGGTTGACTGGTCCTCCTGCACAGTCTTCCACTTGCCGAAAGGTCAGGTCTCGTAATCCTGCTGGCGTACAGTAATTTTTCCAATAGCTCTGTATCCAAGCTATCGGCTGGTAACACTTCACTTCAGCGTGCCTTCTCGGTAGCAGCGCCTAACTTATGGAATGCCTTGCCGGAGGAGGTCTGAGCAATAACAGACTTGTCCTCCTTCTGGCAGGCGTTTAACCTTTAGAGGCCCCGCTTAACCCACATTCTCTGTTTTAGTATAAATTGTTTTTATTTTGTTTTAAATGCTGTTTTTGGGATTATGTTTTATGCTTGCGCTGTGAACCACCCTGAGCCTATTGGGAAGGCTGGTATATAAGTTGAAATAATAAAGAAAGAAAGAACTCAAGGCGGGCTACAGGTTGGCATATTTTGATGCCATGCATTCCTAAAGTGCAGTTAAAACAATCAACATAACAATATAAAACATATATAAAAACCATTAAAACATAGAGTCATCAGTGTCATCCTATTAAAATGTTTTCTAATCACATCATCTGGTCATTTCATGTTCATCATGCATAGTTTCATGTTTTCTATCCCCATGCATTCTCAAAGCCTTGCGCAAAGAGCCAAGTTTTTACCTTTTTACAGAAAGTCAGGAGGGAGGGGGACAATATCATATCCCTGGGGAGGGAGTTCCTTAGCCCGGGGGGGGGGGGGCACCACTGAGAAAGCCCTGTCTCTTGTCCCCACCAATTATGTCTGCGATGCAGGCGGGATTGAGACCAGGGCCTCCCCCAATGATCTTAAGCTCCTAGATGGTTCATAGGAGGAGATATGTTCAGACTGGTAAGCTGGGCCAGAACCATTTAGGACCAGCATTTTAGCCTCTCAGTGTATGGCGACTCTATCAACTCCACTCAGAATCCTAGGATTATGGGGAAACCCAGTCAAACTTTTCAGTTAATACACTTTACCCTCCAACAAGGTTAATAATAATAATACACTTTATTTATATTCCGCTCTTTTCTCCCCGAAGGGGACTCAGAGCGGATTACCTTACACATACGGCAGACAGTCCCTGCCGACTGACATACAATTACAATACATTGTACAGACAAACAGGTGCAATTAGAAGCATTTTTTCTCTCTTCTGGCTGCGTCGCGGGTACGGTTGCTCCATTACGTCACAAGGGGGTGCTGTTGCTTCATCCTCAGACGAGAGCCTCTGGTTCCGCATTCCACCTCCGGCAGCTGATCTTCCTTTTTTAAAAAAATTCAGGTGTTGTAAAGTCCTTATAAAAATCCTTCCCCGCTGAGCGGTCACTAGTTCATCTACTCACAGCTGGCTTGTTTTCGATCTGTTAGGCGAACAGTGAACAGGGCTCACAGCTGGGTGTCCAGACCAGCCCGGGAATCGAACATGCAACCTTCAGATTGCAAACACAGCTGTTGTTACCGCTGTGCTATCTCTCCGGCCCAGGTTGGGGGGATGGAGCAATTTTGTCTCCTCCCCACGAATAGAGATAAGTTGGTTCCCTGGAACCTTCCAGTAGAGGAGGCGGGGTTGGCCTTGTTGTGTGAAATCATACCATCTGACCGCAACTCGGAGAAGGGCGTTAGAACATAAGAACATAAGAAGAGCCATGCTGAATCGGACCTCAGCCCATCTAGTCCAGCATTCTGTATCACACAGTGGCCCACCAGTTGTACACGGGGGTCTCGAGCAGAAGGGAGGGCAAAACCCTGACCTGCTCCCGACCCCCACAACCAGTACCCAGGGAAATCCTGCCTACCTCAACCAACTCCGAGGTGGCACTTGAATGTCATTTTCAGTAACTACCGATACACTTAGTATCCATGAATGTGTCTAATCCTGCCTTGAAGTTGTTCAGGCTGACAGCTGTCACAACCTCTTCTGGAAGTGAGTTCCATAACCCAATGACCCTCTGGGTGAAGAAATTTTTCCCTTTATTAGTCCTAATTTTCCTACCTTGGAGCTTCAGGGAGTGCCCTCTAGTCCTAGTGTTTTGTGACAAAGAAAATATTTTTTCTTTATTCACCTTTTCTATCCCTTGCATGATTTTATACACTTCGATCAAGTCACCTCTTAGACGCCGTCTTTCAAGGCTGAAAAGACCGAGGCGTTGCAACCTGTTTTCATAAGGGAGCCGCTCCATCCCTTGGATCATTCTTGTTGCCCTTTTCGGTACCTTTTCCAGTTCCGTTATATCCTTCTTAAGGTGCGGAGACCAGAATTGTACACAGTACTCCAAATGTGGCCTTACCATCGATTTGTAGAGAGGTAATACAACATTTGCTGACCTATTTTCGATTCCCTTTCTGATCATGCCAAGCATAGAATTTGCTTTTTTCACTGCTGCTGCGCACTGGGTTGACATCTTCATTGAGCTGTCCACCAAAACCCCAAGATCCCTTTCCTGGTTTGTCTCGGAAAGCTTTGACCACATCAATTGGTAGGTGTAGTTGGGGTTCTTTGCCCCGATGTGCATGACTTTACACTTGTTTAGGTTAAAATGCATTTGCCACTTTGTTGCCCATTCACTCAATTTCGAGAGATCTTTCTGGAGCTCTTTACAATCAGTTTCATTTTTAACTACCCTGAACAATTTAGTGTCGTCTGCAAACTTTGCTACCTCAGAATTCATTCCTACATCCAGATCATTAATGAATAAATTAAAAAGTAACGGACCCAAAACTGAACCTTGGGGTACGCTACTTCTCACCTCTTTCCACCCAGAGAAATGTCCGTTTATTACCACCCTTTGTTTCCTACAGTTTAGCCAGGTTCCAATCCAGGACAAGACCTGTCCTCTGATTCCATGGCTGAAGAGCTTATTTAGGAGCCTTTGGTGAGGGACTTTGTCAAAAGCCTTTTGAAAGTCAAGGTAAACAATATCGACTGGGTCCCCTTTATCTATGTGTTTATTTACACCCTCAAAGCATTCTATCAAGTTAGTAAGACATGATTTGCCTTTGCAGAAACCATGTTGATTTTCTTTCAGCAATGCCTGTTCTTCTATGTGCCTAGTAATATTTTCTTTAATAATGGTTTCCATCACTTTGCCTGGAACTGAGGTTAAACTGACTGGTCTATAATTTCCTTGCTCCAGTTCTTTGGAATGCGTTACCTCCTGAGACTCGAGCTTTACGAAATTTGTTAGCTTTTCGTAAAGCCTGTAAGACCGCATGGCGTAAATAGATAAGTAATACAAAGGTTGGTATATATTTAAGGCACCCCTTAAGGGTGTGGGTCATTATGCAAACACTCACCTAGAGGTTAATTTTAGGGGGTGAGATGATTTAGAATGGCCCAGAAATCGGGAGAGTCTGGTCTCAAAAATTGAGAGAGATTTCACCGGACGTTTCCCTCACGGGTTGCCCGGGTTTAAATCTCCAGGGGACCCAGGTATTATGCCTGAATAGCTGAGGGGCAGATTTTAGAAGACGCTACCTCAGCTTACACACACCAAGTTGAACTGGCACCTAAAGTTAGTTGAGTTAACAGTTAAATAGGTAACTATCAATAAAAGTTGCCCATAATTTTAAATTCATATTATGTGTCTGTCATGTTATTTCGGGGAGTTGGAAGACAATTGCCAACATCTAGATGAATTCTCTCTCCACTGAAAGAAAATACATGCTGGACAACCCCTCCTTGGTACTGGTCAAGACAGAGCTCCAACCTACCTTTAATGGCTAGTCCTAATGTCTGAATCTGTGGACATTTAGACTACCATTCACCTGCAAACCCATTGACTGATTTAGCTGAACCCATAAGACAACACTTGCATCAATCCCATTATTTCAGTGGGTTGCTACTCTATTTGTGACTAGCAATTAGAATTTAGCTTCAAAAGAGGGTGCTTTAGCAAATGTGATAGCAAATGCTGTCCTACAAATAAACGAGGAATGCAGCTCTGTTCCCTCCCACTGATCACCTTCTTTCCTTTTGCAGCAGTCTGAAGCTGTAGACCTTGAAGAAGGTTCAAGTTAGACCAGATCTCCTTTCTGGCTGCTTCATCTGCCATCTTGTCTCCAGGTCTGAACCGTGGAAGAAGCCTCAATTGTATCCTCATTTCAGTTTCTCCTTGAGCCATACACCTGCTGTGGTCCAGGGAAGGAACAATGCTTGTTTTTCTTCTATTTTGTCAGGGAGGGATGTCAACCGTCTCTTCTCCAGACAATAAAGTATATCATTTCCAGCATTTACTGTATGTGTATATGTTTTCCTTTTACTTTAATGCATTTTGAACAAGTCCGGTCTCAGCATATGTAGTCAGCCCTTCACATTCGCTGGGTCTATTGATTAAAAATGCAGGTAGGTAAAGCTAAGAATGTAGTAAAGGAAAAAAATCCACTGATATCCCCCATTCTGACAAAGGGAAACACTAATACATGGAGCAAGAGTTGCCAGATGTACAAGCTGGGTTCAGAAAAGGCAGAAGAAGAATAGACCAAATGGCCAATATCTGCCGGATAATGGAGAAATATATAACAGCAAAAATACAGTTCCTGCCTACTTACACACTAATAACTCAAGAATCAGGAAAGGATGAATTTCATATATATCTATATTGTAACTTTCAAATAAGTATATCATCTAATCATTCAACAATGTATAAATCATATGGTTCGTCTAAAGGCGCATAGAAACAGAGTATCCTCACAATAAACAATCAAACCCGCATTACTCACAGTACCCGTCAGCTGGATAATATAACACAAAGTCAAGTATATATCTCAATGATATTTGTGTCCCGGTGGTGGAATCAATCATCAAAGAAAATTATAATCCTGGGGCCGATGGCCAAACGTTGAGTTGTAAATCTTGCAAAGGGTAAATCCAGCGGTACGCGGTGTCACGGTTCCAGTAATCAATATTGAATAACTCTGTAGTATAGAGATCAATGGGATGTCCATCTATGGGTAAATCCGTGTACGGCAACCGACCCGTTTCAAATCTCTCTTCGTCAGAGTGGCCCCATATGGGTTGACATGCAAGCGACAATATTTCCGTTTATTTATTATTTTGTTCGTGCCCCCGCTTTTATGTGGGGATGACGAAACGTGAACTGAGGAAACGAATGGGTGAACATAAAAGTGGGATTTTAGCCAGCAATGAGGATACTTTTCTATACAGGCATTTTAAAACTGTCCACAATTCACGTCCAGAATTTAAGTTTGTAGGTTTACAGCATGTTTCCATACATCCACACTGCGTTTTTAAAATGCGAAAGGTCCTGGATAATCCGCACCAAATTGTCACGATGCAAGGACTCGGCCGGCCCCTTAATCACACACACAGAGACGGTAATCAGCTAACTATTTATTGAGTAATAAAGAACAGGTGAAAAGATAATTGTCCATAAAAAGATAGGAAAGTTCAATCCAAAAATAGGGAGTGCGTAGAATAGTCCAAAAGCACAGGCTTAGCAATAATAATGTCCAAAGGCAAACAAAGCGGATCAAGAAACAGGGCTCCGCAGAACCAAGCGGATCCTGAAACAAAGAAGTATTCAAACAGGGTCCAAGAAAACTTCTTGGCAAGGCACGAGCCGGCAACTTGGCTCCGTGATCCTTCGCTCGCTTCACTTTGCTTAGATTAGAAGTGGCCGAGGTACTGAGGATCCGTTCCCACGGATCCTATACTTAAACCCCGGGCGAGGCCCCGACGCCTAGGCTTCGGCGGTAATCTGTGCTACGAGATCTAGCGCTTCTCTGGCGCTCTAGACTGCGGTGCCATTCCCTCCTACTGGACTCGATGCTCCGTCTCCTATCAAAGCTTCGTCCTTGCCTCCCCGCACCTGCCTCACTATCTTCGTGAGAGTCAAACTCCCTTTCCGTTTCCATGGCCTCATCGCCCATGTTTTCCCAAATTCGCTCCTGAGATCGGTACCCCCCCCCCCCGGCTTCTCATAACATTCATCGCTATCAGCACTTTCTGACTCAGCCTGACCTTCCCAGTCCTCGTAAACATCTGGCCATCCTCATCCCAAGCCAGGCTCTCTGTGGGAGAGGAAGGCCCAGCTAACTCATTAACCCCTTCCTCCATTTCCTCCTCAGCTGCGGCTGGCTCCAATGCAAGTGGGACCCCCGGTGCTGCCCCCTGCCCCCCAGGCACGAAAGAGAACTGGGTTGCTACACAAATGTGAGCAGCCAATAGGTTTAAACGAGACTCTAAGTTTGACGGATATTTTGCTTTAAGGTAAACTGTAAGTCTCTCCCTGATATGCATTGTAATTAACCTGCGCCGAATTAAGTATTTAAGCAGCTTCCCAGTGTGAGCTTTTACTGAATTTGCGGTCCTACACCATTGAGGTGCATTATTTTATGCTGTGATATCAGCGTTGCTATTAAGCATTTTCATTTATTACAATTGGTAAGTGTATGTTCAATCTCCTACCAAATGTTACTTGCCTTCTATTATTTCAGGATACTATTAAGTATGCTTATATTACAGAAATATTGTCGCTTGCATGTCAACCCATATGGGGCCACCCTGACGAAGAGAGATTTGGATCGGGTTGGTTGCCGTACACGGATTTACCCGTAGGTGGACATCCCATTGATCTCTATACTACAGAGTTATTCAATATTGATTACTGGAACCGCGACGCCGCGTACCCCTGGATTTACCCTTTGCAAGATTTACAACTCAACGTTTGGCCATCGGGCCCAGGATTATAATTTTCTTTGATGATTCCACCACCGGGACACAAATATCATTGAGATATATACTTGACTTTGTGTTATATTATCCAGCTGACGGGTACTGTGAGTAATGCGGGTTTGATTGTTTATTGTGAGGATACTCTGTTTCTATGCGCCTTTAGACGAACCATATGATTTATACATTGTTGAATGATTAGATGATATACTTATTTGAAAGTTACAATATAGATATATATGAAATTAATCCTTTCCTGATTCTTGAGTTATTAGGATAATTGAGAAAGGCAGGGAGTTTGAGAAAAAACATCTATTTCTGTCTTATTGACTATTCTAAAGCCTTTGACTATGTGGATCATAATAAATTGTGGCACGTTCTTGGTGGTATGGGGAGACCTAGTCTCCTTGTCTGTCTCCTGAGGAAATTGTATAACGACCAAGTAGCATCACTAAGAACTGACAATGGAACAACAAACTGGTTCAATTCTCACCATCCCTATTCAACTTGTATGCAGAACACATCATGTGACGTGCAGGGCTTGAAATTTGCTGGAAGATACAATAACAACTGTAAATATGGAGATGATCCCACTTTAATGGCTGATCGCGAGGAGGAGCTGAGGAGGCTTCTAACCAAGGTGAAAGAAGAAAGAAAAAAGGGCAAAAGCTAGTTTGCAGTTAAACATAAAAAACCCAGAATTATGGCAGACAGACTGATTGATAACAGGAAAATAGAGGGAGAAAATGTGGAAGCAGTGACAGATTTGTATTTCTAGGCACAAAGATTACTGCAGACACAGACAGCAGCCAGGGAATCAGAAGACGTTTCCTTCTTGGGAGGAGAGCAATGACCAATCTCGATAAAAGTGTGAAGAGTAGAGGCTTCACACTGGCAATGGCGATCCACATAGTTAAAACAATGCTATTCCCCATAGTTACCTATGGATGTGAGAGCTGGAACATAAGGAAGGCTGAGATAAGGAAGAGCGACGCTTTTGAACTGTGGTGCTGGAAGAAACATCTGGGAGTGCCTTGGAATGCGGGAAGATCAAACCGGTCCATACTTCAGGAAAGAAAGCCCGACTGCTCACTGGAGGAAATATGAGAAGCAAAGATGAAGTCCTTTGGCCACATCATGAGAAGACAGGAAAGCTTTGAGAAGAGAATGATTCTGAAGAAAATGGAAGGAAAAAGGAAGAGGGGCCGACCAAGGGCTAGATGGATGGGTGGTATCCTTGAAGGGACTGGCTTGACCAGGGGTGGGCAATTATTTTTTCCAAGGGGCCACACAAGAGCCAAAAATATTATGGAGGGCCGCACCTAAAGGCTGAACTGCATTCTACATAATATTAATTGTATTTATATCTATAATGATAATGATAATAATAATAATGGCACTACATTGCGTTTTTGATATATTAATCAGACTGATAAGAGTATATGTTGTCATGATAACAGCCATGAAAAAAGAGAGGTTGTCATAGGAAAAAATGACATTTATTCACTCAAATTTGATAAAACAATGGTTAACAAAATTTGAACATTTGTATCATTTGTGATTCATTATATTAATGATCATTTTCAGTCACATTCACTTCAAAGCACCTTTTGAGCTTCACTTATTCCTGGAAAGAATAAGAAACATTGCCTACATTTTTGGTTTAATCACCTCATTTGGTGCTATTATTCAGTTATTTTTTTCTTATTCAGTGAGAGAAATCAAGTCTCTGTTGGTCTTTAACAAGTGCATCAAAGTCAGGTTGAATGTCAGAGGTGGAGGTGCGAAGCACCCTGACAGATGGCCATCCAGCTTCTGTTTAAAAGCCCCCAAAGAAGGAACCTCCACCACACTCCGGGGCAGAGAGTTCCACTGCTGAACGGCTCTCACAGTCAGGAAGTTCTTCCTAATGTTCAGGCGGAATCTCCTTTCTTGTAGTTTGAAGCCATTGCTCCATTGCGTCCTGGACTCCAGGGCAGCAGAAAACAAGCCTGCTCCCTCCTCCCTATGACTTCCCCTCACATATTTATACATGGCCCTCATCATGTCTCCTCTCAGCCTTCTCTTCTCCATGCCCAGCTCTATTTTTTAAAAATGCTTTATTCTATTCATTTTAAAACACATGAAATTAAAAAAAAACATTTGATAAAGTGCGACAAATGACAGGGGTAGTAGGGGGGGCAGTGATAGGGGAAGGACGGGGCAGGGGGGAGGTCACGTAGGGTAGTGAATGGGAAAGACAACAAAGAACAATACATTGCAAGTACTTCCATCCTACGCAAATTCCCTTACATATCTTTAAATTGAGATAGAACTCATTAGAGTCCATCTGGGTCTTATCTCATGCCTGTCTGGTATCAAATCTAAATAGAAAAAACCTCATATTTCATATCCATTTTAATCAACCATTCGTATTTTTGTCCTTTGAAGTAGTTTATGAGTTGTGTCCAGTCAGTCTTTGTCATATTTATATTTTCTCTTAAGGTCTGTGTTAGGCAGTCCATCTCAGTGTTTCCCAACCTTTTTTGAGCCGCGGCACACTTTTAACATTAAAAAAATCCGGGGGCACACCACCAACCAAAATGACACAAAATGACACTCTAACACGGTAAAGAACGGTTGGGGGTTGGTGGCCTGCTAGGAGCAGCTGCTGAGAGTGCCGAAGTCGGGGAGGGGGCGGAGCCAGGCTGCGCCATGCCCCGCCCCTCCCCCCAGCTTCAGCTCTCCTACAGAGGAGGAGCATGAGCGGTGAATGGGCTTCAGTGGGCGGGGCTCCTCCACGCGGCTTCAGCGAGCGAGGGGCGAGAGTCATGGTGGGAGTCATGGCGGATTGGAGGCTGGCTGGGGAAACAGCCGAAGGAGGTGGCGCCCCGGTCCCTTCTTCTTTTTCTTCGCCACTGCCCGGCCCTTCCTCCTCCTCCCTAAGCAGCAGGAGTTCGGCAGGAAGGGGGAGGAAGGGGGCAGAGAGCTTTCTCACGGCACAGCAGGAGGTCCTTCACGGCACACTAGTGTGCCACGGCACACTGGTTGAGGAAGACTGGTCCATCTGCATCACATCTAGGAGCTTCATTGTCCATTCTTCAAGTGTTGGAATATCTTCTTCCTTCCACTTCCTTGCAATAGTTAACCTTGCCGCTGTTATACAATATATACATATTTTTTCATTATTTTCTTCTATTTGGAAGTCTAGTAGACCTAATAACAGGTATTCTGATCTGAAATTAAATCTTATCCCTAATTTTTTTTGTATTTCGAAGTATATTTTTTTCCAGAAGCTTTTGATCTTATCACAGCTCCACCAGCTGTGATAGAAGCTCCCGATTTCTTTTTTGCATTTCCAACAACGGTTATCATAGTCATTACTGTATCTGGCAATGGCTGCTGGTGTGAGATACCATCTATGTATTATCTTTAAAGTATTTTCTTTAAGATCGTAAGAGTACGTAAACTTTAAGTGGGTTTTCCAGATTCTTTCCCACAACTTAAAGGCAATGTTGTGGCCAAAGTCCTGAGCCCATTTAATCATGCAGGGTTTTTTTTTTTACCATTTCAGGCTCTGTTTCCCATGCCAGTAATTTTTGATATATTATTGATATTCTTTTATTGATATTCTTTTATTTTTCTTGTATTGTCAAGATTTTTTTATTTCTGCTAGAGTTTTCAGCATTGGTCCTGATTCTGTTTTTGTTAGCATAGATTCATATTTCAGCCAGCTAGCCTTGCCATATTGCCTTCTATAATAGGCTTCTTGCGGCGATAGCCATCGTGGTGTTTTTTCCATTATTCTATTTTTGTGTTTCTCCCATATCCGTAATAAAGATCCTCTAATGCCCAGCTCTTGAAGCCACTCCTCATAGGGCTTGTTCTCCAGTCTCTTGAGAACAATTTATACATTATATAAATGTAATGTTCATTTGTGAGATTAACATAACTCAAAAACCACTGGACAAATTGCTGCCACAAGACACCTACTAACACCCAAAGAGTGACCATCACTCAAAAAATTGATTTTGTCATTTGGGAGATGTAGTTGCTGGGAGTTATAATTCACCTGCAATCAAAGAGCATTCTAAACTCCACCAATGATGGAACTAAACCAAATGTGGCACATGGGACTCCATGACCAATAGAAAACACTAGATGGGTTTGGTGGGCATTGCCCTTGAGTGTTGTAGTTGTAGTTCACCAACATCCAGAGAGCACAGTGGACTCAAACAATGTTGGATCAGGACCAAACTTGGCACAAATACTGAATACGCCCGAATGAGAACACTGGTGGAGTTTGGGGGAAATAGAGGTTGACAATTGGGAATTGTAGTTGCTGGAAGTTAACCTACAATCAAAGAGTACCTTGAAATTCAGCAACAAAGGAATTGAACCAAACTTGGCACACTGAATTCTCAAGTACTGAAAGGGTTTGCTGGGCATTTACCTTGAGTTGGGGAGTTGTAGTTCACCAACATCCAGAGAGCACCGTGGACTCAAACTTGGCACGAATCCTCAATTTGCCCAGAGGCAGAAGAGAAGGGGGGAGCAAGGCTTGGAAACAAAGGAGGAAGACGAGGAGGGCGAAGTAAATTGAGGAAGCTGGGAAGGAAATAAAAGTGCCCCAGCGCGCACGTGTGTGCACGCGCTCCAGCCCTACTCCAGCCTCCTCCCTGCTCCTTTTCCTGCGCTGGTCCCGCCCCCTCTCCCTCACTGCACTCCTCCCCCTTCCCTCTTCCATTCATTCCTTCCTTCTTTCCCTTTGGCAAGAGAGAAGGAAGGAAACAGGGAAAGGGGGAAGGAAGGAAAGAGAGGGAGGAAGGAGGGAGGGAGGAAGGGAGGGAGGGAGAAGGAAGGAAGGAAGGAAGAAGAGAAAGTAGAAAGGCAAGAAAAAGGTGCCGAAGGAAGGAAGGAGAAAAAGAAATAAAAGTGAAAGAAGGAAGGCGCGAGGCAAAGCGAGGGGGAGGAGGGGGAGCACACGAGGCCTGAAGGGAAGGGAGGAGGAGGGGCTTGCTCCTGCTTGCTCTGTGGCGGTGCTTGCTCCTGGCCCCCCTCCTCTTCTCCCCCCTCCATTGGCCACTCTGCCTGCCTGCCTGCCTGCCTGCCAGGGCCCTTATGGGGGCCAGACAGAATTGGCCACCGGGCCAGATCCGGCCTGCGAGCTGTAAGATGCCCAGGTCTGGGCTTGACTCTGAAGGAGCTGGGGTTGGCCATAGCTGACTGGGAGCTCTGGGCTGGGCTGGTACAAAAGGTCATGAAGAGTTGGAAGCAACTGAACAAATAAACAACAACAATCAGCATTAGCATCAAAAAGGACCAATCAGGAGAAGTGGGTGGGGAGAGAGGTTTGCCCCTCCGTAGTCATCAGAGCTCCTAAATGCAACTACATCAGTATTCAAAGTTGGCCATATTGTGGTCCTGATCCATTGTCGGTTGGGTTCACAGTGTTATTTAATTGTGAGTTAATTATTTATTTGATTGTGAGTTATTTATTTATTTTTTTCCTGTCATTCTCAACCCCCGGCGTTTTCTAATTCGTGGGTTAACCCTCCCAATCTTCACTAGTATTCAAAGTTGACCATGTTGGGTTTGCGTGAAAACTTTGGCCTAGATCCATCATTGGTTGTGTTCACAGTAGGCTTGTTTGATCCAAAAAAAGGTTCAAAATGTCAGAGTCTGGAAGCTCTGGGGTGCAGCAGAAACTGACACAGAAACCATCAGTGAAAGCAGAACTATTTTACTAAGAAGCACGATCGAAAAACGCATTCATCTTACAGGCAGACCACATGGAAGAGAAGAGACACGCCGATCATGCGGAGTCACGGCAGTTGTCAGCAGCGTCATTCGTCACAGTTCACAGGCGCTGCTGTGAGTTTAACTCCCAACACTGCCAGAAGGAAACATCCTGGCAGACTGTAAAGCTCAATACACGCAGAACATACATACAGGAACAAATTAAGCCTCAATACATCACATATTTACACTTATTTCTTGACAATTCTCCCTCTTGAGACTTATATTTTTCCTGTTTTTCACACTTTACACAGCAATGTTTAAACTTATATGTTTATAAGTCTACCAAGCCCCTCGCTACTGTGAAACTGGTCGCTCTAAATGTCCTTCACACTTTCTATGCACCTCACATCTATCATCTTCTTGCCTTGTGGTTTTCATTTTCTGTCTCACACATCAGACAAACACAAAACTCTCAAAACACAAACACATGGATTCTACTGCAGATTCATTGCACTCGAAATACCACTGCAACTATCAAACATCTCAACAAAAACTCACTCTTCAGATTACACAACACACAGCATTTCAAACACATGAAACTTCTGCAGAGTCTTACCACTCAAGACATCACTGCATCTCTCTTTACATTCAAAAACCCAGTACACTTCAACTCTCATAGCATACAGTTATCTCAAACACTCACTCTTGGCTTTCCAATAGGAACTTTGTGAAATTGTCCTGGCTTGGACAAATAAGGGACAAGCATGTATTCCTTTTCTTCTTTCTTTTCTGCACTAACTCTTCCTGACTTCACGTCCTCAGTCTCCTCCTGCTTGATCTTCTTCACTGTTGTTTTCTCTTTTGGTGTATGACTAATAACTTTCTTCTTTGATGTATGACTGACGTCTGCTTTGGGTGTAACTATCTCCTGTTTGTCTCCCTTCTGTGGAGTTCTGGTTTCTTGTTTTACAGGTTGCTGTTGCTCTCTAACACCACTCGGTGTCTCCACACTCTCCTCACACACAGCACTATCCCTAAATATAGGAAAACCATGAAGATTTTCCTTATTTGAATGAATCTTACTCCAGTCTGTGGGTTTCTCAAAATATGCAATTCTGGGCAGCCTTATGGTTTTTGGAGTATCTAAAAACTTATAGTATTGTTTTCCATATCCAATGAATTTTATCTCTCTGAATTTTTGGACTTTTCTGTTTCTTTCTTTTGCAGGTATAAGTACATTGGCATGCTGCCCACAGATCCTCAAAAATCTGTAGTTTGGGACACGGTATACATTATTCCGAATGGTATATCTCAGGGCTGTCCAACTTCTACCGGACCAGGGGCCTGAATTCCGGTCACTGATGACCTGGGGGGCTGAAGGGTCTGCCCCCGCCCCCGGCTCCGCCCCACCTTGGCTCCGTCTCCGCCCCAGCTCTGCCCCTTCCCCCGGCTCCGCTCCCTTCCCTCCCCCGGCTCCAATTTACTTACAATTACTAGTTCCATTATTAATTATAAAATAAATAAATAAAGCAATGGAACAGAATGATTATGGATGCATGCATGGAACACAGAATGAGGCCCAAACACACCATTAATTATTATTTATATTCACAAAGGGGCAGGATGTAAACATGGAACACAGAATGAGGCCCAAACACACCATTAGTTATTATTTATTTTATTTCATTGCATATTTATGCCCCACATGTCTGCCATCCTCCCCTCCCCCTTATTTTAATTTAATATTAAATATATCTAATTCCATCCTCCCCCCTTATTTTAATGCAATATTAAATACATTCAGTCCCATCCTCCCCTCTCCTTATTTTAATGCAATATTAAATACATTCAGTCCCATCCTCCCCTCTCCTTATTTTAATGCAATATTAAATACATTCAGTCCCATCCTCCCCTCTCCCCTTATTGTAATGTATCCCATTTCCCCTTATTTCATCCTTAAATATATTTAATTTTATATATTTAATACATGAGGGGAGATGGGGGGAGGGAATACTTGAGGAGCCCCCTGCTTCGGCCTACCTTTTCCAAACGCGCTGGATGCAGGAGTACCTGGGACGACGAGAGAGGTGACGATCGACTGACTTGAAGAAGGTCCTAATCGCGTCTGTGGGCCTCAGCGATCCAGGAGTACAGTAGCCAAAGAGTATCGCGAGAATACGCTATCCACACGGGATTTCGCTGTGTTTTAATTTTTTAATTTTTAATTTTTTAATTTTTTATTTTTTATTAAATAACTTAGGGGGCCACGGGGAAGGGGCTGGGGGGCCGTATACGGGCCGCGGGCCGCCAGTTGGGCAGCCCTGGTATATCTTGAAGGCATTCATCCCATAATCTATTTGTTAAGAAATTGCAAGTATGTTACACTTCAGGCCAGTAATTGTATGAAGTTTGAATGTCTTTCAAAATAACTAGGGAGGGACCAAATGGAAAATTTCTAAGCAGTATACTTGTTATTGAATCAACAGTTGTGGAGCAATACGTGTTTGAAGTATAATCCGATATAATGAGGTCCGGAGTAAGTAGTATAAGTATATACAATCAAATCATAACCATATGCATTTGCAGTCAGTAGTACTCACGGAAATCCAGAATTTGTGTGTGAAGGACATTAATAACAATTGGAGCAATGATGCAAATTATAATCCGATATAGAACGGTATCCATTAGGGCTTAATAACTTAATGTCCGTACAATCTCTATTGACCTAATTACCCTTTTGTTATCTGGTGTTTGTAATTCTTGACTATGATGAATGCATTGTTAAATTACGTGTCCTTACTGAGGCAATTTGCCTTACTCCCCCTGAGTCTGGCCCGAGCCTGACCGCTTGCTGTAAATGGTATGTATTTTGACCACAACAATACTGTATTTTCATGTTGGAATGTTTGCTTACTACTTGGACCTTTGTTTATTTTATTTCATTTCTTAGATAGTGGATGCCTTATAATGCCTGATTGTTACTTTGGGTTTTGAAAAAGCGCCATTGGGTGCGAAACAGAGCGGGATTCCTGGATCTCCCGTCAACCCGGCTGCTCTGTTACTGAAATTCAATACAGCTCCACGCTACACCTATGTTTGGATTACAATTATGTTACTCGATTATTTGGATTTACTGAACTTCGTGGACTTTTTCATTGTCCTCTGGGACTACTAACACTAAGACTGAATTTGTGTGAAGTAAGACTGTGCTATGGACTCTACTTTTCAGACTACCGTTCTATATCGGACTATAATTTGCGTCATTGCTCCAATTGTTATTAACGTCCTTCACACACAAATTCTGGATTTCCGTGAGTACTATTGACTGCAAATGCATATGGTTATGATTTGATTGTATATACTTATACTACTTACTCCGGACCTCATTATATCGGATTATACATCAAACACGTATTGCTCCACAACTGTTGATTCAATAACAAGTATACTGCTTAGAAATTTTCCATTTGGTCCCTCCCTAGTTGTTTGGTTGTTGTGGTAGTAACAAATCTGTCCGTTTGTTGCTGTCTTTCAAAATACACATCTCCATTTCCTTCAACACCTGCATTATTTTCTCTGCAATACCTTATTCCCCTTTGAATTGCCCAATTTCTGCAAAATCAATATTTCTTGACCTTCGAAGTTGTTTTACTTCACTACTACAAACTTCCGCACCCTTGTCAAGAATCAGTGTGCCCAATTTCTTTTCATATGCACTTTCAATCAAATTTAATCAACTAGACAGTTTCTCTGTTGCCTCAACACCTTCTAGCTTGTCCACATCTCTCTTGAACTGTGGTGCCCAGATTTGAGCACAGTATTTCCAGTGAGGCCTAATCTTTGTAGGATAGTATGACACCATGAGTCCCTTCATGATGGAGGCTGAATATTTCCATAACATCCTATTTGGTTTTCAGACCACCATTTCCGTTCCTCCCAAGAGGCAGTCACCAATGACCAGTCCTTGTCTCCTTGTAGGTTTGACAGGGTCCTTTTCCTGTCAGGTGCACTGAGGATCTGAAAACTGACCTTGTGCTGTACTAATTAGGTAGCTCTAAACTGGCCTCTCCAGAGACTCTCCCTCCTGCATTCATCCAGGATAGTTGCTAGGGAAGTCAATTGGAGTACTAGTCAGAAAATGGAGACAGCCTCATGGCCAGCCCAGGGCAATAATACGTAAAAGGTAGTTTCGTTTCTTTAAGACAGTGTTTCCCAACCAGTGTGCCAGGGCACACTAGTGTGCCGTAAGCGATCATCAGGTGTGCCGTGGGAAATTAGCACTCTTCCCCCTCCTAGCAGCTCTTTCTCCCTCTTTCCCTCCCCAAAGATCCTCCCCGAGGCAAAGGAAGGGCTCCGCCAAATGCCAGGACCAGGCCCGCCTTGAGGAAGCCTTCGGGAACCTCGACTCAGCATGGCTCCATGCTCTATATGTTTCATAGATCTGTGTGGCCTCTTTCGCTGCCTCCCTCTGCAAAAGCAGAGCATTGGGTGCAGGGCCGTAGCCAGGATTTTGATTCGGAGGGGGGCTGAGTTTGGTTCGGGGGGGGGGGAGGGGCTGAGACTGGGTGGAAGAGGGTCTACCCTAGCAAACCTTTTGTATTGTTATCCCAATAACCCCATGAATGTGGGATATAACGAGCATGGTGATCAGATCATGATATGAATAAACTTAACATTTTAAATAATGTACCCGTAAGGCCTTTTCGCGGACCACCCTGAGAATTTCGGGGGGGGGGGGGCTGAAGCCCCCTTAGGCCCCCCCCTGGCTACATGCCTGAGGCGGAAGTGACTGAGTCGGCATTTTCGTGTTGGCTTGGATTTCTCATGAGAACAGCCAAAGCCGGAAGCTCCACGTCGGTGAATTGGGCAGTGAGCAAACCTGGGAGCACCAGAAGGCTTGAAGCATTCACAGGTTTCCAAGAAACAAATTGAGCCTCTCCGCTTGGATTTTAAAAAAAACTATTTTACTGGATTGTTCGAGAGTTGACCCCCCACCCCACCCACCCACCCAAAGGAACTGTTTATAACAGCTTCATGACATCCATATTTAACTGGAAGCAAGTTTCACTCAGGGTGAAATTTCACAAGGGTCTGGAGAACAAGCCCTATGAGGAGCGGCTTGAAGAGCATGTTTAGCCTGAAGAAGAGAAGGCTGAGAGAAGACATGATAGCCATGTATAAGTATGTGAGAGGAAGTCATATATATGTTGTTTTCATCGAAACAGGCCCAGGTTTCACACTGAGTGTATAAATACATTTTAAAACATATTAACTATATGTATTACTGTGTTAGAGTGTCATTTTCTGTCATTTTGGTTGGTGGTGTGTCCCAGGATTTTGTAAATGTAAAAAATGTGCCGCAGCTCAAAAAAGGTTGAAAAACACTGCTTTAAGAGATCTCATTCCTGGGTAATCCATATAGGGAGGGGATAGTGGCATGCATAGATGGGTAAGACACCCCACCCCCTTCAAATGCCCTTCTTGAGATAAGCTTGCTACAGGATTATTGGGGAAGGTATCCCTCTCTCTAATATAATCTAGGCTAGCTCCTCATTGAGCTGGAGACTTGTGCAGTCAGCGATGAAACCCAACTATCCCCCTATTTTCACCTTGGGCTGCTCAAGTCTATCAGGTTCAGCAGCTTCTTCAGCTTATCATGAGCTTGTCTGGCTAATGGCTTTGTCAGCATATCTGCAATCATACCTCCTGATTTGCAATATTCCAGCCCACATAATCCTTCTTCACAAGCAATTTTTAAACTATATGATAATTTGTAACCGCATGTTAAAGTAGTGGGCGGATTCTCTTTGTCTGGGTATATTTTAGACAACCTTGATTGTCTTCACAGACTTCTACTAGTTGGTTCCCTGATTCCAATAGCAAGCAGTACCATGTGAAGCCATTTTAGTGGTTTGCGTGCTTTCACTGCGGACACATTCTCTGCTTCAGTTATACGAGGTAACTATATTTTGTTTCTGTGTGGTCCAGTCCATCAGCGCATCTCCATGTTGGGTTGGTTGACTGGTCCTCCTGCACAGTCTTCCACCTGCTGCCGAAAGGTCAGGTCTCGTAATCCTGCTGGCGTACAGTAATTTTTCCAATAGCTCTGTATCCAAGCTATCGGCTGGTAACACTTCACTTTCTGAAGTATTTTCTCCAGCAATTCACTTCCATGGATGTACTCTCCAGATTTGCACATGAGAGGCAAATAATTCTCAGTGAGTCCAGTATCCGTAATCTGACTTCAACATCCCAGGCTGCAAATTTGACACAATCTTTGGTATTTTGACTAGGCCATGCCCAGGGGTTGCGCGGTAAGCTGTGCTGCATTCAAGCCTTTCAGCACCTGCCTGGAGTGGGGTGGACAGTACTTTGCCCCATTCTAACACCATCGTCATTACCTGGATGACTCCCTGTTTGGGGGCAGGCAGGTCAGCGACAAGTGAGCTCAGATGCTTCTTACATTCTAGGCCATGGCCAGCATTTTTACATCCGTTTAGTGCAAGAGAAGACTGAGGGACCCTCCTCTCCCATTGTCTTCTGGGAATACAGCTGGTTTTTGTATGGTGCCGGCAAACAAGTTAGCTGACCTATGGGCAAATCTCGTGCTGACCACAGCCAGGAGGTAGGTCACCTTTACGGAACTCCAAGTACTTGTGGGCCACCTCAAGTTTGCTTGCAAAGTTGTGTCCCCTAGGAGCCGCCCCCCCGGTCCCATTTGCGTTTGGCTCGCTCGTGCTACAGCCGGCGTCCGTGCCCCTCACCACAGGATCTGGGTGACACAAGAAAAGGGTGCGACAACTAGGTGGTGGTCAGGGTTGTCAACAGGCAGTCATCCAAGTCTTCCAGGATCATGAGGCTCGAATTGTCTTGATGTTTGCAGGCTAACATCACTTTCTCAGCACAGTACGTTCCAGGTGTAAGCAACGAAATAGCAGATGCATTGTCCCACTTTCAAGGAAGACAGGTTTTTGGTCCCCAGCTCCAGGCGCAGACCTTCTGCCCGTGAAGTTTCCGCTGGAACTATGGACCCTTGGAAACGGGAGGCCTGGTTAGAACTGATGCAATCCATCACGCCAGCTACCTTCAAAGCCTACCAGGAGTTGGAAGAAGCAATCTCCCAGGGGGCAAAACACCAGCCCCCCCCCCCAGCAGCTTACATCAACTCTCAAAGAGGATCTGCACATCCCGTTGCGAGGTTGAGTTATTCTCTGCAGAGTTCTTTATTTATTTATTTGGGGCCCTGCATCCAGGGGAGGTGGTGGCCAACTCCTAGGCAGATTCCTCTGGTAGAGCCCTGCAGCTCAACTAGGCGGTTATCCATGAAAACTCCAGGTCTTCAGGATCCATAAGTCCAAGATGGACAAGGGGGGGAAGGATGTCTCCCTGTCCATTCAGGGCCTAGAGAGAGGACAATTGTGCCCTGTTGTGGCACTTGTCAAGTTCCTCAGCTCCAGGGGCATCTCCCCAGGCTATTTATTCATGCATCTTGTTGGGACCCCACCCCTCACCAGATATCAGTTCATGGCAATTTTCCACAGAGCCCTCATGGTGTAGGAACTGCCGCATAATTATATAGAGGGCACTCCTTCAGGATTGGGCAGCGTCCTCAGCTGCGGCTGGTGGTGTCCTCATAGACTTAATCAAAACATGGGTTGTTGGAAATCATCAGCGTATATCTCGTATTTCACACCGGGCCTCCTCCTAGTAGGTGCCCAGGCTGCAGGGGGTTCTTTTCCTTTCTCCTGCAGGGCCATGGGCAGGATGAAGAGCGGTACCGGGACAGGAACCCCTCCCCCACGCATGCGGAGCAGGCATGGCACAGCTGCAGGGAGAAGTCAGGCTGTGAGGACCTGAGTGGAAGGCACGACACGCAGTCTGAGGTGCCGGGAGGCTGATGGTTGGAGCCTCATGGATGGGGTTCAGCCTGGCTTAGTGCAGCAGTGGCTCACTTGGGGGAGCAACCAGGCCATTGCCTCGGTGGTCTGAAATGGGTGGCGGCCTGTCACCAGCAGTAACACATACACATACGGAACATAAGTCTCACATAAGGAATAAACCAACAGACTCTGTCTTTTACCAACACTGTACTGAACTAAATCATTCCCCTAAGGAGCTAAAAGTGCAAGTCCTGGAAAGGGTTCATCCCAAACCACATGCTGACTTTAAGAAACTCCTAAGAGAAAGAGAAAGCAGCTGGATCCTTGGATATTGATACAGCGCTCTGCCCAGCTCTACCGAGCCTATTGGAGCTTTATTATTGGAGGTCCGTTCACTCTTCTGCGTTTACAACACTGTACTACCATTTACGGCTGAGCAACTACGGAGGTGTTTCTTTAGTGACGAAAGTGCGGGTCTACTTGCTTTGGAAGCTCCTGGGAGCGTTCCCGGTCTACACCACCAGTACATTGATACAGCCCTTTGCCCAGCTCAACCGTGCCTATTGATTTTCGGAATATTGTTTACTTTTCCGCAATTGCGACAATTTAAGAGCTACGGAGGTATTTCCTTAGTAACGGAAGCGCGGCTCGCCTTCCATTCAGGGACACGGCGTTTCTGGTGAACTTGATATTTTCTTTTGGAGCCTTTTGAACTCTATGAGTACTTTGGGATAACCCATCCTTCTGTCACAACTATACCCTTCCTGGAATGCACATCCTTGGAGCCATCCTGCGTTTACTTATTGAAATGGACCCGTGAGTTACATATTTGCTTTTGCATTTGACGTTTTTCGTTGGCATCAATTGATTAGCTATATTGAGCTCTTATTCTGAATGAAGTTACTCCATGGCGTCTTTATAATGACAGAGACATGTTTCTGATTATGTGTATGTGTTACTGATGAATTGACACTGTATATATTGCTTAAGCTTATGAGATGCATTCCTCTATGTATATGTACTTGAGGATATAATTCATTATTTTTCCCTTATGTACTGCATCTAATTATGCAAGTTATGAATGAATGTGTATGAACCAAGGGATACAGATGATTCTCTAGGCACCTTTGTGATACTGCATATTAATTTTGGCTTAAGCAACTCTATTGTGTTATTGCATACCTTGACTGTGTCTTTTATAATACCTTTTGATATTACACAAATATATAGTACAATGGATTCTTTAATTGTGTAGTTTATTCCTATATCACCAGCTTGTGTGTTGTGTGATATTTTGGTAACCCACCCATTGTTGTGTTGTGGCCTGTCACCAGCGCAAGCTGTTGCCGTTGCCCCTGTCGATGGTGATCAGTGGCTGCCTGTCACTTCAGCCTGGCTTCATGCAGCAGTGGACCACTTGGGGGAGCATCCAGGCTGCTGCTGTTGCCTCTGGGGTCTGGAATTGGTGGCTGCCTGTCACCAGCGTAAGCTGTTGCCGTGGGCGAAGTTCATTGGGGACAGGTTATTAGGGTTGGAGGAAAAAGGGGTGTGGGAGGTCACTGCACCCCTTTTTGTGGTGTGTGGCATGGCCCCGGGATCGAGGTGGTGTATCGCCCCTTGTTGGAAGGGGGGATAACGCCCTGGCCCCTGGAGTGCCGAGTAGGCATGAGAAAAAAGTTATGAAAATGAAATGATTCGGAAGAAATTCGTAAGAAATGCTACTTTTGAGTATTTCCGCATCTGGAAAGCCAACCAGGAAGTGGACTTTCTTTATAGAACTTCGGGGCCAGGATTTTCTTAAGTGTCGTTATTAGGTCGTAAGGGGGCACCCTCCTTCTCTCTCACCACCCTCCCGCCTCCCTTGCCAATAAGTATTATGGCAAGGCAAGCCCTAAACTCGCTCCTTCTTTCGGCTGGAAGCCTGGAAAAATGTAAACAGAGAGGATTACTCAGAAGTAAATCTGCAAGGAGGGCACTTTGGATGAAGTGCCCTCCTTTGTGGATTTACTTCTGAGTAAACCTCTCTGTTTACATTTTTCCAGGCTCCCCTGCCTCTCCTGCCTGCCAGGATCTAAAGCAGCAAAGAGTATTGGGGTGAGAAACCAACCTAATGTATAATAGAATGAATGCTACTGTAAGTGCCTAATATTATAGGTAATCCAACTGGTCATATACCTACATTCCATGCACATGCAATAATACAGCAGTAATAACAATGGGTATAAGAAGAGGTAAAATTCAAACCGAAGTATTCTGACTGTGGTCCCTCCTCAAGAGGTGCAAACTGCAAAGGCTCTTCTCTATGAGCCCAGGAAAATAAAAGCCAGCGTTTGCTGCCTGGGTGCACACACATACATATTCTTGGGGGGGATTTGCTGCAGAATCTTCTCTATGAGCCCGGGATTCTGCAGCAAATCCCCCCTCAAAGAATATGTATGTGTGTGCACCCAGGCAGCAAACGCTGTGCCCGGCTTTTGGCTTTTCCCGCTCATAGAGAAGAGCCTTTTGCAGTTTGCACCGTTTGAGGAGGGACCACAGTCAGAATACTCGGTTTGAATTTTACCTCTTCTTATACCCATTGTTATTACTGCTGTATTATTGCATGTGCATGGAATGTAGGTATATGACCAGTTGGATTACTTATAATATTAGGCACTTACAGTAGCATTCATTCTATTATACATTAGGTTGGTTTCTCACCCCAATACTCTTTGATGCTTTAGATCCTGGCAGGGCAGGAGGAGTGGGCCTCCCTGCCCCTTCTGCCTGCCAGGATCTAAAGCCTTGAAGAGGCTTCATGAGGGGCCAACTTCAGCCCTCCAGGTGTTTTGGACTTCAACTCCCACCATTCCTCACAGCCTCAGGCCCCTTCCTTTTCCTCTCAGCCTGGGCAAACTTGGGCCCTCGCTACCTCAGGATCGGGGTGAGAGAGAGGCAGCGAGGAGTGAGGGGGGGCTCCTCCTCCTTTTTTTGCTGCTTCCAAGAATAGAATACCCCCCTCCCTCCCTCCTTCCCTCCCTCCTTCCTATTTGGAGAGTCCCATCTAGAATTCAGTGTGATTTATTCAAGTTTTGGCCTACAACTCCCAGAAATCCCAGCCAATTTACCAGCTGTTAGGATTTCTGGGAGTTGTAGGCCAAAACCATCTGGAATGCGCATGCGCTGGCATACGAACTACTAACGAATTTTGTTAGTAATTAAGTTACATTTTAGAAATTTTTGGAAAATTTTTTGTAAGTCTTTCTATTACTAATCAAAAAAAATCCCCCTCCCCCCCATTAGATTTCCGATTTCCTATTTTTGGGTTCTAAACCATGCCTAGTGCCGAGCTTATGGGAACCGGTAGCGTGCTGGTGGCACCCAGGGATGTAAGCATCTTCGGACAGCAGCGGCCTGTCTGACCCTTGATCCAGGACCCATGCAAGGCTGTCAACCCTTGTTCCTGTTATCAATAAATGAGTTGTGGCCATATTTTACTCCAACCACTTGTGTCGGTGTCTTCTTGGTAACATGGGGGGGGGGAGGTGTATCACTCATACACAGGCAAATGGCTTGGCCCGACTTACTGGGCTGAGCAGGTTGCAGCGCTGGATGTCCTCGCCACCTTGATGGATTGGGAGGGGGCTTCTTCACCCCAGAAGCCCCCTGGGTGGCGGGAGATTTTCCCACCACCAGAGCCAGCTGGCCAATAGTGGTCCCGCCCTGGCCTGGCTCTTTGTTAGGGCCAGCCCTCTCTTCCGCTTTTCCGACATTGATCATCCACTAAGGCGACCAAGGCTGTCTCGGTACCATGCCCCGGCCTAAAACCAGACTGTGCTGGGTCTAGATAATCAGTGTCTTCCAAGAATACCTGGAGTTGTGAGGCCACCACACATTCCAGGACTTTGCCCAAGAAGGGAAGATTGGAAACAGGCCGATAGTTGACAAATTGAGTGGGGTCCAGTGATGGTTTTAAACTGGCTGGAATGTTACCTTCCTGGAGGGAGGCATTAACCATCACATTTACCCACTCGGCCAATCCCCCTCTGGCCTCCTTTAGAAGCCAGGATGGGCAGGGGTCTAGGATGCATGCGGTCGCTCTGATTCCTCCAAGTATCTTGTCCACATCCTCGGGTTTCACCAATTGAATTTGATCCATCAAAATTGGACAAGCAGGTGCTCCAGCTACATCCTCAGAGACTGCCGTTAACATGGTTTCCAGGCCAGAATGGATCAAAAGCGACTTTATCCACGAAGAACTGAGCAAATGCTTCACGGCGGGCTGCCGAGTTGTTAGGGCTCCTATCCTGGACGGTTGGATGCAATAGGCCTCTAACAACTCGAAACAGCTCCGCTGGACGGTTCTTTGTGGACGCAGTATTAGCTGCCAGAAAGGATTACTTTGCAGCCTTTATTGCCGCGCAATATGCCCTTAGATAGGCATCAAGGCGTGTTCGATTTGACCTGCTCGGATCCGAACGCCACACGCTCTCTAGGTCCCTCTTCCTTCGCTTCATTGCTGCCAACTCCTCATTAAACCAAGGAGCTGGTTTAGCTCGGCTACTTGAGAGTGGCCATTCCGGAGCAATCGTGTCTATTGCCCTAGTCATCTCCCCGTTCCAGAGAGTGACCAGAGCAACAACAGGATCACCTACCAAGGTGGCGGGAAATTCCCCAAGAGCTGTCAGGAATCCATCAGGATCCATAAGCCTCCTAGGGCAGACCATCTTAATGGGTCCTCCACCCCTGCAGAGGTTGGAGGGTGTGGAAAGTCAAAACCTGATCAGATGATGGTCGGTCCATGGCAACGGAGTGATGGTCAGCTCCTCCACACCGCCATCGTTCTCCCATCCCTGACAGAAAACCAAGTCTAAGGTGTGGCCTGCACAGTGGGTAGGGTCAGATACCTGTTGGGACAGCCCCATGGTCACCATGGTAGACATGAAGTCCTGAGCCGCTCCTGAAAGGGTGGACTCTGCATGTATGTTGAAGTCCCCCAGCACTAAGAGCCGTTGGGACTCCAACACCAAGCTCAAGACCACCCTGGCTAGCTCAGGTAGGGAGACTGTAGTGCAGCAGGGTGGACGGTACACTAACAGAATCCCTATTCTGTCCCGGTCACCTACCCTCAGGTGGACACATTCAAAATTGGTTGACTGAGGAATGGGGCATCTGGTCAGGGAGATATTGTTATACATACCAGTCATATGCATTAGTCAGGCGCAGGCCAAACTCAGAAGGAGTAAGGCAATTAGCCTAAGGTACATGCACAATTTAAAGAGGAAATTACAACGAGTATAATTGAACACAGCAGAAAGAGGGGAATCTGATTTAAATTAAGAGGGATTGCACAGACATAACCTCGTTAAAGCCAGTAGGAAATTCGGTTTGTAAAAGGGAGATCCACCAATTTTCACATCGTATCAAGGCTTGATGTTGATTAGAGTGAAAGCCAGCATTAACTCTTTCCAAGTCATAAAATACCATATCCTCTGGTCGATGGTTAAATGTTTTACAATGGGTACACAAAATCGAATCTTGGCACCCATTTCAGATCCGCAATTTGTGCTCAGATACACGGACCCTTATTGGACGATTCGTCTGGCCAATATAGACTCTAGAACACGGACACCGGAGACCATACACAATTCCAGAAGTTCCGCAGGTGGAAAAACATTTGACATTGGCATGTTTGTTGCTGAACACATTAGTAATAACACGATCTCTACATACATTTGCACACACTACATCGCCCACATTCCCTAGTACCTGGAGTAAGTAACTATAGGAATATCTCTGAAGGTGGAGTGTACCAGCACATCTTTAAAATTACATGTGCATTTAAACGCAACTAGTGGTGGGTTTTCTAGACCTGGTATGTCTGAGAGAAGACCCCAGTATTTGTTGATAATCCTACGGATGTGTCCACTGTGCACGGTAAGGGTGAGGGACCACACTAGTCTATCCATAGAGGGTTTCTGAGAAGGCTGTAAAAGTGATGGGTGTGCAATAGTATCTGCCTTGGTCTTTGCCTTGGACAGGACCCGTTTTGGGTATCCTCTTTGAGATAAATCAGTTAATAGTTGTTTAGAAGCATGTTCATAGTCCTGTTTGTATGAGGAGTTACGGTTGAGTCTTATTAATTGTGTGAATGGTAAATTGTCTTCTAATGCATGAGTGTGGAAGCTGGCATGGTGTAAAAATGAGTTTCTGTCTGTAGGTTTCTTGAATGTCTTAACTTTAAGTTGATTTTGGACTACAAAAACAGTAATGTCGAGAAAATTGATATGTGATGTGCTAGAATAAATGGAAAATTGGATGTTAGGATACCAGGAATTCATACACAAAGAAAAATCATTCAAATTGGTGCAATATTAAAGAATAATAAACACATCATCAATATACCTCCAATAAAGTCTAATATTCTCAAACATGGACTCAGATGTAACTAAAATTGTTTTTCCAGATCATGCATGAAGATGTTAGCCACACTGGGCGCTAGGGGGTGATCCCATAGAAACCCCGCCCTTTTGTATGTAGTCCGAGTCATTGAAAGCAAAATAATTTAACTCAAATACACAATCTATCAAATCCAAGAGAAAGTGAGTCAGAGGAGTGTGTGGTAGTGTACGTGTGTCAAGTAGGTCCTGTATAATGTGTCTAGTTTGATCCAATGGTACATGGGTGTACAATGATGTAACATCAGTGGAGTTCAAGGTGTCATCTTTGTTCAATGAGTAGTTTTCAACTTTATTGATAAAGTCTGACGTGTCTCTAAGAAATGTAGTACTGTTCAACACAAAGGGTAACAAAAAGGAATTGAGATAAGAAGCTATAGGAAAAAGCATGCTGTTGGAGCCCGAGATGATGGGTCTCCCGGGAGGCGGAATTTTTTGTGTGTGTATCTTCGGAAGTATGTAAAATTGTGTAGTGCGACAATATTTATTAAGAAGGAATTTGGCCGTTTTGTCATCAATGTAATTCAAGGAAACAGCATCATAGATAGTAGTAGAAATAATCTTAAGGAATCGTGAGTAAGGATCTCCTGGAAGTGGAAGGTAAAATCTAGTGTCTGAGAGTTGTTTATCTGTTTTGTTTAAACAAACTAAACTACCCCCTTTATCCACGGGTTTGAAAATAATACTTGGGTGGTTCCCAAGTTGTTGTAAGGTGTGGATATCACTAAGAGACATATTGGCTCATCTGGTATCATTCCTGTGATTGATTTCTTTGGTGACTGTTTCTTCAAACGTTCTAATTCTAGAGTGATATGTTATAAGGTGTGAAATCACTCTTGATGTAAAATGCATGTTGTGATGGTATAGATGGGGAAGGGTTGAGGGCAAAAAAATATTTTAATCTCACACTCCTAAAAAGTGTGGATAAATCTTTCTTTATATCTTTCCTTATATCAAGTGAAGAACATTTTGGTGTATGTACAAAGGATATCCCTTTATTCAAGAGACGCATTTCATAATCCGAAAAACAATAGTCAGATAAATTAATAACTAATGCATCCCTCTGCGCCCCCTGTCTCTCTGAAAATTTTGAGTTCTTTGACTATAGTTGGAGCCACCACTCCTCAAAAAATACCTGCTCTGTGAGCCAGACCCAGATGAACTGTCTGACTGGGCCCCAAGGTCTTCATATGAGCTATTGGCAAACCGCACCTGTCTGGTTTGACTTCTAAAGTTGGGTTGCTATTGCCACTTGTAGACACGTTTTGTCTCATAGTCATTTTGATCACGTTTATACTTCTTAATCTTAATCTTTTTGATATCATTAAACAGCTGCTCGCATTCTTTTTAATTTTTTCTAAATCAATTTATGGAATACCACCTTCCGTGGATGCTTTAATCTGTTCGATTTCAGATGTTAAATAGTTGATTTCCTTTTTAGATCTTTCAATTAAAAGCACCATAAGATTTTTGGAACAATCATTAAGAATGGTTTCCCAAGCAGTAATAAATGCATCATCCTGACTATATGAACCAGGGGCCAGCTGAATTCTCAATCCTCAATCCTAATATTATTTCTTACATAATCAGCCAGTGTGGTGGTGCTTAGTTGGACCCTGGTACATCTCAACTCTTTACAGTTGAGATCTTTGATAGAGGGCGTGGTAGCTGCAGAGCCAGAGTTACTGGCCTCGCCTATATGGTCAAACAAGAACCATTGTATTACTTCTTCAGCTTGGACCATTGCATAACTCCCCCTGTCCAGTTCCCTGTGGAGGTCATCCACCAAGGCGACCAAAGCCGTCTCAGTACTGTGCCCAGGCTGAAAGCCAGACTGCAAACGATCTAGAAAATTTGTGTCATCGAGGAATCCCTGAAGTTGCGAGGCAACCACCCGCTCCAGAATCTTTCCGAGAAAAGGGACGTTGGAAATTGGTCTGTACTTATCACATTTTGTTGGGTCAAGGGAATAATTTTTAAATGAGGTTTTACCACCGCCTGCTTGAGGCAGGAGGGAATTTCTGCTGACCCAAAGAAGCATTTATTATCACGACAAACTCTTCCAACAACCCCTCTCTGGCCAGCTTGACTAACCAGAAAGGGCAAGGATCCCGAGCGCAAGTAGTCGCCATCACAGTTCCAAGGATCCCTTCCACGTCATCAGAGTGAACAATTCCCCCTTCTCTTACAGGGTTTCGAGGTCTCCGACTGATTTTTTGCGTTTTAATGTGGAAATCAACGTCAAAGTTGATTTTCAATTCATACTGGATGAGTCTGGAGCATCCAAGCTTGTGGTTAAGAACTCCATTACCAACCTGACTCACTTTGAGCTCTCGTCTGGGTGAGTGTCCAGAGATCTGAATAAAGCTTTGGGGACAGTGGTTTGGGTAGCGATGGAGAGGGGAGTGTGTGGCCTCCCCATTTCTATACAGAAATGCTCTTTCCCCTCTCCTGCATGAGTGGCCAACGGACCATACCTTGGCCCAGAAAGGAGGATGTTTCTGGAGTCAATGTTTTAAGGATGAACCCTTTCTCTTCTTTAGGGCCATGATGCAGAACATGGGTATCAGCCTCTCCAACCGCTTCAAGGGCCCCCTTCCTGGTGTGGTACATTATCTGGGGATCTGGGTTCTCCAGGGCTATTGGTAGTTATTTATTAATTATTTATTAATGATATTTATAGCCTGCCTTTCTAAACCATACGGCGACTCAAGGCGGGTTACAAGGTTGCCATAACTTGATGAAATGCATTTGTAAAGTGCCATTATAACAATCAACATAACAATATAAAACATATATAAAAACCATTAAAACATACAGTCATCAGTGTCATTCTGTTAAAACCTTTTCTAATCACATCGTCTGGCGATTCCATGTTCATCATTCATAGTTTCATGTTATCTATTCCCATGCACTCTCAAAGTCTTGCTCTAAGATCCATGTTTTTACCTTTTTATGGAAAGTCAGGAGAGAGGGGGATGATATAATATCCCTGGGGAGGGAGTTCCATAGCCGGGGGAGCTAACACTGAGAAAGCCCTGTCTCTCATCCACACCCATCACGTCTGCGATGCAGGCGGGATCGAGAGCAAGGCCTCTCCCAACCATCTTAAACTCCTAGATGGTTCATAGGAGGAGATATGTTCAGACTGGTAAGCTGGGCCAGAACCATTTAGGACTTTATAGGCTAAAGCCAGCATTTTAGCCTCTCAGTGTGTGGCGTCTCTATAAACTCCACTCAGAATCCTAGGATTATGGGGAAACCCAGTTAAGAAACCCTGATTTATGAACTTTTCAGATAATTGCCAACATTTAGCTGAATTCTCTCCCTACTGAAAGAGTTTGTAGCAAGCCATGAGGACAACCCCTCCTTGGTATTGGTCAAGACAGAGCACCAGCCTACATTTAATGGCTAGTCCTAATATTTGAATCACTGGACATTTAGACTTCAATCCACCTGTAAACTAAAATAGACCCATTGACTAATTTAGCTGAACCCATAAGACAACAGTTGCATCAATCCCATTATTTCAGCTCTATTTGTGACTAGCAATTAGAATTTAGCTTCAAAGAATGGTGCTTTAGCAAATGTGATACTGTAGCAAATGCTGTCCCACAAATAAACGAGGAATGATGTTCTGTTCCTTCCCATTAATGACCTTCTTTCCTTTTGCAGCAGTCTGAAGCTGTAGACCTTGAAGAAGGTTCAAGTCAGACCAGATCTCCTTTCTGGCTGCTTCATCTGCCATCTTGTCTCCAGGTCTGAAGCATGGAAGAAGCCTCAATTGTATCCTCATTTCAGTTTCTCCTTGAGCCATACACCTGCTGTGGTCCACGGAAGGAACAATGCTTGTCTTTCATCCATTTTGTCAGGGAGGGATGTCAACCGTCTCTTCTCCAGTCAATAAAGTATATCATTTCCAGCATTTACTGTATGTGTATATGTTTGCCTTCTAGTTTAATGGATTTTGAACAAGTCCAGTCTCAGCATATGTAGTTAGCCCTTCACATTCGCTAGGTCTATGGATTAAAGGTACAGGTAGGTAAAGGTAAAAAGGTAGTAAAGGAAAAAAATCCACTGATATCTCCATTCTGAAAAAAGGGACATACTAATACATGAGAGTTGCCAGATGTAAAAGCTGGGTTCAGAAAAGGCAGAGGAACAAGAGACCAAATTGCCAATATCTGCTGGATAATGGAGAAAGGCAGTTTCCGAAAAAACATCTATTTTTGTCTATTGACTATTCTAAAACCTTTCACTGCGTGAAACATAATAAATTGTGGCACGTTCTTGGTGTTATGGGGAGACCAAGCCACCCTGTCTGTCTCCTGAGGAATCTGCTTAACGACCGAGTAAAACAGAACAGACCATGGAACAACAGACTGGCTCAAGATTGGGAAAGGAGGATAAACCGACTTTTGCCCTGAAAATATCCTACGGGAGACCCATAAAAAAAACAGATCGGAAATTATACGAAGAATTTAAGGAAAATTACAAGGATTAAGGGGGAAAACCCAAATAAAAACCATACCCTCAAATTACAATACGAACATTGGACAGACTGGACATGAAGGAGAAATCGATATAGAAAGAATGAGGATATATATATATATATATATATATATATATATATATATACACACACACACACACTGTATATATATAGAGAGAGAGGGGGGAAATAAAAGCAGTAAAAGAAGATTTGGAAGTCATAGACCCCCTCCCCCTTCCTGATATTCCTCAAGTTATCCTTCCCCTTTCACTTCTCCCTTATTTCCTTTCCAAAAAGTCCCTTATCTTTCCTTCAACAACATCCTTAGATAGAATGTTTTTATTGTTTGTATGTATAAAAACACCTTGAAATAAAAGCTATACAAAAAAAGACTGGGTAAGGAGTACAACAGGGCTGTCAATTCTCACCATCCCTATTCAAGTTGTATGCAGGACACATCATGTGACATGTGGGGCTTGAACAAGTCCAATCTCAGCATACATAGTCAGCCCTTCACATTCGCTGAGTCTATGGATTAAAGTTGCAGGTAGGTAAAGGTAAAAAGGTAGTAAAGGAAAAAATCCACTTACATCCCCATACCAAAAAAGGGAAAAGCTAAAAAATGCAGTGGCACTTATTTCACATGCCATTAAGGTAATGCTCATGATCCTGATAGGTTCGACTTGGATGACGTGTAACTTGTTATATAGTCGGATAAATTACCTTTCTGAAGGAATTTTTTACGTATTATTTGATACCGGAAGTCCATTGCAGTTTTGAAGCACTTTGCACCATTTTTGTTCTGACTCAGGAAGTGAGTTGGAAGTGATGAAGCGTTTTTAATTCACTCTAGCCTGGTGGGAGGTGAAGCCTAAACTGTTTCCCTCCCAGCTAATCAGGGATTAGTTTTGGGAAGTTTTGGGGAGTGGAGGAGTTTTGGCAGCCATTGCTCTATATAAAGGGATGAACGTGGCTGAAAGGCTCATTCTGAGCCCGGGAAGGGAAGGGAAGGGAAAGGGAAAGGGAAAAAGGGAAAAAGGGAAAGGGAAAGGGAAAAGGGAAAGGAAAGGAAGGTTGTGTTGTCGCTGTTGGTGTGGGTCTGGGGTGGAAGAAGAGCAGAGCAAGCAGAGAAGACAAAGGGCATGGAGAAGGGCTATTGCCTGCCTGACTGCTTGCCTTGCCGCTTGTGCGTTAGAGTGGTCACCTCGTGGTATAGGGGTGTGTGGTAGGCATGGTTTCGAACCCAAAAATAGGGAATCGAAAATCTAATGGGGGATTTTTTTGATTAGTAATAGAAAGACTTACAAAAAAATCCAAAAATTTCTAAAATGTAACATAATTACTAACGAACTTCGTTAATAGTTCTAAAGTAGGCAAAGCAGGGAAACAGGACTGATACTGTTTTAAGCACAGGCAAATCAAGGGGCAACGTTTCCCTTGGTTTCCTTGCAGGGAGATATAATGCATTAATATATTATTATTAATATTATTAAATACCTCTGGTGCAGGCCTTGCTAATCTGTAGAGTTCTCCTCACTCCAGCTTTTTCCCATTCAGTTTTACCATAGCAGTCTAGGACCTCCGTTTGAACTCTACGGCTTTTCTTGATTCTGAACTCTTCCTTCTCCTCTCCATGCTCTTTTCACTCCTGCTGCCCTTCTCTCAGCAGTTCTCATGTCCTTCTACTCTGTCCTTCTATCTAAACCCCCTTCCTGGGTGTTTAAATCGCTTTTTTCGTCAGTCATCCAGCCCCTCTATAAGTCCCGATCTGGATCTCTCTATGGTTTCCGGCTCCTTTTTCACTTCCTGGAGGAGGCCTTTCACTCTAATTAGGTTTCAAGCATGGAAAGGCCCCGATTTGACTGTGAGTTATGTCTGCAAAGCTATTTTGGAGGGGGAAATTTTCCTGTTGGGTGGGCATCCGAAATATTTAATAATCTGACGAAATTTTGGGCCCAGGGAGTGCGAAAAAGGAAGTCCACTTCCGGGATTGGCCTTGCGATCCGTATAAACTTGAAAGACCCATACATACGAATCCCTTCCGATTTCTTTTCATTTTCATAACTTTTTTCTCATGCCTAGTGTGTGGGTGTGTGGTGTGGGTGGAAGGAGCATGGAGGAAGGAAAGGAAAAAGGAGGGTTTCTTTGTATTCTTTCTTTGTTTGTGGTGAAAAGCCCCAGGGTTGCAGCAGGTCTCCCTGGGCTCTGTGTCTGTGTTTGTTTGTTTGATTGCTGTACATTGCCACAAAAGAACTACTAGGCTGGCGTTAAAATTGCTGGAAGAAATATTAATAACCTGAGATATGCAGATGATCCCACTTTGACGGCTGAAAGTGAGGAGGAGCTGAGGAGGCTTCTAATCAAGATGAAAGAAAAATGTGCAAAAGCTGGCTTGCAGTTAAACATTTTAAAAACCCAAGATTATGGCAAACAGACCGATTGATAACTGGCAAATAGAGGGAGAAAATGTGGAAGCAGTGACAGACTTTGTATTTCTAGGCACAAAGATTACTGTAGATGCAGACTGCAGCCAGGAAATCAGAAGGCATTTCCTTCTTGGGAGGAGGGCAATGACCAATTTCGATAAAAGTGTGAAGAATAGAGGCTTCACACTGGCAACGACGATCTGCATAGCTAAAACAATGGTATTCCCCATAGTTACCTATGGATCTGAGAGATGGAACATAGGTAAGGAAGAGATACACTTTTGAACTGTGGTGCTGGAAGAAAATTCTGAGAGTGCCTTGGAATGTGAGAAGATCAAACCAGTCCATTCTTCAGGAAAGAAAGCCCGACTGCTCACTGGAGAAAGGATATGAGAAGCAAAGATGAAGTCCTTTGGGCACATCATGAGAAGACAGGAAAGCTTTGAGAAGATAATGATATTGGAAAAAATGGAAGGACAAAGGAAGTGGGGCTGACTAAGGGCAAGATGGATGTATGGTATCTTTGAAGGGACTGGGTTGACTCTGTAGGAGCTGGGGGTGGTCATGGCCGACAGGGAGCTCTGGCCTGGGCTGGTCAAGAGGTCATGAAGAGTTGGAAGCGACTGAACGAATAAACAACAATCAGCATCAGAAAGGACCAATCAGGAGAGGGGGTGGGGGGAGAGATTTGCCCCTCCGTAGTCATCAGAGTTCCAAAAAATGTGTTAATATTTTACACTATGTGTAGCAACCCAGCCTCCAGCCCAGCCGGGGGGGGGGGGTGTCAGGGGATGCCCCGGGGGTCCCAATTGCTCTGGACCCGATTGATGGGGATTCAGGTGAAATGGATGGTGGGGCCGATGGGTCTGCATCTCCTACAGAGAGCTTGCAATGGGAAGATGATTGGCCCGAGGCCTACGAGGACGAGGGAGGTCAGTCTGACCCAGATTCAGATAACTCGTATGAGAAACCAGGTGGACGAGGTTCCCAAGAAAGAATCTGGGAACCCGCGGGGGATGAGTCCATGGAAACAGAACGGGAGGATGTTTCTCATGAAGATAGTGAGACAGCTGTAGAACGGGAGGGAAGGAGCTTTGACCGTAGGAGGAGCATCGAGGCCAATAGAAAGGAATGGCGGCGAAGCCTAGAGCGTCGCTGGTCTCACAAAGGAGTAACTTAAATATACGTTCTGTGGGAACGGATCCTCAGTTGAACGGCCACTTCTTTTTTTTTGTTAAATATTTTTATTGAGGTTTTCACAGGTATTGGAGGGGGTAAAGTTGTGGGGGAGGGAGGGGATGGGGCCAGAGAAGAACAAGTATCTGGGAAGGAAGGCTGGGGGGGGGGTCAGGATGGAGCCAGGACCTGGGTGGGTTTGGGGGAAGGGTGGGTGTTCTGGGGGGCCCAACTGGGGCAAGGTGTGAGGGGGAGATTGAAAGCAGTCTCTAGGGGAGCCCAAAGTCCTTTCTCTTCTGGTGTTGGTCGGGTGTAGTTGGGTGGGTGCTCTCCTTTCTCCGTTGTAGTTTCTTCCCGGACCTATGTTAAGCCCCTCTCAGTTTTACATTGTTGAATGGATCAGTTTGCCCGTCAGGCGCCTTCTTGCAGGACAGTCAGTCTGCTGTCTTCCTCTCTTGATTTTTAGGATCCTTCAATTCCTTGGTAAGAGTGTCCATTTCTGTTGTCCGTTCCTTGTCTTATAGTATGGTCGTATCCGTCCCTTTCATCTGCCATGGCCTCCTTCCTAGCCGTACTCTTTGGGAGATTTTAGACCTTCTTCATCCGCCTCTGGATCGTCACAACTTGGGGGCCATATTTTGTGAACATCCCTGGAAAGTAAGGATGGTTTTTCTTTGAGGTGTTCATTTTTTTTGTTGCGTTGTTCTCCTCCGACTTCTCTCTCTATTGAGTTGCCCCCACTCCTTTTGGCTTTATTCTTATTTGTACCCGAGTGGGTCTTTTGGACAATGAATCAACCTCCTGATTCTTTTCCTCTTTTTCTTTTGGGGAGTAGAGGCTTCGGGATTCTTATTAGTCATTTGAGTGACTCCCAGTGTGACTTCCACCCTTTCTTTGCAATAAAGTTCTCTTTCTCCTGATGCTTTCTGCCATTTAGTGACCCCTCTACTCTCTTCTCTAGATCTTCATGTACTGCTGCGTTTTTTCCCTTGACCTCAGGGGTTTCTTTTCCATCCTCATAGGTGATTGTTGGCTCCAGCCTTGTGGGGGTCGCTTCTTTGGATGAATCTAGCCTTGCTTATTGCGGCTGTTGCTGCATGAGTTCAAATTGCTTTTCTTGTCGGGTCATCATTAGATCGATCTTCTGTAGACACCCATCCTGTGCTTCTCCTAATTTTCGTAGTTCTTTAATGATGTCCTTTAGGGTTATTGTTTCCTCCTCTGACCACCTTCCTTGCATTCTCTCTTGATCTTTTACTTCTGTGTTTGATTCGTTTAATGTTGGCATACTCTATTGTCGGTTATTCCATTTGCTGGGAGGATTTGTCCTGCTCTTTGGCAGCAAGGATCCCTTGTTGCATATAAAGGAGGCCTTGGAAATTCCTACTTCTCTGATCCCTCTATCACAAGTGCGCCTTTTCCCTCCCACAAGATGGCGCTCTCGCCAAAAGCTCTTCTTCTTCCCTGTTCTCGGATCTATGGCAGCTTCTCTGCCATTTTGGGTCCTCTGAGGTCCTTTTATCTCTCCCGAATTGGCTTTGCCTGAGGAATTTGGCTGCCCCCCGGTGAGGTCTTCCTGTGGTGGGGAGGGTTATCCCTCTCTGACTTCCCCAGCACTCACATTTGTTCGTGCCCGTCTCTTCTTCCTCTTTTGGCCCCGATCTTGGTGGGCTGGGCTGGGCTGGCAGTTACTGCGGGTCGTCCCCTGCTTCCCGTCCCTCGACCCGCTCGCCGCCACGGCTGAAGGCCGGACTCACTCGATCTCCCCCTCTTGAGGAGAGGGCGATCCCTGGAGTCGACGGCACCTTCCCTACGGCTTCGCGATCCCTTTAGACGTGGCTTCATCTCTGGGAGGGGGCGCAAATCGCCCTCCGGTCGCGGAGACAGTTGGCACTCTGAGGAGCCTCAGAGTGTCCGTCCTGCCGCCATCTTTGCCCGCCAGGAGTCCCTTGAACGGCCACTTCTGATCTGAAGGAAGTCTAGCGTTCCTGATCCCTGAAGCCAGCGTTGGCTTGCCTTGCCAAGAAGCTACCTTGGGCCTTGTACCTTGCCTTGTTCTACGGAGACCTTGTCCTGCCTTGTTTCGCTTTGTTTTTATGGACTTTGATTTGGAGAGATTCCCTGCTTTTACTTGGACATTTTACTGCTGACCATTTTGGACTAATTGCTTTTTACTTGGACATTCTACTTTTTCACCTGTTCTTCATTATTCAATAAATAGTTAATTGATCATTGTCTCTGTGTGTGTGCTTAAGGGGCCGGGCCAGGACCCAGCATCGTGACACTATGATTTTGTTCCTGTTTTATAAATGTCATTTCCTAATTGACTCTATCATAGAAATATAGAAAAAGTTTATTAGACTGCATAAACTTTGTCTTTGTGGGAGCGACATCATGCTTTAGCTACAGGAAAGGGTAGTAATTTTTTTGGGGGGGGGGGGACCCATGAGAAAATAGAAAAGAAGATGGATACACTGCAACTCACATCATCATCTGTATTAATGTATTAATGCTACTACATCATTATTCAAAGTTGGCCATATTGGGTATGTGTGTTAACTGTGGTCCTGATCCATCGTTAGTTGGGTTCACTGTGTTATTTGATTGTGAGTGAATTATTTATTGATTTCCTATCATTCTCAACCCCTGGAGTTTTCTAATTCATGGTGCAACCCTGTCAAACTTCACAAGTATTCAAAGTTGGCCATGTTGGGTCTTTGTGACAACTTTGTTCCAGATCCATCATCGGTTGGGTTCACAGTAGGCTTGTTTGAGCCAAAAAAAGTTCAAAACCCATTTCGGATGTAGGGGACACTGGTGGTTCGGATCTAAAATCAATTCTGATTTGCCCTTTCTTCTTTCATCTTGGTTAGCAGCCTCCTCAGATCAGCCATCAAAGTGGGATCATCTGCATATCTACAGTTGTTAAAAAAGGCTTGTTTGATCAAGTTCGGATTTAGGGAGCGCTTGTGATTAGGATCTAAAGTCAATTCCAATTTGCACAGAAGAAATTTGAAACTTTTCAAAACTTCCGAGACTTCCGAATCTTTCATTAATGGTTTCAAGGTATTATTTCCTGTTCATTGGGTGGTCTTTACTATGAAAGTAGTTGTTTTACTCCAGAAAAGGGGGGGGGGAAGCAAAGGGAGGAAATTCATCCACTGGGTTTTAAACTGCTTCCCAGGCTCATGAGGGAAGACAAGAGGGATGAAATTCATCCACTGGGTTTTATACCACTTCCCAGACTCATGCGGGGAGACGGGAGGGAGGAAAGCCATCCACTGGGTTTTAAACTACTTCCCAGGCTTGAGCCAGAAGTGGGGAAACGCTGAATCATTTCCGACTCACTCACTGCTCATAACTGAAATGTCGGAAAAAGCTTCGGAAGGGCAAAGGGACTTCTGATTTCCTTAAAAAAATTGAAATTGCTTCAAAAAGCAAATATTTCCGAATTTATTCCAAATTATGAAGATTCAGGACAAACCTAACCATGCCTAGTTCACAGTGATCTCTGAAAGCAGGTGAAAAACAACACCCGGACTTGAAGGTGAACTCCAAATTCTGACCAGTATTTAACTTATATTGGGCACTGTTGCTTTAAGGCTCTCTGTTTGTGACACAACCTGTGGTGGTGGGTTCTGTCTGCTGGGGGCGGTGGAATAGCTGGGGGGGTGGGGGTGGCGATTATTGTACATTCACCCTCCTGTGAACAGCCCTCCTCCAGATAGCGTAAACTGCTTCCCCCCCCAGCTAATCAGGGATTAGTTTTGGGGAGTTTTGGGGAGGGGCGGGGTACGGCAGCCATTGCTCTATATTAAGGGATGAATGTGGCTGAAAGGCTCATTCCGAGCCTGGGAAGGGAAGGGAACGGGAAGGGAAGGGAGGTTGTGTTATTGCTCTTGGTGTGGGCCTCGGGTGGAAGAAGAGCTTCCCTCCCCTGCAGGCTAGAGTGAATTAAAAACTATTCATCACTTCCAACTCACTTCTTGAGTCGGAACAAAAATGGCGCAAAGTGCTTCAAAACTGCAATGGACTTCCGGTATCAAAATATACGTAGGAAATTCATTCAGAAAGGTATTTTATCGGGCTTTATAATGGGTTACACGTCATCCAAGTCAAACCTATCAATCTCTAGTAGATGATCCTTAAATATTGTTTGGAGAAGGGCTTGTTTGGAGGGCCCCTGGTGAACTTTGATGTTCATTTTGTGCATGATTTTTCTTCCTTAGAATTTTCATTTGGGGGCGATCTTGATAGCCATTGTGGACCAGATTAACCTGTGGTCTGTACAGCAGTCATTGGCACCACAGTTCAAAAGCATACTGTAGTTCCCAGGCTCAGGATCATACGATCTACAAAGACCAGGTGCAGGGCCTTCTCTGCTGCAGCTCTGTCTCTTTGGAATACTCTTCCACTTGAAGTTCGTATGCTCCAAGACTTACTAGCGTTTTGGAGAGCATACAAGACTTATCTGTTTGGGCATACCTTGCCACCTGGCTAATAAGTTTTATATTTTACTGTTTTTACTGTTTTATTGTATCACTCATGTCTGATGTAAGTCACTCGGATCCTCCAGAGAGTGGTGGCCTATAAATTTGAAATAATAATAATGCTCAGTCTTCATTATGGTCCAGCTCTAGCATTCATAGGTTACTATGGGGAATACCATTGCTTTAACTACGGTATGTGGACCTTCATTGCCAGTGTGATGTCCCTACTCTTCACTATTTTGTTTATTTATTTATTATTTATTTATTTAAAACTTTTGTATTCCGATGTACTCGACCTCAGAAGAAGGAGGACTCAGACCAGCAAGACTGGTCATTGCTCTCAAGAAGTAAACGACTTCTGATTTCCTGGCTGCGGTCTGCGTCTGCAGTAATCTTTGTTCCTAGAAATACAAAGTCTGTCACTGCCTCCACATTTTCTCCCTTCTTTTTCCAATTATCAATCAGTCTGGTTATCTTGGGTTTTTATGTTTAACTGCAACCCCGCTTTTGCCCTTTCTTCTTTCATCTTGGTTAGCAGCCTCCTCAGATCAGCCATCAAAGTGGGATCATCTGCATATCTACAGTTGTTAATGTTTCGTCCAGCAACATTAGCAATTTTCAAGCCCCGCATGTCACATGATGTGTTCTGCATACAAGTTGAATAGGGATGATGAGAACTGAAAGCCCTGCCATGCCCCTTTCCCAGTCTGTTCTGACTGTTGCTACTCTGTCGTTATACAGATTCCTCAGGAGACAGACAAGGAGGCTAGGTCTCCCATTGCAACCAAGAACATGCCACAATTTATTATGATCCACACAGTCAAAGGCTTTAGAATAGTCAATAAGACAGAAATAGATGTTTTTCTGAAGCTCCCTGCCTTTCTCCATTATCCAGCGAATTTTGGCAATTTAGTCTCTTGTTCCTCTGCCTTTTCTGAACCAAGCTTGTACATCTGGCAACTCTTGCTCCATGTATTAGTGTTTCCCTTTTTCAGATTGGGGATATCAGTGGATTTTTTTCCTTTATTGTCTTTTTACCTTTACCCACCTGCACCTTTAACCCTTAGACCCAGCGAACATGAAGGGCTGACTACGTATGCTGAGACCGGACTTGTTCAAAATGCATTAAAGTAGAGGGAAAACATATAGACATACAGTAAATACTGGAAATGATAAACTTTATTGACTGGAGAAGAGACGGTTGACATCCCTCCCTGACAAAATAGAAGAAAGACAAGCATTGTTCCTTCCCTGGACCACAGCAGGTGTATGGCTCAAGGAGAAACTGAAATGAGGATACAATTGAGTCTTCTTCCATGGTTCAGACCTGGAGCCAAGATGGCAGGTGAAGCAGCCATAAAGGGGATCTGGTCTAACTTGAACCTTCTTTAAGGGCTACAGCTTCAGTCTGCTGCAAAAGAAAAGAAGGTGATTGGTGGGAGGGAACAGAACTTCATTCCTCGCTTATTTGTAGGGCAGCATTTACTATCCCATTTGCTAAAGCACCCTCCTTTGAAGCTAAATTCTAATTTCTAGTCCCTTGATGGTAAACCTATGACACGCGTAGCCATTTGTACTGACATGAGCCGCCTGTCCGGCCAGAGGAGCAACACTACATCCACTGCATAGTCGATCTCCTGGCCAGTCCAGGCCGCGCATCCACCCACTCCACGGCCAGCCTGCCTTACTCAACTCCAGCTGCCTGGCTTCTCACGCCCTCCCCTTTGGCCTCCCTTGTGTGCCCTCGACAACCCGTGTCCGTTGCCTCAGCTGCATGAATGCGGGGATGCCTCTGCCCTGCTGCCGGTGAAGAGGAAAGGAGTGGAACGGAGAAGAGCCGCCCTCACCATCCTCCTCCTTGCCCTCCTCTTATGGCTTGCTACAAACTCTTTCAGTGAACAAGACTTTGAGAATGCAGGGGAATAGATAACATGAAACTATGAATGATGAACATGGAATCGCCAGATGATGTGATTAGAAAACATTTTAACACGATGACACTGATGACTATATGTTTTAATGGTTTTTATATACGTTTTACATTGTTATGTTGATTGTTTAAACTGCACTTTATGAATGCATGGCATCCAATTATGCCAACCTGTAACTCGCCTTGAGTCACCGTATGGTTTAGAAAGGCAGGCTATAAATATTGTATATAAATATATAATAAATAACGACCAATAGCTGTGGAAAATCCAGATCCCCGGAGAACGTACCACACCAGGAAGAGGGCCCTTGAAGAGGCTGGAGAGAGTGATACCCATGTTCTGCATCATGGCCCTAAAGAAGAGAATGGGTTCATCCTGAAAACGTTGACTTCAGAAACATCCTCCTTTTTTGGCCGAGGCATGGTCCGTTGACCACTCATGCAGGAGAGGGGAAATAGCATTTCTGCATAGAAATGGGAAGGCCACACACTGCCCTCTCCATCACTACCCAAACAACTGTCCCCAAAGTGTTATTAAGATCTCTGGACACTCACCCAGATGAGAGCTCAAAGCGAGTCAAGTTGGTAATGCAGTTCTCAACCACAAGACATGCTCCAGTTATGTCTGGCACCATGCGAAGAGAGGCGTTGCTGTTGACTTCCACATGAAGATGCAGAAAATCAGTCGGAGCCCCAAAAAGCCTGGAAGCGAAGGGGGCATTGCTTTAGAAGAACAGAATTGCAATCAAGTACCCCATGGCAATCCAGTCCAACCCCTCTCCAAAAGCTTCTAGAGAAGGAGACTCCACCATGCTCCCAGGCAATAGATTTATATTGATAGCGCTGTACTGTATGTTGCACATTTGATTTCTAAAAAAAAAAAGGGGCTCGTGCAGATGCCTTTGGGTTTCCTTTTACTTAAGGAAAACAGATGCCCATTCTACACCACCTGTCATGACCGCCTTTCCTGGTGTTGTGGGGAATCATGAAAGTAGGCCATGACACACCTGAAGCAAGGGAAAGCTGACTAGGATGGAGGGTCTCCATGGAAACAGGACAGGCATGGTGAAGGGGAGAGCCAGGGAGACTGATATGAGGAGCTGAGAGGGAAAGCAACTTTCAGGGGGAACTTTGCTTTGTAACCGTACTGTATGCTTTGAGAAATAAAAGCCTTCCAGTCTCCTGTGAGGCAATTTCATCTCTAGAATTACACCACCATATAAAATCCAAGTCATCTGCTTTGAACTGGATTATATGGCAGTGGAGACTAATATAATATAGTCCAAAGCTTTGATAATCTGGATTATAGTGTAGAAGGGGCCGGTGAGAGGCAATTAAGGTCTAACAAGCAAGAAGAAAGAGCCTGAGAGCCAACAGATGCCAACAAGTTAGACAAAAATGGAAAGTAGATAAGAGTTCTTCATTTACACAGAAAATTTCACACCTTCTCTTGAATAAGGAGATTTTTGATACTTCTGCACACATCTCTCTATTTGTTATGCTTACTTGAAGTATATCATGTGTCCAATCATAGTTTATTATATTAATAGATTGATGTTCTGACAGTATGAACCTGATGTTTAATCTGGAATATTCTGCCAGACTGGATTGGGTGGAGACCCCCCAGCTTGGTCCACTGCTGCAGAATGGACAATAAATAGTTGACAGAGTGACTTACTGTTGATCTTGTCATTTTTATGAGCACCACAGTTGGGCTATATCAACATCACAGAATTTCCCCCAGGTTTGTTTGCTTGCTTTTAGCTACTGCCGAAACATCCAATAAAGTAGGGATAGGTAATTGTGGATCCTGAGGGAGAGGATTCCTGAACCAGGCCTTTCTGCTCACCTGGCCTTCCTGAGTGCAGCACCTGGAATATTGCCCTGGAGTTCCATTTTTACAGGGAGGGTCAGTTGGAGCACACCACCTGACAGGGGTTCCAGCTTGAGGCCAGGCACGGTGGCATTCACAATCTTCCACCTAGAAAGTGAGAGAATTTAGCAGGGTAAGAATTGGAAACTGTGGCTGGAAACTTTATGTGCATAAATCCCTGCTATGAGCCACACACAAGGAGGTGCAGTCAGCCCTCCACTTTCATTGGCGTTAGGGGCACAGGACCCTGTGAAGGTGAAACAATGCCAATTGCACCGGGAATGTGGCGCAGCTGGCTGGGAGTCAGCTGCATAAGATCTCTACTGACTATTCTCTATTGTGTTTAGATTGGTCATTGCTCTCCTCCCAAGACGTAAAAATCTACTGATTTCCTGACTGCAGTCTGTGTCTGCAGTAATCTTTGTGGTTAGAAATACAAAGTCTGTCACTGCACACAAGTTGAATAGGTCAGGGGAGAGTATACAGTCCTGCCGTACTCCTTCCCCAATCTTGCACCAGGCTGAGTGTTGCTACTTAGCAGTTATACAGATTCCTCAGGAGACAGACAAGGTGTCTTGGTATCCCCATACCACCAAGAGCTTGCCACAGTTTATTATGATCCACAAAGTCAAAGGCTTTAGAATAGTCAATAAGACAGAAATAAATGTTTTTCCTCAAATTCCCTGCCTTTCTCCATTATCCAGCGGATATTGGTAATTGGTCTTTCATTCCTCTGCCTTTTCTGAACCCAGCTTGTACATCTGGCAACTCTTTTTAAAAAAGATTATTTGTATTGGGTTTTGTGATTTCATAGTGAAACATTAAACGACGCATACAAGAAAAGTGAATATATGTGAAAGGTTAACAAGGTGGGAGAAAAACAAGAAGAAAAAAGGAAACAACAACAATAATAATAATAATAATAATAATTTAAAAAAGACAAAAAAAACCCGGCCTGGACAAAACAGAAAATTGACTTCCATTCTTCTTCTTGTAAGGAGATTTTTGATGGTATTAAATACACGATTAACTCCGTTCCCCCAAGAGTTTGTAATGTCCCCCTTTCCATCTTTATTGAATAAAATCCATTCTTTCTACTTCATTATCTCTGATTTTCCTTTTGATTTTCAAGTTGTACAATCCTTTCCTTTCCTATAATCTCTCTATATATAATAAAGCAGAATGTTTGTTTGTATATGTGTGTGTGTGTGTGTGTATGTGGGTTTGTATGTATGTGGCAGCGTTCTGATTGGCTCCCGGCCTCTACATTCTGACAACATGATTGGTTGCCACTGAGGGAGCATTTGCATAACGCCTCTATTGGCCAGCCAACACGAACATTCCGACCCTCTAAACTGGCAGAGGAGGATAAGGCAAAGGCCTGAGGCAGTCGCCAACACGAACATTCCGATGCTCTAAAGTGGCAGAGGGGGTAAGGAAAAGGCCTGAGGCAGTCAGGCATGGTGGGAGTTTCAGACCAAAACACTTTGCGACCCCTTTGCGACCCCAAACAATGAGAGAACAAGACCAAACTTGGCACACAGAACCCTCACGACCCACTCTACATCCTGGTGCAGTTTGAGGGAGGATGGATCATGGATGACGGGACTTGCAGTACTTTAACTCACTTGCTTAGAGCACTCTGGCCCACACCATAGAAGAATCAGGACCACATTTGGCACACAGATGCCCACTGGCCCACTTTACAACCTGGTGCAGTGTAGGCCAGGATGGGCCACAAATGATGGGATTTGCAGTACCTTCACCCGATTCATTTCCCAAAGAACATTGAAGCCCCTACAAATCACAGCTTGGAGGAGGGCAGACCATGCATGATGGGATTTGAAGTACCTTCACTCACTTCCCAAAACTGCTGCATACATAATCCAATGACTGATTAAGACCAAACCTGACACACAGAGCCCTCATGACCCACTCTACATCCTGGTGCCGGTTGAAGGAGGATGGACCATGGATGATGGGACTTGAAGTACCTTCACTAACTTCCTGAGACCACTGCAAGCCACGTAAACATCTCATAAGGACCACCCTTGGCACACAATGCCTTTCTCAAATAACCCGGGCAGGGCCGGGTCCCCAAGCTAGTCCTCTAATAAACTCCAGTCCGTTTGTTTTCTCGGATTTCCTGGTACATCTGGCAACTCTTGATCCATGTATTGCTGGAGTCTACCTCGCAGAATGTTGAGCATTTCCTCACTGGCCAGCTCCCCTACATACTTTTATATATTTTATTCATCCATTGAATTGATGCCCCACCTTGTTCCCACTATAACTTACTTAAGCAGATTCAGGAGACGTTCAAGCCGACTTTCTTTGTCTCCCAAGGCCTTTCTAGGCAGACGTTTCTTGCCTCCCATCTCACCTCCAAGCAGATCTCTTCTTTGGTGCCCAAAGGGACCTCCTTGGTTGTCCAGGGTGTCACCACGTAAGTCTACTACACGAACTTCTTCCATGATTTCTTCTACCATGATGGCCTGAATGACTACAGTAGAAAGTTGATACCATTTTGTACAAGAGATGGAAAGTCAACAAAGTAAAACTGTGTCCCAGCATTATTCACCACCATCACTATTGTTACCCCCTTTTCCTCCCCAATGCTGTGTTATCTTTGACTAAACTGACTCCTGACTTTATAGGCAATCCTTACTCCATTTTTGTCCCACCATCAATTATATGCAAATAGGACATGAGCTTTAAAAAACAAGGGCATATTTTAGTGGCATAGAGGCAGGCCTTGAAGCTTGGCATTGCCAAGTTAATGACATTGGTATTCCCTTGCAATGAATAATGAATAATTGGCACTGTTCATAGTGCCAAGAAATATACATGCTTGGTTCCAGCACCAACACACAGCAGATAAAGACTCTGTTCCTTCTCTGGACCAATCTCTCGTCTTCTACCCGAGTAAACAAGGCTTCATCTGAGTTTTGGCTTTGGCATGTCTTCTTTCAGACTTTAGATCTCAGGGGAAATAAGGAGGATTACTTAATTCAGATAGAGTACAACTTACATATCTTTTTGAATTTACCACAGAAATGAAAAACCACAGATAGTAACAATCCCATGTGAAATTAATGACTTCTGGAGGAAGGATCTCATAGAATAATTCTGTAGAATATACAAAATGCCTAGCAGGAAAATATGTCTAGCATTTCTAAGTTCTCCAGCATGACCATGGTCAATGCCCAGTAGACGCAAATCATGGTCCCATGCTGGAGGACCTAAAAATGCCTAAAGAAAACACCTCTCTAGCATTTCTAGCTCTTCCACTATGACTCTATGTCAACAAACTAAAGATACATGCGGATGACTTAGAAAATGCCCAGATTTAAGAGCTGGTAAACTGGGTGAGATTGATTGATTGATTGATTGATTGATTGGGCTCATACACCGCCACTCCCAGTGGCACGGGGCGGTTCACAGCATAATTCAATGGATACAAATTGTAAGTAAAACACACAGTAAAACACAGTAAAACACGAAAAGAAGAATCACAAGCATTCAAAAGCCTCTCTGAATAGATCTGTCTTGGATTTCTGGAGGCTGAACTCCAAAATATCTGGAAGACCAACAATTGAGAACCACTGGTCAAGGTCCAGCATTTCTAGGTCCTCCAGAAATGTATATTCTCTCTGTGAAAGAAAGACCATGTATATCCAGGGTTTAACTTATGGACCCACCACCAAAATTCTAACTCTGGAATCCAATCAGGCTCATGGGCCATGAGGGATTGGCTATTGGGAGGGATTGCCTACAATAATGCAGATTGAATCTCATTGAACTGGATTATATGACTCTGCACTGCCATATAATGCATTCCAATACCTTATCCCCCGGATCCCCTGTCCTGATATCTTTATTTATTATTTATTTTATTTACTTCATTTATATTCCTCCCTTTTCACCCGCAGTGGACTCAGGGTGGATTTAAATGTACACAGTACATTTAGACCCACACACCCACAGGATAGGGCTATCACCCAGTGGTTCTAAAAGTTTTACCTTGAAATTGGCCCTGCCCACTGTGCTCATGTTTAATGTTTTTATGTTCTGATTTTATAGTGTTGCATAGTTTATTTATATTGGTTTTATTTTTTATGTAATTTTTTCTTGGTGTTCTTGTGTTATCTTGTGTTATATTGTGTTACTGTACTGATGAGCATGGCCTCATGTAAGCTGCCCCGAGACCCCTTGGGGAGATGGTGATAGGGTTTAAATAAGGTTTATTATAATATTATCTATCTATCTCCCAATATAAAAAAATTAAAGAGATACAAATCCTGATGTTCTTGATTGTTTTCGAATTCAAGCTCACCCTGCGTAACGTAGAAATCACTGTTACTCTCCATGACTTGTTGGAAGGACTGGGGGCTGCACAGAAGAAGGATGGTCCAAACCTTGAGCATCTTGACCTGAGAAAATATGGATCCTGGAGTTGGAAAGGAACCCAGGGCCACCTAGCATATCTTCTTCTGCCAGGCAGGATTCTACAGTGCAACTCTCCTGACAGGTGGCCATTTATCCAGCCTCTTCTTATGAACTTCCAGAGAAGGAAGGAGGCTCCACCAAACTCCCAGGCACCAGATTCCTCTGGAGAACACCTTGGACCCTCAGGAAGCTCTTCATAACATTCAAATGGGATTTCTTTTCCCTGAGTCTGACTATGTGGGGGCATCTACACTGTAGAGTGAATGCAGTTGGACACCACTGTAATTGCAGTAGCTCAACACCATGGAAACTGAAATTTTTAAAAAGTCTTTAGCCTTCTCTGCCAAAGAGCACTGGTTCTTCATCAAATCCCAACTCTCAGGATAAAACAGCATTGAGCCATGGAAGTTAAAGGGATGTCAATCTCCATGAATTATGCCATGTAGATGAAGCATAAATATAAATTTCATGGAGTCGATGGGTTTATTCAACATGGAACCAGCAACTAAGATGAGAAGAAAATGCCACAAATATTCATTTTAGCTCCAGTTATGATCATATATGAAACTGGACCACCCAAAGTCAGATTTTCGTACCCGAAATCCATTTGGGCTTAACCATCTAGCAATGGGTTGAATGTATGTTCTGTGATTGTAATAAATACATACATTAATACCAAGCCCTTAAAAGATAATTATCGAGTTAGGAAATCAGACTGGTTGGTTCATTTTGGAAGAAGCAACCTGAGCTCGCTTTGGATCCTTACCTTACGCACCTGTTAGCTTTGCAAGGTGTCCCCAAGGTGTTGTCCTCTGTGGAAGAAGACATCCTGAGTCAAGAGCCTATGTCCCTTATATAGTAAATATATACATCAGGAAGGAGGAAACGCTTTTTGTGGGAAACCCATGACATTTGCTTAGCTATAGAATAGCAATTACTATCTGCAATGCAAATATTTATAAATTTGAAAACGTTGGCAAATTATTATGCAAGAAGTTATGGAATACCTCAGCAGTGGCACTTGGCCCAAAATTGTTCTGGGATGCCAGTTTCCAGTGGAGAGAGTCAATGAGATTGACAAATCAGAACAGTATCAAGATCTTGGCTGAGATGCTAGATGTTGGCACAGCAGGGCTTTTCTTCAGTTAGTGACTGGAACAGAAATAGAACGGATACAGATTTGTTTCAGAATACAATGACTTTGGCCATTTTTATCATGTTCACTCACATCAACACCATGAGATCCATAATGCAACATTCACACAGAGGATCTCAGATCTAATTATTTCCAAAGTGGTCCCAATAGATCAGCGGTTTCTAAAGTGTGCTCTGTGGAGCCCTTGGAGTTCTGTGAATCACACGGAGAAGTCCCAAAAGGCCCCCAAAAGCCTTTTTTCCTTGCTTCCCTCACCACCAAATTCTTCTCACCACACTCACTTTCAAAAGTCTCTTTTAACTTCCATCACTGTCAAAAGCCTTTTCTCCTCATCTCCCTCACTATCAAAAGCCTTTTTACTTATCTCCGTCACCACCCTCACTTCCTTCACCACCAAAAGCCTTTTCTCCTTGCCTCCCTTTTCACCAAACGCCTCTTTCCCTCATCTCCCTCACTGTCAAAAGCCTTTTTCCTCACCTTCCTTGCTGCCAAAATATTTTCTCCTTGCCTCCCTCAGTAAGAATACTTTTGTAAAAAGTTCTGAAATATTTGTTTTATTGAACACACATCCCTAGCATAATTGAATGTGTGTATGTATGTGTCAGGTATTGAGATTTGGGCCCCTGGTAATTGCGGCCAAACTCTGGAGCCCTGACAGTCATAACAAAATAAGGTCTGACATGACATGAGAAACAACAATCCGATGCTCAGGCGGGAACTGGAAAGCAGGAAAAGGGGCTTTGAATCACCAAGGAATGTGAATATAAGGGGGAGGAATTTAGTGCGCGGACACTTTTTGCTTTTTGTGTGATAGCAGTGTGTAGTAAAGTTCCTAGTGATTCCCAGAATGTCTCTGCGTGGTCATTTAGAAGTGGCTGCAGCTGACCATTGACAGTTTGTATATAGTCAATCGGCTGATTTCCTATCAGCTCCCACTTCCACACACAACTGTGGCTTGACTTGCTGGAACCACCAAAGGCCCTCCCTCCAATGATATTCCAGGTTAAAGAGAGTGTTGTGAAAACACAAAAGGGCCTTGATAGATTTTTAAACAATTTGATTGGCAACCCCTACCAACGGGCTCCACAAACACAATACGTCCCACCCCCCAAGTGAATGCATCCATATCTGGACAGTGTAATCCAAGATTTTGCATATTTTATCCACCATGGACATTTCAGTGTTGTCTGTTCTTTCAATTGGCGCTCAATTTGCATGATTCTGCGCCCTCCCGATCCCATAATGCCCCGCGTGTTCATGAAATCTTTCTATGTAATTATTTTCCAAGATGCTCAAACTTTCTGAAACCACTGTAACTCCCCACAACCATACATCTCGACCAAATTTGGCACACAACCCGCGGCCCCTCCATGACAAAGAAAACACATTGGAGAGGCTTCGGACAAATTATCGGAGTTATAGTTATACAACATTCAGAAACAACATTGAATCCACCAATGACAGATCTCAGCCAAACTTGGCACACATACCCTACATGCCCAACTTGGAATACCATCATGGCATCAAATCCCCGGAGGACTGACAGCTTGCCTGCCCTGTGGATGCCAGCATTCCTCCCCGACTCCCCCCCCCCTCCAAGACTAGTAGGAGGAATGGATCCCTGGAGGACTGACTGCTTGCCTGCCCTGCGGACGCCAGTGTTCCACCCCAATCTACTTCTCGAAGACCAGGAGGAGGGACGAATCCCCAGAAAATTTATTTATTTATTTGTCACGTTTCTATACCGCCCCTCTCAGCCCGAAGGCGACTCGGGATAGTTTACACAGGCAGTCTCTGCCCTCAATACAACACAAGCAACAAGGCAACCCCCCCCCAAGAAACCATATAATAACAAGTTAACAATTAAAAACATACAATTGCAGTCTCAGCGTCATGTTGAAATCAGTTTCCATCGCATCGTCGTCATTCCATATATCTCATTAAGCCTTATATTTCATCAGCAAATGCCTGCTCAAATAGCCAGGTCTTGACTTTCTTGCGAAATGTCAGGAGGGAGGGGGCCGATCTGATGTCTTTAGGGAGGGCGTTCCAAAGCCGAGGAGCCACCACTGAAAAGGCCCCGTCTCTCGTCCCCACCAGTCGTGCCTGCGAAGGAGGCGGGACCGAGAGCAGGGCCTCTCCAGATGATCCTAAACATCTCGATGGTTCATAGGGAGAGATGCGTTCGGACAGGTAAGCAATTCTTTGCGTGCCCAGTGGATGCTAGCGTTTCACCGTGCTCCTCCAGTAATCAACACCTGCCCCACCAGAGGGAACCTTGTTCTGCCTCATTAAAAGGAACCAAGTCCTGCCTCATTAAAAGGAACCATGTTGGGCCTCGTTAAAAGTAACCAAGCCCTGCCCCACTGCAAGGAACCAAATCCTGCCTCATGTAAAGGAACCAAGCCCAGCCTCCTGTAAAGGAACCAAGTCCTGCCTCATGTAAAAGAACCAAACACAGCCTCCTGTAAAGGAACCAAGTCCTGCCCACCAGCAAAGAACCAAGCCCAGCCTCATGTAGGTACCAGGTCCTGCCCCAGCAGAAGGAACCAAGCCCTCCCCCACTGCAAGGAACCAAGTCCTGCCTCATGTAAAGGAACCAAGCCCAGCCTCATTAAAAGGAACCAAGTCCTGCCTCATTAAAAGGAACCATGTTGGGCCTCATTAAAAGTAACCAAGCCCTGCCCCACTGCAAGGAACCAAATCCTGCCTCATGTAAAGGAACCAAGCCCAGCCTCCTGTAAAGGAACCAAGTCCTGCCTCATGTAAAAGAACCAAACACAGCCTCCTGTAAAGGAACCAAGTCCTGCCCCACAGCAAAGAACCAAGCCCAGCCTCATGTAGGTACCAGGTCCTGCCCCAGCAGAAGGAACCAAGCCCTCCCCCACTGCAAGGAACCAAGTCCTGCCTCATGTAAAGGAACCAAGCCCGGCCTCATTAAAAGGAACCAAGTCTTGTGGGTGATGTTGGCCAGATCTGGCCACACCTGCATACGGGAAGACCAGTAACCAAGGGATTGTTGGAAAAAGACTCTTGAGGCTCCTCAAAGTAATGGTTAATGGAACACGGCAGAGTCAATCTTGGTTGCACCAGCAATTTTAAGGACCTGACAGTACACTCTACGTTACCTAAAAAACGGAGGTTTGTCCACTCTACGTCAGGGTTCTGGCCATGTGGGGGGTGTTCGTCCTGTGCCCAAGCAATTCGTTGCAAGGACATCATTAGTTTGAAGTCGCATAGACAATTCATTATTCGGGATTTCCTTAATTGCAACACGGAAAACACCATCTATGTCATCATTTGTGGGTGTGGCCAATATTATGTGGGGATGTCGTCACGCCCCTTGCGTACCCGCATTTCGGAACATCGTTCCAGGATACGTACATCCCAGGACAACACCATCCTATACCGCCACTTTTTGACTCATGGCCACGACCCCATTCTTTTTCGGTTTGCGGCTCTGGAAAGGGTGGTCACTAGTGTACATGCCAATAATCATGATGCCCTTATCAGACGCGAGTCTTGGTGGATCCATAATCTCAATCCGAACATCCAATCGGGCTCAATGAGCCCCTCCCTCTCTCGGCCCTACTCATGTGAGTAGGGCCCAGGTGCGAGCCTATATAACACCTGCTTTTCCTGGGACTCCACCCTTTGGGTCCACAGGAGCAGTGGTGCATTGGAAGTCCTCCAACCTAGGTAGGCTAGCCACCTACCCCACGTTTTTATTGCAGGGTTGGGTCTTGTTTATTTATCTTACTATTGCCATTATTATTTAGAATGTGTCTCCTGTGACGCGGCATTTGCCTGGCGTAACACAGCCGCCTGACGAAGCTAACCAGCGAAACGGATCGTGGCCTCGCACTTCAACCGTAGCGGCCCTTCCGAGCGTCTTCATTTGGCTGCGCATCGCATCTTTGCATCACCTCCCCTCTCATGGCTGGTATGCACCAGGACTTTCTGATGGACATTATCCTTTATGTATGAGGATTCCCTCAGCGGGTGTGTATGCTGCTCCCCGCCAATTCCTGTTGCTTTAATTGTTTGAGTTCTTTGCATACCTGAGCATTTGCTTGCATTACTTCCATTGTGTGTATCCATGTTAATGGGGATTTATCTATGTTCATTGTGTTTGATGTTCATTGAGCTTTGATGCATTGCTGCCATTGACTGAATTACAAGTTGATTTATATTGCTTCATTGTGTTTATATTTCTTGACCTTGAGCGTGTTTCAGTTTCTACTCTGCAAATTCTTCACTGTTTGTAACTGTATTCCCCCTTTGGGGTCTCTTACGTGGATAATATGGCTGAAATGAATGTTAATATGCATGTTATCAGTGCTTTTGATAATGAGGAGGCTGATTCCACCATACATGGTTTGTTTTTGTTTGACCCCCAGGAGGGTGCTCCCTCGGACACTGCCTCTGCCGCACCTGCATCTCCCATTCGGGATTTAGAGGAGAAGGAATTGAGTCTTATTAGAGCTCAACTTACAGCTGCCTCCTTGTCAGAGTATGTTAGGCATTCTCTTACTCCCAGGGGCCTGCGTGTACAGGTCCCCCCTGGTGTTTATCTTGATGACCCTGAGTTCTTAGCTTCGTGGAAAGCAATAGCGGAACGTTGCTCCAGGGATTGGATGCTACTTATCATTAAGCGTAATATGAAGGAGGTGACTGCCCTTCAGAGTGAAATTGAGTCCCTTAGATCTACTCACAAGGATACCTTTCCTCCCCCGGAACTCCAAAAGATACAAGCTGAATGTGATGCCTTGCGCAAATCGTTAAAAGACTTTAAGATCAACAAATTCCGGAGGGATCAGAAAGACTATTCTGCTAACCGCATTTTCAAATGGACTTATAAATCCCCCAGTGATAGAAAAGTAAGATTTGATGGGACTTCTCCTTCTGGCACCTCAGGGGAAGACATAAATTCAGATTCTTCGGCTGGCCCTAGTTCTGCAGGTCACCCAATGAAACGTCGAAACCCCCCTAGGAAAAGGGTTTTTCAGAAGGCCAACCGCAAGAAGGGTCCCACTTAGTGGTTAACCTATCTTCTCATAGATTTACTACCAGGGAACTGGATGTTTTGGAGCGTGGCTCGTCTTTTGTTTTCACCCCTTTTTGCTCTGAGCTTATTATCAGACAAGATCTCTCTCGATTGTTTCGCAGTTTACGATTAAAGGAACATTTTGCAAATTTGGATGACTCCATTGTTGAATCTGTTCATCCTAGAATTTACACCAAGAGTACCTTTATACCTCATGATATTTCTCATCAATTAAGGACCTTTGAATCCGTGGTCACGAGGGAGGTGTCCAAGCTTGACCATCGTACTGACATGTCTCATTCGAATTTACCTAAGGAAGACCTTGATTTTATTAGAACCCTGGGCAACAGGGAAGACCTGGTGATAAAACCGGCGGATAAAGGGGGCGGGTTGGTCATATTAAATCTCCAAGATTACCTCTTCGAGGCCCACCGCCAGCTTAATGATACCTCCTCATATCATAAACTTTCGGGAGATCCCACCAATTCCTTTTTGAGGAATGTTCGCAATGTTATTCAGGATGGTGTTGAGATGGGCTTCATTGGGCCGAAAGAAGCTAAATTTTTAATCAATGACCATCCCCGTATTTCGCAAATGTATTTCCTCCCCAAGATCCATAAGCCTGGGTTTCCCCCTCAAGGCCGGCCAATTCTGTCTGCCTCGGGCTCTCTTTTGGAACCCCTCGCTGTGTACATTGACGTGATCCTTCAACCCTTCGTGTCGAAGATTCCATCTCTCATATTGGACACCACGGACTTCATACGAAAGATAGAAGCCCTCAGGATTGACCCCGGCGATATTCTGGCTACATGTGATGTCAAATCTCTGTACACTTAGATCCCCCTCCCGGATGCCCGCACCGTGCTACTGGATGTGTTTAACTCGAGGCCTCATAACATTAGTCCACCTTCTTCATTCCTCATTGAACTCGTTGACTGCCTTTTTGAATATAATTATTTTGCATTTGGGCCTGAGTTTTATTTACAAGTCAACGGAGTGTCAATGGGCCAGAGTTGTGCTCCTTCAATAGCCAACCTCTATATGGGATTTCTGGAGAGAAGTTACCTGCATGATCCATTATCCCCGGCCAAGTACATTAAGTTCTTCGGGAGATATATTGATGATTGTTTCATCCTTCTTGGTAATGATACCCCCATGGTTCTATTCCTCGACTGGCTGAATTCTTGGAATCCATCCATACAATTCATGATGGAGCACAGTCAAGGTTCTGTTAATTTTTTGGACACCACCGTTGTCAAAATGGGGAACAGGCTAGGTGTTCGCTGCTTTAAGAAGCCAACGGACAAGAATTCCATCCTCCATTTCAACAGTCATCATCCATCCTCCCTGAGACACAGCCTCCCGTATTCGCAGTTCCTTAGGCTGAAGAGGAATTCTACCCGCATCGTGGATTTTTACAACGATGCTGATAAGTTTGGGGACCAACTTAGTGCTCGAGGATACCCATTACGGGTTATACAACAGGCCCGTATTAAGGCTAATGGTGTATGCAGGGACTCACTCCTAACCAAAAAGCGCAAACCTCCACATGCCCGGTTGGTTTGGCCTCTGACCTTCACTCCCCACAGTCGTGAGATTGTCAGCATTGTCAAGAAGTATTGGGACATTTTGCCCTCCATTCCGGCGTTTCGTGAATTCCCCATGGTTGCGTATAAACGCACCAGCAATTTTAAGGACCTGACAGTACACTCTACATTACCTAAAAAACGGAGGTTTGTCCACTCTACGTCAGGGTTCTGGCCATGTGGGGGGTGTTCATCCTGTGCCCAAGCAATTCGTTGCAAGGACATCATTAGTTTGAAGTCGCATAGACGATTCATTATTCGGGATTTCCTTAATTGTAACACGGAAAACACCGTCTACGTCATCATTTGTGGGTGTGGCCAATATTACGTGGGGATGTCATCACGCCCCCTACGTACCCGCATTTCGGAGCATCGTTCCAGGATACGTACATCCCAGGACAACACCATCTTATACCGCCACTTTTTGACTCACGGCCACGACCTCGATTCTTTTCGGTTTGCGGCTCTGGAAAGGGTGGTCACTAGTGTACATGCCAATAATCATGATGCCCTTATCAGACGCGAGTCTTGGTGGATCCATAATCTCCAATCCGAACATCCAATCGGGCTCAATGAGCCCCTCCCTCTCTCGGCCCTACTCATGTGAGTAGGGCCCAGGTGTGAGCATATATAACACCTGCTTTTCCCTGGGACTCCACCCTTTGGGTCCACAGGAGCAGTGGTGCATTGGAAGTCCTCCAACCTAGGTAGGCTAGCCACCTACCCCACGTTTTTATTGCAGGGCTGGGTCTTGTTTATTTATCTTACTATTGCCATTATTATTTAGAATGTGTCTCCTGTGACGCGGCATTTGCCTGGCGTAACACAGCCCCCTGACGAAGCTAACCAGCGAAACGGATCGTGGCCTCGCACTTCAACCATAGCGGCCCTTCCGAGTGTCTTCATTTGGCTGCGCATCGCATCATTGCATCATCTCCCCTCTCATGGCTGGTATGCACCAGGACTTTCTGATGGACATTATCCTTTATGTATGAGGATTCCCTCAGCGGGTGTGTATGCTGCTCCCCGCCAATTCCTGTTGCTTTAATTGTTTGAGTTCTTTGCATACCTGAGCATTTGCTTGCATTATTTCCATTGTGTGTATCCATGTTAATGGGGATTTATCTATGTTCATTGTGTTTGATGTTCATTGAGCTTTAATGCATTGCTGCCATTGACTGAATTACAAGTTGATTTATATTGCTTCATTGTGTTTATATTTCTTGACCTTGAGCGTGTTCCACCAAAGATGTTCCCTCCTCAGACGGAAAGGCAATGGCCTCCTCAAAGAAAGCGTCCTCGTCCGGCTGTTCCTGCCTGTGATGCCCTCTAGAGGGCTGTTATACCTGTATTTGGTTTGCCATCCACCTGCATGGCTCTTTGTTCTATAGTTCCTTTGTCCTGGCCATGTGCTCCTTTGTTCTGCCATGTGCTCTTTTGTTCTGCCATGTGCTCACCTGGGGGAGGAGGGTGACCCGCCTTCAACTCCTCCTTTTACCGGAGTTTGCCTGAGGGCAGGACGTCCCTTCTGACCTCACTTCCAGCAGAGTATATGGACAAACAGGCCGAAGTCTGGAGCCAGGCTCAGACAAGGCACTTTGGTTTATGTATAGCCTTCCACCGCTCTCAAAACCAAGGAATTCAGAAATAGGAAGGCCCAACCCTTCACCAGAGGCTGTTTCTTTGGGGACCAAAGGACTTCGTGTGCCATAGGACCTTTTGAGGATCTACAGGAAAATCTGGACTTAAGAGAGACACCTTCACGCTGCTTAAGGCAAGTGAATGCAACCCCTTTGTTTAAGGACACTTTTGCAACCCACTTCAAGCTGTGTTCTTTGGGGCCCTTAAAGCCATCTTTAACAGTGTTATGGAGTAAGTGCACCATGCAGGTAACATTGGTGAAGCCTGCACTTTCCACCACACTTTTCATGTTCTTGCCGGCATTGGTGACCATGAACCCCTACTTCGTGTTCCAATGCGTATCCTGAATCCACTCCCTCATCATGTCTTTCAAGTACTGGCAGATGGTGTCAGCCTTGTGGTCCTTGTCTATGACTTCCATAGCCAGCAGGGCCCAGCGATGTGCAGTGAGAGACAGTTAGGAATGGCCTCCTCCTACACTAGACCAAATGTCCGAGTTGAAGTTGATGTGGCTGGATTGTGCGCCATGCAGAAAATTCACCAGGTGTTCCTTGCATCCCTCAAACAAGGAAGGAACAACACTTCTGGAGAAAGTGTGAAATCTATTATTTTATTTATTTACGTTATTTCTACCCCGCTCTTCTCACCTCTGCAGGGGGACTCCGAGCGGTTTCTATTCCCTCCACGTTAACAGTAGGGTAATGCCTCTTCATGTGCACCCTTAACACAGATGTCATCAGATGCCTCAAGTCTTTCCCCCTGTTGATGGTGCCGCCACAGTGCCTACAAACTACCAATGTGGCCTTCTGAGAATGGACATCAAAATGATCCCAGAGGAAAGACTTGGGCCTTTCCAAAGCCACCGCAACTGGTGGTGGGTTCTGTCTGCTGGGGGCGGTGGAATAGCTGGGGGGTGGGGGTGGCAATTACTGTTCATTCACCCTCCTGTGAACAGCCCTCCTCCGGATTGCTGTCACCCGAGAGAGAAGCGGGGGGTTGTTAAAGACTATTGATGGTTTCGTCTGCCCCCACCTGGAATACATCATCATTATCACGCCCTGTTCTGATTGGTCAGAGCTACTTCCAACAGATATGGGAAATGGGAAGCATGAGGCTGCAGGACTACTGTCAGTTCTTGAAGTGCTGGCAGAATCACTGCCCCAGTAGCCCTAGTACAATGTTCCCACAGAGAGTTGCTTGGCCCCCTTCCTTCCTTGTTACCTCGGGAACCACATAATGGAAGAGACACAGGGGTCTTACATCCCGAACCACTTACAACAGATAGCTTCATATCTAAAACGTTACTGTACTCAGATAAAACAAAGTTCTTTGGCAGTCAGAAGGGAGATAAAGGAAACACTCAAAGAGGCCCAGCAAGGTAGGCTTGAGGTGGCAAGTAACACACACACACACAGCCCTCCGAGAGGAAAGGAATAAACCACAGCACTGGTGGCTTTGTGGCAAATTTTCACAACTTTGGAAAGGAGATTTTTTGGTCCAGGAGTGGCTTGAGGTGATGAGAGATATTATTCTTTTGTAGCAATGTACAGTAATCAAACAAACAAACACAGACAGAGCCCAGAGAAACCTGCTGTAACCCTCGGGCTTTTTAGAACATTGGAAAGGAGATTTATGGGTTCAAGTGTGGGTTAAAGTGATGGGAGACTACGTGTGGGTTGAAGTGATGGGAGACTACGGATCGTCTCAACGGTGCCTTGCTGCCTGGCCCTTCCCTCTTGATGACGCCGTCGGCTTTCGGACATCTGCTTTCCCCTTTTTTGTGTTTGCTCTTGAATGCACAGCAATCAAACAAACAATCAGACACAGAGCCCACAGAGGTCTATTGTCCTTGTGGATAGTTTTCACAGATTTGGAAAGGAGATTTTTGGGTGCAAGAGTGGCTTGAAGTGATGGGAAATGGAGTTCTTTTCTAATAATGTACAGCAATCAAACAAACAAACACAGACACAGAGCCCAGAGAGACCTGCTGCAACCCTGGGGCTTTTCACAACAACAACAAAAGAATACAAAGAAACCCACCCTTTCCCTTTTCTTCCTCCGTACTCCTTCCACCCATGCCACACAACCAAACAACCCTATACCATGCAGCGCCCACCCAAACGAACAAGCAGCAAAACAAGCAGCCAGGCAGGCAACAGCCCTTCTCCATGCCCTTCGTCTTCTCTGCTTGCCCTGCTCTTCTTCCACCCCAGACCCACACCAACAGCGACAACACAACCTCCCTTCCCTTTCCCTTCCCTTCCCTTTCTGGGCACGGAATGAGCCTTTCAGCCACATTAATCCCTTTATTTAGAGCAATGGCTGCCATACCCCTCCCCTCCCCAAAACTCCCCAAAACGAATCCCTGATTAGCTGGGAGGGAAGCAGTTTACGCTTCACTTCCCAGCCGGCTAGAGTGAATTAAAAACCCTTCATCACTTCCAACTCACTTCCTGAGTCGGAACAAAAATGGTGCAAAGTGCTTCAAAACGACAATGGACTTCCGGTATCAAAAATACATAGGAAATTCATTCAGAAAGGTAATTTATCCAGCTTTATAATGGGTTACGTGTCATCCAAGTCAAACCTATCCATCTCTAGGACATGATCCTTAAGTGTTGCTTCGAAAGGGACTCGTTTGGAGGGCTCCTGATGAACTTTGGTGTTCGTTTTGTGCATGATTTTTCTTCCTTGGAATTTGCATTTGGGGCGATCTTGATAGCCATCGTGGATCAGATTAACCTGTGGTCTGTACAGCAGTCATCAGCACCACAGTTCAAAAGCATCTCTCTTCCTTCGCTCAGCCTTCATTATGGTCCAGCTCTAGCATTCATAGGTTACTATGGGGAATACCATGGCTATAACTATTTGGACCTTCGTTGCCAGTGTGATGTCCCTACTCTTCACTATTTTATTTATTTATTTATTATTTAAAACTTTTGTATCCCGATGTTCTCGACCCCAGAAGAGGAACTCAGACAGGCAAGACTGGTCTTTGGTCTCCTTTCAAGAAGTAAACGACTTCTGATTTCCTGGCTGCAGTCTGCGTCTGCCGTAATCTTTGTGCCTAGAAATACAAAATCTGTCACTGCCTCCACGTTTTCTCCCTCTATTTTCCAATTATCAATCAGTCTGGTTATCATAATCTTGGGGGTTTTTTTATGTTTAACTGCAACCCAGCTTTTGCCCTTTCTTATTTATTTTTATTTATTTATTTATTAGATTTATTAGCCGCCACTCCCAGTGGCTCAGGGTGGCTTACAATAGACCAGGGCTGTCCAACTGCCGGCCCTGCAGGTGTTTTGGACTTCAACTCCCAGAAATCCTAGCCAGTTTACCAGCTGTTAGGATTTCTGGGATTTGAAGTCCAAAACACCTGCAGGGCCGGCAGTTGGTCAGCCCTGCAATAGACATTGAAATAAAACACATCAACCACAGCATTAAAAACAAAGAATAAAACAATTACGAGAAGAAACACAGTCTTAAAAGATGGCGTATCACAGCTCAAAGGCCTGTCGGAATAGGAACGCCTTACAGGCCTTCCGGAAATCTAACAGATTGCGCAAGGCGCTAACCTCTGGGGGTAATGCATTCCAGAGGACTGGGGCAATGATAGAAAACACCCTTCTTCACGTTGAAGTGAGCCGAAAGTCCTTGATACTAGGCACAGTTAGATTCCCCTCTTCGGATCTAAGTGTTCTCATGGGACAGTATGGGGTTAGGCGGTCCCTCAGGTACACTGGCCCTAGACTATACAAGGCCTTGAAAGTCAGAACTAACACTTGGAAGTTGATCCGGAACTCAATAGGGAGCCAGTGCAGCTCTCGCAGAATAGGTGTAATATGGCAGCTCGCGGGAGTCTGCGGCGTTCTGCACCAGCTTAATTTTCCGGGTCAGCGACAAAGGCAGGCCAATGTAGAGAGTGTTACAGTAGTCTAGCTTTGAGATGACCGTAGCTTGGATCACCGTGGCCAGGTCGTGCCGAGACAAGTAAGGGGCCAGCCTCCGAGCCTGGCGAAGATGGAAAAATGCCACTCTGCTGACAGCGGAGACCTGGGCCTCCATTGACAGCAGAGGGTTGAGGATAACTCTGAGGCGGCAGGCGTAGTGCCACACAGTCCAAGGTCGGAAGCTGGACAACCCCACCGCCCGGACAACCCCACCGCCCAGACGACCCAGCCAAAGGATCTCCGTCTTTGCTGGATTCACCTTCAACCTACTGGCTCGCAGCCATCCAGTAACGGCCTTGGGGCAGAGATGGAAATTATCGGGTTTGGTTCCAGGCCTGCCCCCCATCCTCAGAATGAGCTGGGTGTCATCAGCGTACTGATGGCACGCCAGCCCAAAGCTATGCACCAACTGAGCAAGTGGACACATATAGATGTTAAATAATAGTTAGTGGGGAAGCCCCAGAGACAACCTCGCCCCCCATCACTCGCGGAAGCCAGATCCGGAGGAAGGAGGACAGCCAATTCAAGGTTGTGCCCCTCACCCCGGTCCCGGCAAGACGGTGAGTCAAAAGATCATAATCGACTGTATCAAACGCTGTCGTGAGGTCCAAAAACACAAGCAGTGCCGATCCGCCTTGATCCAGTTGGCAATGCAGCTGATCTGTGATGGAGACCAGGACCGTCTCCGTCCCATGCCCCGAATGGAAGCCAGACTGGAAGGGGTCTCGCCAGGCAGTGCGTCTAGGAAGGTTTGCAACTGCACCATTGCTGCCCTCTCAACCACCTTGCCCAGGAACGACAAGTTCGAAACTGAGCGGTAGTTGAGAGGGACTGCTGGATCTAATCCCGGCTTCTTCAGCAATGGAGAATCCACTGCCTCTTTCAATCCCTCTGGAAACACTCCTTGCTCAAGGGAGGTATTGATTATATAACAGAGGGCCACGTAACCCCTTAAGGCAAGCTTTCACAAGCCATGAGGGGCACGGGTCGAGGGAGCAAGTGGTAGACCTCGTCGCAGCAACAATCCTATCGACAGCCTCTGCGTCCAGTGGATGGAACCGGTCAAAGGAGGGCCCAGCGAGAGGCCACGGTGTCTCAAGTTCGCTAACTGAATCAATTGTGGCTGAGAGGTCCCGACAGAGGGTCGAAATCTTGTTGTCTGAAAATCCTCAGCTATAAGGACCTGATTGTCATTATTTGGGATGGTAGGGACCATAGTTAATGATTGAATTATTCTGAATAATTGAGCCGGGCATGAGCTGGCAGACACTATCAAGGTTGCATAGTAAGAATTTTTCACTTCCTTGATCCATAAATTGCTTATAAGCTGATTTCGAACCTTCGTCACAAAGTCTCCTCCACACGCTCTCCAGCCGTCTCTTCTCCCGCTTCATCGATCGGAGTTCTGTGAACCACAGTGACCGATTCTTGCGGGATCGGAGAGGGCGTCTAGGGACAATCTCGTTGAGAGCCTTGGACAGTTTGGTGTTCCATGCATCCACTTGCTCATTGAGCGAGATGCTGACAGGCTCCAGATCCCTCAGAACATTCAGGAACCTATTTGGTTCTTTAAGTCTCTTTGGGCGAACCCAAATCTGTTCGGCGCCCTTGCCAGTTTGGGGTGTCAGCTCTAGCCAGATTTTCAGGGCACAGTGGTCCGACTATGGAACCTCGATCATAGAGGTGAGGGCCACTTGGATACCTGTACTGAAGACCAGATCCAGGGTGTGTCCAGCCTGGTGTGTGGGCCCAGAGTTACAAAGTGAGAGTCCCATGGTCAGCACTAGGTCCTCAGCCGCTGATGAAAAGGAGGCTGTGTTGGCATGGACATGAAGTCCCCCAGGACAATAAGTCTGGGAAACCTCAATGCCCACTCCGCCAGAGTCTCCAGAAGCTGGGATAGACTCTCTGCTGGTGCGCTAGGTGCCCGGTACACCAGCAAAAAGGCTATGCTCTCCTGGGAATCCCACACTAGGCTGGCACTTTATTTTTTTTTGTATGATATTTATTGGGTTATCAGAAAATTATAAGTATACATACATACAGACATATATATATACCGATGTTTCCAATAGAGGATAGGAAAGGAAAAGATTGGGAATGAAGGGTTAGGGAATGAGAAGGGGTGTCAGGAGGGAAGGGAAGGTCAGGGAGTGGGACGGGGGGATAAGGAGAGGAAAAAGACATTAAAATTAACTTCCCGAGAGTTGCCTAAGAATAACATAATAGTAGTTTTTCCTTTTACAAGTTATATATATGCTTTGGTGTGACTCATCTTATATTTCATTCAGGTCTATCAAAATTCTGTTTCCTTTGTTTTGCATATACGTTCTGAAGTCTGACCAGTCTGTTCTGCCCTTTTTGTTGTTCAATTTCTGTGATAAAGAGTCCCTCTGTATCATGTCCAATATTTTCAGTGTCCATTCTTCCAAGTTCGGTGTTGAGTTTCTCTTCCAGTGTCTGGCCAGAATTATTCTGGCACAGGTACTTAGTATGAAAAATATTTTGTCTTGGTTAGAGTTAAGAGCTTTGTTAGTAATCCCAAGTAAATAATTCTGTGGTTCTAAGACAAATTTGGTTTTTAGTATTTTTTGGATTTCAATATGTATTTCTTTCCAGAATTTGTTGACTCGTTTACAATTCCACCATTGGTGTATAAATGTTCCTAATTCTTTACTGCATTTCCAGCACCTGTTTGATGATCTTTTATCAAATTTGGCAATTTTGGCTGGGTATAGATGCCAGCAAAATTGCATCTTTACCCAGTTTTCAGTTATTTCTGTTGTTGTCGTATATTTTGATTTCTTTTGCCATATTTCTTCCCATTGCTGCAGTAAAATAGAATGACCCAAATCTTGAGCCCATCTGATATGACAATCTTTGATCTGCTCCTCTTCCATATTCCATTTTAGAAGTATTTTATATAAAATGCTAATATTTTTCCTTTTCTTTCTCACTGCTGGTTCCCAAATCTCGTCCTCCATAAAACCTATCCTTTTGTCTATCTTGTATCTTTCATGAATTTGGTGGTATTGAAACCATGATAGTGTTGGGGATTCTTGTCTTAGTTCTTCTATTGATTTTAGATCCCATCTGTTAAGGCTTGATTTTTTAAGTATTTGCTTATATGTTAACCATTTATTGTTGTCTGCAAGTTCTTTTTTATGGTATGCCTCCATCGGGGAGATCCATAATGGGATATGTCTAAAAAACATCTTTGTTTATATTTTTCCCATGTTTTGATCAACGCTGATCTCACATAGTGATGACTGAATTTTTTTTCCGATTTTCTTTTATCATAACAGATAACAGATCGTGTCCCTCCAATATTGTAGAGGCTGGCACTTTCAATCCCAGGGGTGTTCAACACAGGAACCACCGTTCTTTCATCTTGGTTAGCAGTCTCCTCAGATCAGCCATCAAAGTGGGATCATCTGCATATCTACAGATGTTATTGTTTCTTCTAGCAACATTAGCAAATTTCAAGCCCTGCATGCCACATGACGTGTTCTGCATACAAGTTGAATAGGGATGGTGAGAACTGACAGCCCTGCCATACCCCTTTCCCAGTCTGTTCTGACTGTTGCTACTCGGTCGTTATACAGATTCCCCAGGAGAGAGACAAGGAGGCTTGGTCTCCACATACCACCAAGAACGTGCCACAATTTATCATGATCCACACAGTCAAAGGCTTTAGAATATTCATCAACTAAATTGATGCTCCACCTTGTTCCCACTATAACATACTTAAGCAGATTCAGGAGACGTTCAAGCTGGCTTTCCTTGTCTCCCAAGGCATTTCCAGGCAGACGTTTCTTGCTTCCCATGTCACCTCCAAGCAGATCTCTTCTTTGCCGCCCAAAGGGACCTCCTTGGTTGTCCAGGGTGTCACCACGTAAGTCTACTACAGGAACTTAGTATTGCTGGAGTCTACCTTGCAGGATCTTGAGCATTTCCTTACTGGCCTGTTTCCCTACATACTTTTCTGTATTTTATTCATTCATTGAATTGATGCTCCACCTTGTTCCCACTATAACTTACTTAAGCAGATTCAGGAGATGTTCAGGTAAATCTTCATTGTCTCCCAAGGCATTTCGAGGCAGACCTTTCTTGCCTCCCATGTCACCTCCAAGCAGATCTCTTCTTTGCCTTCCATATGGACCACTAAACAGACCTTCTTGGTTGTCCAGGGTGTCACCAAGTAAGCCTCCTAAAATATCTCCTCCCAAGAGTTCTCCGAGAAGCCCATCATTGCTGAGGACCTGGGAGAGTACTGTAGAAAGTTGATACCATTTTGGACAAGAGATGGAAAGTCAACAAAGTAAAACTGTGTCCGAGCATTGTTCACCACAATCACTACTGTTACCCCTTTCCCTCCCCAATGCTGTGTTATCTTTGACTAAACTGACTCCTGACTCTATAGACAATTCTTACTCCATTTTTGTCCCACCATCAATTATATGCATATGGGACATGAGCTCTGTACAACAAGGGCATATTTTAGTGGCATAGAGGCAGGCCTTGAAGCTTGGCTTTCCCAAGTTAATGATACTGGCATTCCCTTGCAATGAATAATGATTTTTTGCCACTGTGCCAAGAAAAATGCATGGATGGTTCCAGCACCAACACATTGCAGATAAAGACTATGTTCCTTCTCCGGACCAATCACTCCTCTTCTACCTGAGTAAACAAGGCTTCGCCTGAGTTTTGGCTTTGGCATGTCTTCTTTTAGACTTTAGATCTCAGGGGAAATAAGGAGGATTACATAATTCAGATAGAGTACAACCTACATATCTTCTTGAACTTACCACAGAAATGTGAAACCACAGAAAGTAACAATCCCTAGTGAAATTAATGACTTATGGAGGAAGGATATCATAGAATAATTCTGTAGAATCTAGAAAATGCCTAGCAGGAAAATATGTCTAGCATTTCTTAGTTCTCCAGCATGACCATGGTCAATGTCCAGTAGAAGCAAATCATGGACTCTTGCTGGAGGACCTAGAAAATGCCTAAAGAGAACACCTCTCTAGCATTCCTAGCTCTTCCACTATGACTCTGTGTCAACAAACTAAAGAAACATGTGGATGACTTAGAAAATGTCTAGACTTGTAACGGTTCTCAATTTTTGATTCTCCAAGTGTTTTTAACTTCAATTCCCACAATTATACACTGCCATACAGTTAATCTGCATTCTGAAACTGGATTATATGGCAGTGTAGGTGGGGCCATCTATCTATCTACTAGGCATGAGAAAAAAGTTATGAAAATTAAAAGAAATCGTAAGTGATTCGTATGTAATGGGACTTTCTAGTTTATACGCATCACGGCAGCTAACCAGGAAGTAGACTTTCTTTTACGGTCCTTGAAGCCAACAATTTGCATTATGATCGTAATAAATTCTTAATTATTGTACTACGTACTCACTTCTCCCTGTCTTCTCCCCCTCATTTCCTTCCCGCCTTCATTCATCTTCTTCTTTTTCCTGCATGTCTATGGGGAACTGGAAGTGACGGTGCTGCTAGGCATTCTGGAAAGTATAGTCCTCCACGCTTCTCTCAGATGCTTCTCCCCCCCTCCCTTCTCTTCCCCGTTGCTCTGTCTTGCCCCACCGCAGGGGCCAACTTCACACACACACACACATGCTTCTCCTCGTTTCTCTCTCTGCACTCTCTCAGATGCATCTCTCTCAGATGCTTCTCCCCCCCTTCTCTTCCCCGTTGCTCTGTCTTGCCCCATCGCAGGGGCCAATTTCACACACACACACACACACACACTTCTCCTCGTTTCTCTCTCTGCACTCTCTCAGATGCTCCTCTCTCAGATGCTTCTCCCCCTCCCTTCTCTTCCCTGGTGCTCTGTCTTGCCTCAGGGGCCAACTTCACACACACACACATGTTTCTCTCTCTGCACTCTCTCAGATGCTCCTCTCTCAGATGCTTCTCCCCCCCTCCCTTCTCTTCCCTGTTGCTCTGTCTTGCCCCATCGCAGGGGCCAATTTCACACACACACACACACTTCTCCTCGTTTCTCTCTCTGCACTCTCCCAGATGCTTCTCTCTCAGATGCTTCTCCCCCCCTCCCTTCTCTTCCCCGTTGCTCTGTCTTGCCCCATCGCACGGGCCAACTTCAGCCCTCCAGGTAGGTGTTTTGGACTTCAACTCCCACCATTCCTCACAGCCTCATGCCTCTTCCTTTTCCTCTCAGCCTGGGCAAACTTGGGCCCTCTCTCCCTCAGGATCGGGGTGAGAGAGAGGCAGCGAGGAGCGAGGGGGGGCTCCTCCTCCTTTTTTTGCTACTTCCAAGAATAGAATACCCCCCTCCCTCCCTCCTTCCCTCCCTCCTTCCTATTTGGAGAGTCCCATCTAGAATTCAGTGTGATTTATTCAAGTTTTGGCCTACAACTCCCAGAAATCCCAGCCAAATTACCAGCTGTTAGGATTTCTGGGAATTGTAGGCCAAAACCATCTGGAATGTGCATGCGCTGGCATACGAACTACTAACGAATTTCGTTAGTACGTAAGTTACATTTTAGAAATTTTGGGAAATGTTTTTGTAAGTCTTTCTTTTACTAATAAAAAAATCCCCCCCCCCTCATTAGATTTCCGATTTCCTATTTTTGGGTTCTAAACCATGCCTACTATCTACCTATCTATCTATCTATCTCCCAATATAAAAAATTAAAGAGATACAAATACTGACGTCGTAGAAAGTCTTTGGTTTTAAGCTCATCCATCGTGGGGCTTCTTTCTTGAGCCACGGCTTGTTGGAAGTGCAGGAGGCTGCACAGAAGAAGGACGATCCAAGCCTTGAGCATCTTGGCCTGAGAAAATATGGATCCTGGAATTGGAAAGGGACCCAGGGCCACCTAGCCCATCTTCTTCTGCCAGGCAGGATTCTACAGTGCAAGCCCTCCTGACAGATTGTTATTTATCCACCCTCTTCTTATGAACTGCCAGAGAAGGAAGGAGGCTCCCCCAAACTCCCAGGCACCAGATTCCCCTGGAGAACACCTTGGACCCTCAGGAAGTTCTTCCTACCGTGTTTCCCCGAAAGTAAGACAGTGTCTTACTTTCTTTTTATCCCCAAAAGCCCCACTATGTCTTACTTTCGGGGTATGTCTTATATTGTTGTAGTAACAATTAATTTGTGTACAGGGATACAATATGGCTAAGAGTTTCCTTCTCTACTTAACTTGAAAAAAATTGGGAGGGGCACCACCAGCTGGGAGGGGCGCCGCCGTGCCAACTCCGCGCCCCCCCACCGCCGCACTGCCCTGCGCCTCTGGCCGCGCACGAGCAGAAGCACCTACAGGCGCTATAGCGCCTGTAAATGTTTCCGCGCACGCGCAGTTGTTCCCAAGCGGACCTGCCGCTTTGGAGCCAGCGCGCATGCGCAAAACCTGCACGCATGCATGCTGGCTCCAAAGCGGTAGGCGTGCTTGGGAGCAAGTGCGCGTGCGCAGGCGTTCGCGCGTGCGCAGAAATGTCTACAGGTGCTATAGTGCCTGTAGGTGCTTCTGCGCGTGCGCGGCAAGCGGCGCAGGAAGGCACGCGCAGAAAGGTGCGCCGCGGAGGTGCGCCACGGCCGATGGGGCCGGTTGCAGCGGCGGTGGCGTGGCGGCGGCGGTGGTGTGGGCGTGGCAGCGGCGGCGTGGGCGTGGCAGCGGCGGCGTGGGCGTGGTGGCGGCAGTGAGGCGGCAATATGTCTTACCTTCGGGGTACGGCTTATATTAGCCGACCCCCCTGAAACCCCCGATACGTCTTACAATCCGGGGTGTCTTACTATCGGGGAAACACGGTAACATTCAATTGGGATTTCTTTTCCTGGAGTCTGACTATGTGGGGGCATCTACACTGTAGAATGAGTGCAGTTTGACACCACTGTTAAATTGCAATAGCTCAACATCATGGAAACTGTAGTTTTAGGGGTCTTTAGCCTTCTCTGCCAGAGCGCTGGTTCTTCACCGAATGCCAACTCCCAGGATTCAACAGCATTGAGCCATGAAATTTTACATGATGTCAATCTGCATAAATTATGCTGTGAAGATGAAGCCTAAATGTAAATTGTTTATTCAACAGTTGTTTATTCAACATGTTTATTCAACATGGAACCAGCAATTTAAATGAGAAGTAAATCCCACAAATATTCATTTTAGCTCCCGTTGTGATCATATATGAAACTGATTCACCCAAAGTCAGATTTTCGTACCCGAAATCTATTTGTGCTTAACCATCTAGCAATGGGTTGAATGTAAGTTCTATGATTGTAATAAATACATAAATTAATACCTAGCCCTTGAAAGATAATTATTGAGTTGGGAAATCAGACTGGTTGGTTCATTTTAGGAGGAGCACCCTGAGTTCCCTTTGGATCCTTACCTTATGCACCTGTTAGCTTTGCAAGGTGTCCCCAAGGTGTTGTCCTCTGTGGAAGAAGACATCCTGAGTCAAGAGCCTATGCCCCTTATATAGTAAATATAAACATCAGGAATGAAGAAAAGCTCTTTGTGGGAAACTCATGACATTTGTTTGGCTATAGAATAGCAATTACTGTCTGCAAACCAAATATTTATGCATTTGAAAAGGTTGGAAAATTGTTATGCAAGAAGGTATGGAACACGTCAGCAGTGGCACTTGGCCCAGGATTGATCTGGGATGCCAGTTTCCAGTGGAGAGAGTCAACAAGATTGACAAATCAAAACAATATCAAGATCTTGGCTGATATGCTAGAGGTTGGCACAGAAGGGCTTTTCTTCAGTCAGTGACTGGAATAGAAATAGAATTGAGAATTTCAGAATACAATGACGTTGGCCATTCATATCATGTTCACTCACATCAACACCATCAGATCCATAATGCAATATTCACACAGAGAATCCCGGATCTAATTGTTATTTCCCAGAGTGGTCCCAATATATCAGCAGTTCTTAAAGTGTCCTCTGCGGAGCCCTTGGGGCTCTGCAATCATACGGAAGGGTCTCAAAAGACTGACAAAAGACTCTTCCTGTTGCTTCCCTCACTGTCAAAAGCCTTTTTTTTACTTATCTCCATCACCATTCTCACTTCCTTCACCAACTAAAGTATTTTTTCCTTTTGCCTCCCTCTGTGTGGAAAGTCTTTTTCGTTGCCTCCTTCCCCACCAAAAGCCTTTTATCCTTGCCTCCCTCACTGTCCAAAACATTTTTCCTCATCTCCCTCACCATCCTCGCCACCAAAAGCCTTTTCTCCTTACCACCATTGGTGCCAGAACTCTTTTGTCCTTGCCTCCCTCTCCACCTAAGCCTTTTCCCCTCGCCTACCTCACTGCCAAAAGACTTTTTTCTCACCTCCCTTGCCATGAAATCCTTTTCTCCTCATCTCCCTATCTGACAAAAGCCTCTTTCCCTCACTTCCCTCACTGCCAAAAACCTTTTCTTCCTCACCTCCCTCACCATCCTCGCCACCTCAAACCTTTTCTCTTTGCCTCCCTCAGTAAGAATACTTCAGTAACAAAGTACCAATACCCCTCCCATTTTGTAAAAACTTCTGAAACATTTATTTTATTGATCACACATCCCTAGTATGTATGTATGTATGTATGTATGTATGTATGTATGTATGTTTATAGTGTTGAGATTAAAAATGTAAGTGGGCAAATTATATTGTAAAATGTAAGAATAATGTAAAATATGTATTAAGTTTAAATGGGACTACTTGGAGTAAGTTTGTTACAAACTTACTTGAAGCCAGAAGCCTCCAGAAGGTGCTGGTAAAAGTCACAGCTGTAGGTGCTTTGCAGCTATTCCTGTATAAAATAAGGCAGCTGAGAGACTGACCGTGGGTGAGGAATTTTTATTTGAAGAATAAGCCAGCAAGTTTGCAGAAGACGTCGAAAAGAAGACGGAAGGAAGATTTATGTTGTTCTTATGGAACTAAACTGTAAGACTGTTTGTTTTACATGTTGCTAATACTGTCTATTGTTGTGCCTGAACATATTTTGTTTAAAGATTTTTATTTTTTGAAACAAATGACTCTTGGAATCTTTTTAACTACAGAGAGCCAGCTTAATTGACCAAAACAGTACTCGGGTCAATACAGAAACTCAACATATAGTCTATTGGCTGATTTCCTATCAGCTCCCACTTCCACACACAACTGTGACTAAATCTTGCTGGGACCACCAAAGGCTCTCCCTCCAATGACATTCCAGGTTTACAGAGAGCATTGTGAAAACACAAATGGGCCTTGATAGATTTTTAAACTATCTGATTGGCAACTCCTACCAATGTGCTCCACAAACTTTATTCGAAATCCACAAACACGTACTATTTCCCCCCATGCATTTCTACCCCGCCCTTCTCCCCCCGAGGGGGAGACTCATGGAAATGAATGCTTCCATATCTGGACAACGTAATCCTAGATTTTATGTATTTTTCCTCCATCTCATTAACCCTAATCTCCATAATTTCAAATTGAATGTGCTCTACCAGGTACCGCAGCCAATTCTTAATTGTCCATTTGGAGGAGTCCTTCCAACCCAGAACTATAACCGATTGTGCGCTTTCAATCATAGCTTCCTTAATTCCTCCATATTCCCCCAAGTCACTCTTTCTCACCAATATCGCCATTTCCTTTGTAATTACCCAATTTATGTTCAGTGCCTTATTAATTTCCCCTTGTACCTCTTTCCAAAATCTCTGCACTACTGCACATTCCCAAATCAGGTGCATGTATACCCCTTTCACTTGGCACCCGTGCCAACACTGACTACTCACATTTTGAGAGAAGTATGCTAATTGGGCCGGAGTCCGATACCACTTATGCAGGAGTTTCCTTCTCATTTCCCTCACTCTTGTGTTTTTAATTTTTGCGATATTTCCCATTATCTTTTCCATCTCTAATTCTGATACTTGTACTTCCCTCTCCCACAATTTGGTTAATTCTTGTACAGGGCTTTCCCCTGACCCTACTAACAACTTGTATATCTTTCCCACCTGAGTCCTTTTCCCTCCTTCCATTCCCTTACCAACCTCTCAAAAGCAGTGTCCTCTCTTTGCATTGCCTCTCTAACCTCCCTCTGCATAAGGAATTCACATATTGCCCGAATTTGCAGCCACCACCTTTGTCCCAACCAATTCTCTAGTTTATCTCTCCTAATTCTGCCCCCTTCATCCACTAATTGCTCCAATCTTGTAACCCCCTTCCCTTTCAATTCCCTTATTATTCTGCTTAAATTTTCCTCCTTTTTAGGGTTCATTACCTGTAACGAGGCTACCTTCGAAACTCCCGGTGTATTTTATCCACCTTGGACATTTCAGTGTTTTCTGCTCTTTCCATTGGTGCTCAATTTGCATGATTCCATCATTTCCTATCCCATAATTCCTTGCGTGTTCATCAAACCTTTCTATGTAATTATTTTCCAAGATGCCCCAACTTTCTGAGGGCACTGTAACTCCCCCTAACAATGGATGTCAACAAAATTTGGCACACAACCCATCCCCCATGACAAAGAAAACACATTGGAGAGGTTTCGCACAGATTATCAGAGTTGTAGTTTAACAACCTCCAGAGACCATGCTGACCCCACAATGATATATCTCAGCCAAACTTGGCACACATACCCTACATGCCCAACTTGGAATACCTTGAATTCTGGGAATTGTAATTTACCTGAACTCACCACTGTGAACCCAACTGACTATAGAATTGTACCAAACATGACACACATACCCAACATGGCCAACTTTGAATACTCATGAAGTTTGTGGGTGATTGACCCATGAATTTAGACATTTTAGTTAACCCACAATCAAAGATCACTAAATGTAACCAACGATTAATCTAGACCAAACTTGGCAGACATACCCAACATGACCAACTTTAAATACTGGTCAGAATTTGGAGTTCACCTTCAAATCTGGGTGTTGTTTTTCACCTGCTTTCAGAGATCACTGTGAACTAGGCATGGTTAGGTTTGTCCCGAATCTTCATAATTTGGAATAAATTCGGAAATATTTGCTTTTTGAAGCAATTTCAATTTTTTTTAAGGAAATCGGAAGTCCCTTTGCCCTTCCGAAGCTTTTTCCGACATTTCAGTTATGAGCAGTGAGTGAGTCGGAAATGATTCAGCATTTCCCCACTTCTGGCTCAAGCCTGGGAAGTAGTTTAAAACCCAGTGGATGGCTTTCCTCCCTCCCGTCTCCCCGCATGAGTCTGGGAAGTGGTATAAAACCCAGTGGATGAATTTCATCCCTCTTGTCTTCCCTCATGAGCCTGGGAAGCAGTTTAAAACCCAGTGGATGAATTTCCTCCCTTTGCTTCCCCCCCCCTTTTCTGGAGTAAAACAACTACTTTCATAGTAAAGACCACGCAATGAACAGGAAATAACACCTTGAAACCATTAATGAAAGATTCGGAAGTCTCAGAAGTTTTGAAAACTTCTGAACTTTTTTCCTGTGAAAATCAGAATTGATTTTAGATCCGAACCACCAGTGCCCCCTACATCCGAAACGGGTTTTGAACTTTTTTTTGGCTCAAACAAGCCTACTGTGAACCCAACCGATGATGGATCTGGAACAAAGTTGTCACAAAGACCCAACATGGTCAACTTTGAATACTCGTGAAGTTTGGGAGGGTTGCACCATGAATTAGAAAACTCCAGGGATTGAGAATGACAGGAAATCAATAAGTAATTCACTCACAATCAAATAACACAGTGAACCCAAATAACGATGGATCAGGACCACAGTTAACACACATACCCAATATGGCCAACTTTGAATAATGATGTAGTAGCATTAATACATTAATACATTAATACAGATGATGATGTGAGTTGCAGTATATCCATCTTCTTTTCTATTTTCTCATGGGTCCCCCCCCCAAAAAAAAATTACTACCCTTTCCTGTAGCTATAGCATGATGTCGCTCCCACAAAGACAAAGTTTATGCAGTCTAATATTTCTATATTTCTATGATAGAGTCAATTAGGAAATGACATTTATAAAACAGGAACAAAATCATAGTGTCACGATGCTGGGTCCTGGCCCGGCCCCTTAAGCACACACACAGAGACAATGATCAATTAACTATTTATTGAATAATGAAGAACAGGTGAAAAAGTAGAATGTCCAAGTAAAAAGCAATTAGTCCAAAATGGTCAGCAGTAAAATGTCCAAGTAAAAGCAGGGAATCTCTCCAAAGCAAAGTCCATAAAAACAAAGCGAAACAAGGCAGGACAAGGTCTCCGTAGAACAAGGCAAGGTACAAGGCCCAAGGTAGCTTCTTGGCAAGGCAAGCCAACGCTGGCTTCAGGGATCAGGAACGCTAGACTTCCTTCAGATCAGAAGTGGCCGTTCAAGGGACTCCTGGCGGGCAAAGATGGCGGCAGGACGGACACTCTGAGGCTCCTCAGAATGCCAACTGTCTCCGCGACCGGAGGGCGATTTGCGTCCCCTCCCAGAGATGAAGCCACGTCTAAAGGGATCGCGAAGCCGTAGGGAAGGTGCCGTCGACTCCAGGGATCGCCCTCTCCTCAAGAGGGGGAGATCGAGCGAGTCCGGCCTTCAGCCGTGGTGGCGAGCGGGTCGAGGGACGGGAAGCGGGGGACGACCCGCAGTAACTGCCAGCCCAGCCCACCCCACCAAGATCGGGGCCAAAAGAGGAAGAAGAGATGGGCACGAACAAATGTGAGTAATGGGGAAGTCAGAGAGGGATAACCCCACCACCACCACCACAGGAAGACCTCACCGGGCAAAGCCAATTCCTCAGGCAAAGCCAATTCGGGAGAGATAAAAGGACCTCAGAGGACCCAAAATGGCGGAGAAGCTGCCATAGATCCAAGAACAGGGAAGAAGAAGAGCTTTTGGCGGGAGCGCCATCTTGTGGGAGGGAAAAGGCGCACTTGTGATAGAAGGATCAGAGAAGTAGGAATTTCCAAGGCCTCCCTTATATGCAACAAGGGATCCTTGCTGCCAAAGAGCAGGACAAATCCTCCCAGCGAATGGAATAACCGGCAATAGAGTATGCCAACATTAAACGAATCAAACACAGAAGTAAAAGATCAAGAGAGAATGCAAGGAAGGTGGTCAGAGGAGGAAACAATAACCCTAAAGGACATCATTAAAGAACTACGAAAATTAGGAGAAGCACATTATATTGAAGATTGTGTATTCCATATAATGTAGCATATAAAGTCACAGAAAGACTAGCATAATAAGACTATAACTATTTTCAGTTTTTAGATGACTTCTTTCTTCAAATCCATGGGATATCCATGGGACTCAGTTGCGCAAACTATCTGGCAAACATTTTTATTTTTATGGCCCATCTGGAAGATAATTTTATGTTTCCTCGAACTCACAACCGCTTTTCGTCCAAGGTAAAACTATATAGCCGTTTTATAGATGATTTGTTCCTTATTTTGCATCATGATACGAATGTGACGGAATTTCTTGAGTGGATGGACACCTGGCACCCATCACTGACCTTTACTGCCACCATCAGTACAGAATCTGTGAATTTCTTAGATGTTACTGTGATCAATGTCAACCATCGCTTAAAAATAAGGGACTACAGGAAGACGGTGAAGAAGAACAGCTATCTACATTTTACGAGTCATCACACCCATGCTTTGCGCTACAATCTCCCATTCTCCCAATTCCTTCGCATCAAAAGAAATTCTTCATTTACGGATGACTACACACGAGCAGCTGACAAACTTACATCGGATTTCATGCAGAGAGGATACCCGGCCACCATCATAGACAAAGCCAGGATGCGAGCTGAATCTCGCCCCAGATCGTCACTATTTGCCACCAAAACACGCACTGAGACTGAACGGGTGGTGGCCTGTAACTTACACGCCTCACTCCAACGCCCTGGCGAACATTGTGAAACAATATTGGCCTCTTTTGAAAGAGATCCCGGGCCTGTCTAATTTTCCACTCATAGCGCATAAACGCACCCGCAATGTGAAGGATTTAGTGGTACACTCCCATGGGCACAGACCACCCATCAGGAGCATTATGAGGCCTGGCATGAAACCTTGCTCCCACTGCTCGGTGTGCAACAATGTCTCCCAAGAAAAAGAGATTTATAGCATTTCCAAAAACAGAACTTTCAAAATCAGGGATTATGGGACCTGCGCTTCCAAATCTGTTATTTACGGAATTTCCTGTGGGTGCTCTTTTGTTTATGGGGATGACTTCGAGGGAGAGTACGGACCCGTTTTATTGAACACAGAAGTAAAATTCATAAAGGTTCTGAGGAATCAGCGTTCTACAAACATTGCAAAGAAAAAAAACATGAGGCTTCCTCTTTAAAACTCATGATCTCACAACAAATTAAATCACGTCCTCACCAGCATGCTAATGATCTGTTACGATCAGCTGAAATTAAATGGACGCTCCTCTTAGATACTGAATGGCCTAACGGGTTAAATGACGTCATCCCCCTCAGTTCATTAGCCTAACCCCTTCATTAATATATACGCCTCCCAGTACTCTTGCTGTTTACCTTTGGGTCACCGAGATCGGCTACTATGCCTGGGTTATATTGATATGATTTGATGGTATGTACCCTTTACATTGCCCATTATTATGTTGATATCATTGGGGTTCTTTACCTCTGGTTTATTTTGATACTAATTCACAGACACTGGACGCTTCCTGGATTTGCCTTGAAAAACTGGACTACCGGTGAAACGGATCTTTTGGCCTCTAAACACGCATGGCGACTCTGTCGGCCTGATTCATCACCTGGATGAGTTGTAATTTACTCCTCCGCATCCTGCTGCCTTTTCCTCCCCACCGGTATGAGTATGATTTATGGACTCTCTACTTTGAATGATTTTGTGTAGATGCTATTAAGCACTGATATATATTCATGCACTCCTATTACATGAATGATTTTGTTTATATGCTATTAAGCACTGATATATGTTGTGTGGAATTAACCCCTGCGTGGGACTTTTGATTTAGGGTTTGTATTTATGCCCTGTCTTATTATGCTAGTCTTTCTGTGACTTTATATGCTACATTATATTGAATACACAATCTTTGATACGCTATAGATTTGGTGATTTATTATCATTAACCCTTGGTGGGTATTGTTTTTTGTTGTCTGGACCAAACTTGGCATGACTACTCAATATGCCCAAATGTGAACATAGATGGAGTTGTGGGAAAATAGACCTTGACATTTGAGAGTTACAGTTTCTGGGATTTATAGTTAACACACAATCAAAGAGCATCCTGAACTCTTGCAACAATGGAATTTTACCAAACTTGGCATATTGAACTCTCATTACCAACAGAAAGTACTGAAAGGGTTTGCTTGGGAATTGACCTTGAGTTTTGGAGTTGTAGTTCACCTACATCCAGAGAGCACAATGTTGGATCAGGACCAAACTTGGCATGAATACTCAATATGCCCAAATGTGAACGCAGATGGAGTTTGGGGAAAATAGACCTTGACATTTGGGAGTTACAGTTTCTGGGATTTATAGTTAACACACAATCAAAGAGCATCCTGAACTCTTGCAACAATGGAATTGAACCAAACTTGGCATCCCTCCACAGCCGGCCTGGCTCGGCCTCACCTCAGTCTCCGCGTCCTCCTCGGTCCCCTTCCCTGCTTTCTTCGCCTCAGGAGGGCGACGAGGTGGGAGGAACGAAGCAGCGGCCTCAGCGCTTCCCTTCGTCACCGAGGCCGGAGTCGGCGGTGCTTGGAGCTTGCCGCTGGTCTGGCAGCAGCCGTGAGGGAGGAGGAGGCACGCACCCAGGCCGGCCGCAAATCCCGCCGGACCCGAGATTTCGACAGCTATCGTGAGACTACGCAGCCACAGACAGGATTTCGACCTCCCTCGAAATCCCGTCTGTGGATGGCGTAGTCTCGCGATGCTTGCCTAAACCCGGAAGTAGGTATGTTTTTAATTTTTTATTATTATTTTTATTTTATTTTATTAAAACAAGTTAGGGGCCGCAGGGAAGGGGCTCGGGGCCGTATACGGCCCCAGGGGCACCTGTTGGGCAGCCCTGTCCTAGAACAACACTCAAAATGTTTATGACTTACACATTCAAAAATGTACCGTATTTTTTGCAATAAATATCCAGTGTTCCCTTGTATAGATTTGATGTTGTCATGAGTCTTTGAGTTGTTTTTGACCAATTGAGACCGTAAGGAGACTTTATCATGGCATTTCCTTGGAAATATTTGTTAAGAAGAGGCGTACCATGTCCTTCCTCTGAGGCTGAGAGTGTGTGACTCACCCAAGATCACCCATTAGGTTTATGTGACCTAATTTGAATGCGGGTCTCACAGTGTCATCAAACCACTGCACCATGCTGATGAGTAACTTTAAATGGACAATGGGCAAGATGGGCATCTATGAATTGAAGAAAAAATAAGTCTCTCATGTGAAAGAATCATACTGAAAACAAAAGAAAATTCAAGTGATGGCACTATTGGTTTAGCAGCTGACATCACAGTGATCTGTCCAAAGTCTTTCATAGAATCCTAGAGTTGGAAGAGACTAGAAAGTCTATCCAGTCCAACCCCCTTCTGCCACGGAAGAAGGCCCAACCCAAACCCTCTCAACAGATGGCCATTTAGCTTCTGCTTAAAATCCTCTTCAAAGGACAACCTTATTGGACTTCCAGGGAGCACGGGTTACTCGGGAGCAGGTCTGATGAGGAGTGTCAGAGAAGAAGGATCAGGCAAATATTTAATGAGTAGTCTGATGATGATGTTTTTCTGGGAATGATGGGTCTGCTGGTGAGGGGCAAACAATGAGTGATGAGAATGATATGGATTGGACTAAGGTGCCGCAAATTCATGATGTCTGCGAAGAATCAACCAACAGCAACTCATTTGTGAGGTTTATTGGGGCTGGGACTTGGTCTGAGGATGAGCAATCTTCATGTTGGGGTGATGTAAGTCTCAGCAGGAGTTGAGAAGATTGGCATGAGAGACAAAGAGCAGCACGTGAAGCTGTGGTGGCAGCTGAAAGGGCTAATGATGGGGCGTTAACCCAATCGAGTTCAGAGGAAGATTTGTGAATAAGAAGGTTTGGAAAGTAACCATTGCCTTGCAGCTGGCAAAGTGTTGCCTTGTTGCCCGTATCCTATCTTGTCTTGCTGCCTTGCTGTGTTGCTGCGTACCTGTCGATAGACTCTTGTACTTGCTGTTGCCGCTGTTCCTGATCCTCTGTTATGACTTCGGACCGGTTTAAAGTTACTCTACTTTGCTGCTTTTCTCCCTGGACTGACTACGGATTGTCTCGACGGTGACTTGCTGCCTGGCCCTTCCCTCTTGATGATGCCATCAGCTTTCGGACAGCAAGGTAGGTTTATGTTTTGTATCTGTGCTGTGCTCACATTGAAGTTTAAGTGTTTTGGGGGTCTTTTGCCTATTCTCTGTGTTTTCTGAACTTTGTAAATAAACTTTAACTTATATTGGGCACTGTTGCTTTAAGGCTCTCTGTTTGTGACACAACCTGTGGTGGTGGGTTCTGTCTGCTGGGGGCGGTGGAATAGCTGGGGGGTGGGGGTGGCGATTATTGTTCATTCACCCTCCTGTGAACAGCCCTCCTCCAGATAGTGTAAACTGCTTCCCCCAGCTAATCAGGGATTAGTTTTGGGGAGGAGCTGGGTACGGCAGCCATTGCTCTATATTAAGTGTCACGATGCACGGACTTGACCGGCCCCTTAATCACACACACAGAGACGGACTGAAGGCTAACTACTTTATTGAATATAAAAACAGTTCAAAAGATATTGTCCAAAAGAATAGCAAGTAATCCAAAAGGCTTGAAGTAATAATGTCCAAAACAAACGTGGCAAAATCCAAAGACTTGGCAAGGCTCCGCGCAACTCTGCAGATCAGGATACAAGACAAGGCTCCGCGCAACACTGCGGATCAGGAAACAAGACAAGGCTCTGCGCAACACTGCGGATCAGGAAACAAGGCAAGGCAGATGCAAGGCAGGACTTGATGACCACTAGCTCACTTAGCTCCGTGGACCCACTTCGCTTCACGCCTATTCAAATGAGGATTCGTTCCCACGACTCCTATACTTAATCCTTCGGCCGAGGCCCCCGACGCTCTAGGCTTCGTCGTCTCCAATCTCTGCTGACGGACCTCGGCCTGTCTAGGCTGCGGTACCATCCCCTTCTGTGGGACTCAATGCTACTTCTCCTATCAAAGGTTCGGCCTTGCCTCTCACCATCTGGGTCACTATCTGCATGAGAGCTTCCCTCCTGGGATCTTCCCAGCCGCTTGCTTCCATGTTTTGACTCAGAAGCTCCTGGGAACCTTTCCCACCCGGGTGCTCATAACTCCCACAATCACTGCCCTCCATTTGCACCTGGTTATCTGAATCTACGTCAGGGCCAAACATCAATTCTTCCCATGCCAAACTCTCCGTGGGCGAAGGAGGCCCACTGATGGGAAACTGTCCTTCCCCCAATCTTCCAACTCATCCTCTGAATCTGGTTCTGCAACTGCAGGGCCTAATGCTAATGGGACCCCGGGTCCTAGCCCCAGTTCTCCAGGCACAAACAAGAACTGCTGTACTACACTATCCCCCCCCCCCCTCAGGGCCCCTCCGAGGCCTCCCTCGAGGCTAGGGTTTGTCAGGGTACTTGCGGTGAAACCGAGCGACAATGTCCGGGGCGTGAACATCCCGGGCCGGCGTCCAGGAACGCTCTTCCAGCCCGAAACCTTTCCAGTCAATCAAATACTCCAGCTTCCGGTATCTGATGCGTGCATCCAGGATGTCCTGCACCGCGAACTCCTCCTCCCCGTCCCGCATCACAGGGGGAGGGGGCGGCTGTGTCACATCAGGCCGCACCCCCTTTGCCGGGCGGAGCAAGGAACGGTGAAACACAGGGTGGATCTTCATGTCCGCTGGGAGTTGTAGTTTGAAGGAAACCGGCCCCACCTTCTCCAACACTTTGTAAGGCCCCAAAATCTCGTATCCAACTTGCGGCTGGGCCTCTGCGTGGGCAGATTCTTGGTAGAAAGCCAAACTTTATCCCCCACCAGGATCTCAGGACCCTCCTGGCGCCGCCGATCAGCCATCCGATGGTAATCCGCTTTAGCCTGGTCCAATTGAGTACGTAGCAAGTCTTGGAGCGCAGTGAGCTCCCGAAGCCAATCCTCTGCCGCCGGCAGAGCCCCAGATGGGTCCACCGGAGGGTAGAACCGAGGATGGTGTCCATAGTTAGCGAAGAAAGGAGTCTCTTTGATGGATTCCTGCGTCGCATTGTTGTAGGCAAACTCCGCCAAAGACAACAAGGACGCCCAGTTGTTTTGTAGATATTTGACATAGCACCGTAGATACTGTTCCAAGGTGGCATTAACCCTTTCGGTTTGCCCGTCAGACTGGGGGTGATGGGCCGTGGACATCCGGACGTCAATCCCCAGCAGCTTCTGGACAGCCTTCCAGAACTGGGAAGTGAATTGGGTGCCACGGTCTGTCACCAAACTCTGTGGAAGTCCATGCAGCCGAAACACATGTTGCACAAACATATCAGCAGTCTCCTTGGCAGTAGGCACCCCCACACAGGGAATGAAGTGTCCCATCTTGGTGAAACAGTCCACCACGACCAGGATCGTGGTGACACCCTTGGACTTGGGCAGGTCGGTGATGAAATCGGCCGAAATCATCTTCCAGGGAGCAGAAGGGGTCGGGAGTGGCTGGAGCAAACCGGCCGGCTTGCCCCCTTGGTTCTTGGCCCGCTGGCACACAGGGCAAGAGCCCACATAGTCCTCCACATCCCTTCGCACTTTAAGCCACCAGAAATCTCGTAGGACCAACTGGAGGGTCGTGAACAGCCCAAAGTGACCTGCGGCCCGGCTATCATGGCAAAGTTTGAGAATGTCCTCCCTCTCGGGCCCAGGAGAAACATAGACAGAGTCGCGGTGATAGAGCACCCCGTTCTTTACCTGGAAAGGGGCTTGCACCCCCTTGGTCAGCTGCTCTTGCACCCAAGGGTCAGTTCGTTGGCGCGCCTGGACCCGGTCACTCAGAGGTCTCTTGTCCCCAGGGGCCGGCGGGGCCACTGGAGGGTTCACTGGGGCCGCCCGAGCAGCCGCAAAGTTATCCGCTTTAAGCAAACGGGCCTCGGAAAGCCCTTCTCCGCCACAAACATACTCCGGCTTCCGAGACAGAGCATCAGCTTGCTTGGTCTGCTTGGGGTCACATAGTGGATGCGGAAATTGAATCTCTCAAAGAACAGGGACCATTTCTGTTGCCTCTGGTTCAATTTGCGCTGGGTCTTCAAGTGCTCCAAATTCCTGTGGTCGGTGTGAACTTCCACCGGGAATTTAGCCCCTTCCAGCAAATGACGCCACACTTCAAAAGCAACCTTGATGGCCAGGAGCTCCTTCTCCCAAATGGTATAGTTCTTTTCCGGAGCCGTCAGCTGCCGGGAGTAGTAGACACAGGGCAACAAGTCCGTCACCTGCGGCTGTAGCAGGATCGCTCCCACCGCTACATCCGAAGCGTCGGCCTGCACGATGAAAGGGGTGCGGGGGTTGGGATGCTGCAGAAGCAGCTGGGTGGTGAACAGCTGCTTTAACTTGCGGAATCCCACGTCCGCCTCCGGTGTCCACCGGAACGGCACCTTTCCCCGCAGGCACTGGGTGATAGGATCAGCCCACTTGGAAAAGTCAGGAATGAACTTTCTGTAGTAGTTGGCAAAGCCCAGGAATCTTTGAATGTCTTTCTTGCTGGCTGGAGCCGCCCAGTCAGCCACAGCTTGAACCTTGGTGTCATCCATGGCAATGCCCGTAGGTGAGATGCGATAGCCCAGAAAGTCCACCTCACGCAGGTCAAAAGCACATTTCTCCAGTTTAGCATAGAGCCCGTGGGCTCTCAGTCTCTGGAGCACTTCCTTGACATGGCGATCATGGGTCGCCTGATCCGGAGAAAAAATCTGCAGGTCGTCCAGGTAAACTGCCAGATAACGATCAAGCAGGTCCTGGAAAATGTCATTCATGAAATGTTGGAAACAGGCTGGGGCGTTGCACAAACCGAATCCCATCACCAGGTATTCGAAACTTCCCCACTTGGTCTGGAACGCTGTCTTCCATTCGTCGCCCTGACAAATCCGCACAAGATTGTAAGCACCCCTCAAGTCCAGTTTAGTGAACACCTTGGCTCCCCGCATCCGCTCCAACAGCTCGGGGGATCAGGGGTAGGGGTAGCGGTTCGAATCGTGATCTTGTTGAGCTCCGATAGTCATTACAGAAACGCAGCTCCCCGATTTCTTCTTGACAAAAGAATGGGCGCCCGGCCGGGACTGAGAAGGCCGAATGAAGCCCTTCCGCAGATTCTCATCCAGGAACTCTCGAGAGCCTGTTGCTCTGGTGCCGAGAGAGGGTAGAGTCTCCCCCGTGGGATAGGGGCTCCAGGTTCCAATTCAATGGCACAATCATAGGGCCGGTGCGGAGGCAAGCATTCCGCCTCCTTCTCGCTGAACACATCCCAAAAACCGGCATACTTCTTGGGCAGTGTGGCAACGTTTTCCACCTCGTGAGCCTGGCAAGCCCGGGCCGTCATGCAGTGGCCCTGGCAATGGTCGGAAGAAAAAAATAGCTGTCTCTTGGCCCAGGAAATCTGGGGGTCATGGAGTGTGAGCCACACAATGCCCAGGACAATGGGGAAATCTGGCAACTTGGTCACAAGGAAAGAAATGTCCTCTTTATGGGAGCTGGTCCACATCTTGGTAGGGCTGTATATTGAGTCACAGCCCCCGTCTTGAGGGTTCTCCCATCAATAGTCTGTACACCCTTGGGCTCTTGAAGATCAAGAAATTGTAATCCAGCAGACTGGGCATAGTCTGCATCGATGAAATTGTTGGTGGCCCCGAATCGATCATGGCATGGACCATCATCGGTCCCTTCTCGGGCGACCACAGGCTGACCATTACAAGGAACAATTGTCCAGTCTTGGGTTCAGGGGGAAGGTTAGCGACGGCGGCCGAGTGAGCGAACCCTCTTACACCCGGCCGGCCCCTTCCCCCGTCGCGGGGCGCGAACTGCCCAGCCCCCGACTCTTTTCGCCCCACCGGCTTCTCCACCGTACCTTTGTCCCAGCGCCTCCGGGTTTGCAACCCCGCTTCCACACGTAGACTCAGGGTAATTGCCGCCTCCAGATCCTCGGGGCGAACATGTTTTAACATCTCCTGTTGCATTTCCGACGACAGTCCCGTGATGTATTGATAACGCAGAGCCGAGGGGTTCCAATCCACTTGAGCGGCCAGCACCCGAAACCGGGAAATGTACTGGGACAAGGACATGCCCCCCATCGACAGCTGATCCAAGTCTCGTTCGGCTAACTCCGCATTCACTGGTGCTCCCCAAGTCGCCTTGATGGCATCCAGAAAGGCCCTCAACGTGTTCATATGGGGGGACTGGGCCCGAAGCAACGTAGTGGCCCACACTGCTGCCGTTCCCTCCAACAGGTTGTAGACAAATCCCACTTTGGCCCGGTCGTCGGCAAACTCATTGGGCCGCAGTTCCAGGTATATTTCCACTTGGCCGAGAAACACCTCGACTTGAGCTGGGTTGCCTCCAAAACGTGCAGGCGCAGACACCCGGGGTGTCGGCCGGCCCTGGCCCGAGCTCCCCAGTTCTCGTTGCATCTCCGCCACTTGAGCATCCGAGAGGTTGGCCATGGCGGCAACGGTCCTTGCGCGCTTCTTGCGGCGTCCCGTGATGTGATAAGGCGTTCTTGGAGTGCTTCGGCCAACTGTCACGATGCACGGACTTGACCGGCCCCTTAATCACACACACAGAGACGGACTGAAGGCTAACTACTTTATTGAATATAAAAACAGTTCAAAAGATATTGTCCAAAAGAATAGCAAGTAATCCAAAAGGCTTGAAGCAATAATGTCCAAAACAAACGTGGCAAAATCCAAAAGGCTTGGCTCCCCGCAACACTGTGGATCAGGAAACAAGACAAGGCTCCGCGCAACACTGTGGATCAGGAAACAAGACAAGGCTCCGCGCAACACTGCGGATCAGGAAACAAGGCAAGGCAGATGCAAGGCAGGACTTGATGACCACTAGCTCACTTAGCTCCGTGGACCCACTTCGCTTCACGCCTATTCAAATGAGACGTGGCGAAGCACTGAGGATTCGTTCCCACGACTCCTATACTTAATCCTTCGGCCAAGGTCCCCGACGCTCTAGGCTTCGTCTCCAATCTCTGCTGACGGACCTCGGCCTGTCTAGGCTGCGGTACCATCCCCTTCTGCGAGACTCAATGCTACTTCTCCTATCAAAGGTTCGGCCTTGCCTCTCACCATCTGGGTCACTATCTGCATGAGAGCTTCCCTCCCTGGGATCTTCCCAGCCGCTTGCTTCCATGTTTTGACTCAGAAGCTCCTGGGAACCTTTCCCACCCGGGTGCTCATAACTCCCACAATCACTGCCCTCCATTCGCACCTGGTTATCTGAATCTACGTCAGGGCCAAACATCAATTCTTCCCATGCCAAACTCTCCGTGGGCGAAGGAGGCCCACTGATGGGAAACTGTCCTTCTCCCCAATCTTCCAACTCATCCTCTGAATCTGGTTCTGCAACTGCAGGGCCTAATGCTAATGGGACCCCGGGTCCTAGCCCCAGTTCTCCAGGCACAAACGAGAACTGCTGTGCTACATTAAGGGATGAATGTGGCTGAAAGGCTCATTCCGAGCCTGGGAAGGGAAGGGAACGGGAAGGGAAGGGAGGTTGTGTTATTGCTCTTGGTGTGGGCCTTGGGTGGAAGAAGAGCTTCCCTCCCCTGCAGGCTAGAGTGAATTAAAAACTCTTCATCACTTCCAACTCACTTCTTGAGTCGGAACAAAAATGGCGCAAAGTGCTTCAAAACTGCAATGGACTTCCGGTATCAAAATATACGTAGGAAATTCATTCAGAAAGGTATTTTATCGGGCTTTATAATGGGTTACACGTCATCCAATCAAACCTATCAATCTCTAGTAGATGATCCTTAAATATTGTTTGGAGAAGGGCTTGTTTGGAGGGCTCCTGGTGAACTTTGATGTTCATTTTGTGCATGATTTTTCTTCCTTAGAATTTTCATTTGGGGGCGATCTTGATAGCCATTGTGGACCAGATTAACCTGTGGTCTGTACAGCAGTCATTGGCACCACAGTTCAAAAGCATATTGTAGTTCCCAGGCTCAGGATCATACGATCTACAAAGACCAGGCGCAGGGCCTTCTCTGCTGCAGCTCCGTCTTTTTGGAATACTCTTCTGCTTGAAGTTCGTACGCTCCAAGACTTACTAGCGTTTCGGAGAGCATACAAGACTTATCTGTTTGGGCATACCTTGCCACCTGGCTAATAAGTTTTATATTTTACTGTTTTTACTGTTTTATTGTATCACTCATGTCTGATGTAAGTCGCTCCGAGCCCCCAAGGAGTGGTGGCCTATAAATTTGAAATAATAATAATAATGCTCAGCCTTCATTATGGTCCAGCTCTAGCATTCATAGGTTACTATGGGGAATACCATTGCTTTAACTATGTGGACCTTCATTGCCAGTGTGATGTCCCTACTCTTCACTATTTTGTTTATTTATTTATTATTTATTTATTTAAAACTTTTGTATCCCGATGTACTCGACCGCAGAAGAAGGACTCAGACCAGCAAGACTGGTCATTGCTCTCCTTTCAAGAAGTAAACGACTTCTGATTTCCTGGCTGCGGTCTGCGTCTGCAGTAATCTTTGTTCCTAGAAATACAAAGTCTGTCACTGCCTCCACATTTTCTCCCTTCTTTCTCCAATTATCAATCAGTCCGGTTATCATAATCTTGGGTTTTTTATGTTTAACTGCAACCCAGCTTTTGCCCTTTCTTCTTTCATCTTGGTTAGCAGCCTCCTCAGATCAGCCATCAAAGTGGGATCATCTGCATATCTACAGTTGTTAATGTTTCGTCCAGCAACATTAGCAATTTTCAAGCCCCGCATGTCACATGATGTGTTCTGCATACAAGTTGAATAGGGATGGTGAGAACTGAAAGCCCTGCCATACCCCTTTCCCAGTCTGCTCTGACTGTTGCTACTCTGTCGTTATACAGATTCCTCAGGAGACAGACAAGGAGGCTAGGTCTCCCATTACAACCAAGAACGTGCCACAATTTATTATGATCCACACAGTCAAAGGCTTTAGAATAGTCAATAAGACAGAAATAGATGTTTTTCTGAAGCTCCCTGCCTTTCTCCATTATCCAGCGAATTTTGGCAATTTAGTCTCTTGTTCCTCTGCCTTTTCTGAACCAAGCTTGTACATCTGGCAACTCTTGCTCCATATATTAGTGTTTCCCTTTTTTTCAGATTGGGGATTTCAGTGGATTTTTTCCTTTACTGTCTTTTTACCTTTACCCACCTGCACCTTTAACCCTTAGACCCAGCGAACATGAAGGGCTGACTACGTATGCTGAGACCAGACTTGTTCAAAATGCATTAAAGTAGAGGGAAAACATACACACATACAGTAAATACTGGAAATGATAAACTTTATTGACTGGAGAAGAGACGGTTGACATCCCTCCCTGACAAAATAGAAGAAAGACAAGCATTGTTCCTTCCCTGGACCACAGCAGGTGTATGGCTCAAGGAGAAACTGAAATGAGGATACAATTGAGTCTTCTTCCATGGTTCAGACCTGGAGCCAAGATGGCAGGTGAATCAGCCATAAAGGGGATCTGGTCTAACTTGAACCTTCTTTAAGGGCTACAGCTTCAGACTGCTGCAAAAGAAAAGAAGGTGATTGGTGGGAGGGAACAGAGCTTCATTCCTCGCTTATTTGTAGGGCAGCATTTACAATCACATTTGCTAAAGCACCCTCCTTTGAACCTAAATTCTAATTTCTAGTCCCTTGATGGTAAACCTATGACACGCGTGTCAGTACTGACACGCGTAGCCATTTGTACTGACATGAGCCGCCTGTCCGGTCAGAGGAGCAACACTGCTTCCACTGCATAGTCGATCTCCCGGCCAGTCCAGGCCGCACATCCACCCACTCCACGGCCAGCCTGCCTTAGTCAACTCCGGCTGCCTGGCTTCTCACGCCCTCCCCTTTGGCCTCCCTTGTGTGCCCTCGACACCCCGTGTCCGGCGCCTCAGCTGCATGAATGCGGGGATGCCTCTGCCCTGCTGCCGGTGAAGAGGAAAGGAGTGGAACGAAGAAGAGCCGCCCTCACCATCCTCCTCCTTGCCCTCCTCTTATGGCTTGCTACAAACTCTTTCAGTGAACAAGACTTTGAGAATGCAGGGGAATAGATAACATGAAACTATGAATGATGAACATGGAATCGCCAGATGATGTGATTAGAAAACATTTTAACACGATGACACTGATGACTATATGTTTTAATGGTTTTTATAAACTGCACTTTATGAATGCATGGCATCCAATTATGCCAACCTGTAACTCGCCTTGAGTCACCGTATGGTTTAGAAAGGCAGGCTATAAATATTGTATATAAATATATAATAAATAACGACCAATAGCTGTGGAAAATCCAGATCCCCAGAGAACGTACCACACCAGGAAGAGGGCCCTTGAAGAGGCTGGAGAGAGTGATACCCATGTTCTGCATCATAGCCCTAAAGAAGAGAATGGGTTCATCCTGAAAATGTTGACTTCAGAAACATCCTCCTTTTTTGGCCGAGGCATGGTCCGTTGACCAATCATGCAGGAGAGGGGAAATAGCATTTCTGCATAGAAATGGGAAGGCCACACACTGCCCTCTCCATCACTACCCAAACAACTGTCCCCAAAGTGTTATTAAGATCTCTGGACACTCACCCAGATGAGAGCTCAAAGCGAGTCAGGTTGGTAATGCAGTTCTCAACCACAAGACATGCTCCAGTTATGTCTGGCACCATGCGAAGAAAGGCGTTGCTGTTGACTTCCACATGAAGATGCAGAAAATCAGTCGGAGCCCCAAAAAGCCTGGAAGCGAAGGGGCATTGCTTTAGAAGAACAGAATTGCAATCAAGTACCCCATGGCAATCCAGTCCAACCCCTCTCCAAAAGCTTCTAGAGAAGGAGACTCCACCATGCTCCCAGGCAATAGATTTATATTGATAGCGCTGTACTGTATGTTGCACATTTGATTTCTCAAAAAAAAAAGGGGGGCTCGTGCAGATGCCTTTGGGTTTCCTTTTACTTAAGGAAAACATAGGTCCCTTCTACACCACCTGTCATGACCTCCTTTCCTGGTGTTGTGGGGAATCATGGAAGTAGGCCATGACTGAAGCAAGGGAAAGCTGACTAGGATGGAGGGTCTCCATGGAAACAGGACAGGCATGGTGAAGGGGAGAGCCAGGGAGACGGATATGAGGAGCTGAGAGGGAAAGCAACTTTCAGGTGGAACTTTGCTTTGTAACCGTACTGTATGCTTTGAGAAATAAAAGCCTTCCAGTCTCCTGTGAGGCAATTTCATCTCTAGAATTACACCACCATATAAAATCCAAGTCATCTGCTTTGAACTGGATTATATGGCAGTGGAGACTAATATAATATAGTCCAAAGCTTTGATAATCTGGATTATAGTGTAGAAGGGGCCGGTGAGAGGCAATTAAGGTCTAACAAGCAAGAAGAAAGAGCCTGAGAGCCAACAGATGCCAACAAGTTAGACAAAAAATAGAAAGTAGATGAAAGTTCTTCATGTACACAGAAGTTTTCACACCTTCTCTTGAATAAGGAGATTTTTGATACTTCTGCACACATCTCTCTATTTGTTATGCTTACTTGAAGTATATCATGTGTCCAATCATAGTTTATTATATTAATAGATTGATGTTCTGACAGTATGAACCTGATGCTTAATCTGGAATATTCTGCAAGACTGGATTGGGTGGAGACCCCCCCAGCTTGGTCCACTGCTGCAGAATGGACAATAAATAGTTGACAGAGTGACTTACTGTTGATGTTGTCATTTTTATGAGCGCCACAGTTGGGCTATATCAACATCACAGAATTTCCCCCAGGTTTGTTTGCTTGCTTTTAGCTACTGCCGAAACATCCAATAAAGTAGGGATAGGTAATTGTGGATCCTGAGGGAGAGGATTCCTGAACCAGGCCTTGCGGCTCACCTGGCCTTCCTGAGTGCAGCACCTGGAATATTGCCCCGGAGTTCCATTTTTACAGGGAGGGTCAGTTGGAGCACACCACCTGACAGGGGTTCCAGCTTGAGGCCCGGCACGGTGGCATTCACAATCTTCCACCTAGAAAGTGAGAGAATTTAGCAGGGTAAGAATTGGAAACTGTGGCTGGAAGCTTTATGTGCATAAATCCCTGCTTTGAGCCACACACAAGGAGATGCAGTCAGCCCTCCACTTTCATTGGCGTTAGGGGCACAGGACCCTGTGAAGGTGAAACAATGCCAATTGCACCGGGAATGTGGCGCAGCTGGCTGGGAGTCAGCTGCATAAGATCTCTACTGACTATTCTCTATTGCGTTTAGATTGGTCATTGCTCTCCTCCCAAGAAGTAAACATCTACTGATTTCCTGACTGCAGTCTGTGTCTGCAGTAATCTTTGTGGTTAGAAATACAAAGTCTGTCACTGCACACAAGTTGAATAGGTCAGGGGAGAGTATACAGTCCTGCCGTACTCCTTCCCCAATCTTGCACCAGACTGAGTGTTGCTACTTAGCAGTTATACAGATTCCTCAGGAGACAGACAAGGTGTCTTGGTATCCCCATACCACCAAGAGCTTGCCACAGTTTATTATGATCCACAAAGTCAAAGGCTTTAGAATAGTCAATAAGACAGAAATAAATGTTTTCCCTCAAATTCCCTGCCTTTCTCCATTATCCAGCGGATATTGGTAATTGGTCTTTCATTCCTCTGCCTTTTCTGAACCCAGCTTGTACATCTGGCAACTCTTTTTAAAAAAAGTTATTTGTATTGGGTTTTGTGATTTCATAGTGAAACATTAAACGACGCATACAAGAAAAGTGAATATATGTGAAAGGTTAACAAGGGGGGAGAAAAACAAGAAGAAAAAAGGAAACAATAATAATAATAATAATAATAATAAAAAGACAAAAAAAACCCGGCCTGGACAAAACAGATAATTGACTTCCATTCTTCTTCTTGTAAGGAGATTTTTGATGGTATTAAATACACCATTAACTCCGTTCCCCCAAGAGTTTGTAATGTCCCCCTTTCCATCCTTATTGAATAAAATCCATTCTTTCTACTTCATTATCTCTGATTTTCCTTTTAACTTTCAAGTTGTACAATCCTTTCCTTTCCTATAATCTCTCTATATATAATAAAACAGAATGTTTGTATGTGTGTGTGTGTGTGTGTGTTTATTTTATTTATTTATTTATTTATTTATTATTGTGATTTCTGCACCGCCGACTCCCGGAGGCTCGCGGCGGCTCACAAGCACTGGCATTGCGCCAGAGATACATAAAACAAAGCAGTACAAGCAATACAGATTAAAACAGTTAAAAACAATTAAAAGTAGCAATTACACAGCAGGTAATCAAAAAATCAGAACCGGGCGTGTGTGAGGGTCTACTCCCCAAAGGCCTGCCTAAACAAATATGTTTTGCAGGCCCGTCTGAGGGGAGTAGGTCCCCAGGGCTCGGGCCTCAGCCGGGAGGGCGTTCCATAGCGTGGGAGCTATCACAGAGAACGCCCTCCGGCGGGTAGATGTTAGGCGCGCCAGCTTAGCAGATGGAACTGCGAGCAAGTTGGCCTCTTCAGACCGCAGTGATCTCGGTGGGCAATATAGGGCGAGACGGTCCCTCAGATACGCTGGCCCCAGGCCGTGAATGGCCTTAAAGGTAAGAACCAGCACTTTGAAGGCGACCCGGTGCTCAATGGGCAGCCAGTGCAGATCCCGCAAGATTGGAGTTATTCGGCAACCTGCTGGAGCCCCAGACAGGAGCCGGGCGGCGGTGTTCTGCACCAGCTTGAGCTTCCGGATCGACGACATAGGCAGGCCAACGTAGAGCGCATTACAGTAATCTAGCCTCGAGATGACCGTGGCTTGGATCACCGTGGCTAGGTCATTCCGGGAGAGATAGGGGGCCAGCCTCCTCGCCTGGCGGAGGTGAAAGAAGGCAGCCTTGCTGGCCATGGAGACCTGGGCCTCCATGGTCAGCTGGGAGTCCAGGTGGACGCCCAGGCTTTTTCACTGACGGGCGCTGGTTGAAGTGCCGCACCGTCCAGGGTCGGGAGCTGAGCACCCATCCCCGCCCGGGTGGCCCAGCCACAAGATCTCCGTCTTCGCGGATTCACCCTCAACCTACTGGCTCGCAGCCATCCAGTAACGGCTTCAAGGCAGTGTTGAAATTATCGGGGACGGACTCCGGCCTGCCCCCATCCTCAGAATGAGCTGAGTGTCATCAGCATATTGGTGACAGGTCAGCCCATAACTCCGCACCAGCTGTGCAAGCGGCTGCATGTAGATGTTAAATAACAGAGGGAGAGAATGGCCCCTGAGGGACCCCACACACTAATGGGGGAACCCTCGGAGACCACCCCGCCCCTCCTCACACGCTGAGACCGCTGGCGGAGGAAGGAGGCCAGCCATTTAAGGGCTGTCCCCCTCACTCCAGCCATGGCCAGGCGGTGGATCAAGAGATTGTGGTCGACCGTGTCAAACGCTGCCGTGAGGTCCAATAACACGAGCAGCGCAGACCCGCCTTGGTCAAGCTGGCAGCGGAGTTGGTCTGTGATGGAGACCAGGACCGTCTCCGTCCCGTGCCCCGAGCGGAAGCCGGACTGGAAGGGGTCAAGCCATGTTGCATCATCCAAGAAGGATTGCAACTGCTCCATTACTGCCCTCTCAACCACCTTGCCCAGGTACGAAAGATTCGACACCGGGCGGTAGTTGGAGGGAACCGCAGGGTCCAATGATGGTTTCTTCAGTAATGGAGCCACCACCGCCTCTTTCAAGCACTCTGGAAAAACTCCTTGCTCAAGGGAGCTGTTAATGATATTCAACAGGGCCCACGTAACCCCTCCAGGCAAGATCTAACAAGCCAGGAGGGGCACGGGTCGAGGGAGCAGGTGGTAGGGGCGAGCTGCAGTCACTATCTTGTCAACAGCATCTGCGTCCAGTGGCCGAAACCGGTCGAGGGGTGGGCCGGCGGAGGGCCACGGGTCTCTAGCTCTCTTACTGTATCAACTGTGGCTGGGAGGTCCCCGCGGAGGCTCAGTATCTTGTCTGCAAAAAGCTCTGAAAAGCACCGGCTGTAAGGGCCTGATCGCTGTTTTTGGGACGGTAGGGACCGTCGTCAGAGACCGAATCACCTTAAACAATTGGGCCGGGCGTGAGCCTGCAGACGCTATCAAGGCAGAGAAGTGTACATTTTTGGCTGCCTTGACAGCATGCTCATAAGTCTCCTTTAGTAGCTTATAGGCTGATGCTGAGGCTTCGTCACGGAGCTTCCGCCACTTGCGCTCAAGCCGTCTCCTTTCCCGCTTCATGGTCCTGAGGTCCCCTGTATACCAGGGGGACCGATGACTGCGGGGTCGGAGAGGTGTGTGTGTGTATGTGGGTTTGTATGTATGTGGCAGCGTTCTGATTGGCTCCCGGCCTCTACATTCTGACAACATGATTGGTTGCCACTGAGGGAGCATTTGCATAACGCTTCTATTGGCCAGCCAACACGAACATTCCGACCCTCTAAACTGGCAGAGGAGGATAAGGCAAAGGCCTGAGGCAGTCGCCAACACGAACATTCCGATGCTCTAAAGTGGCAGAGGGGGTAAGGAAAAGGCCTGAGGCAGTCAGGCATGGTGGGAGTTTCAGACCAAAACACTTTGCGACCTCTTTGCGACCCCAAACAATGAGAGAACAAGACCAAACTTGGCACACAGAACCCTCACGACCCACTCTACACCCTGGTGCAGTTTGAGGGAGGATGGATCATGGATGACGGGACTTGCAGTACTTTAACTCACTTGCTTAGAGCACTCTGGCCCACACCATAGAAGAATCAGGACCATATTTGGCACACAGATGCCCACTGGCCCACTTTACAACCTGGTGCAGTGTAGGCCAGGATGGGCCACAAATGATGGGATTTGCAGTACCTTCACCCGATTCATTTCCCAAAGAACATTGAAGCCCCTACAAATCACAGCTTGGAGGAGGGCAGACCATGCATGATGGGATTTGAAGTACCTTCACTCACTTCCCAAAACTGCTGCATACATAATCCAATGACTGATTAAGACCAAACCTGACACACAGAGCCCTCATGACCCACTCTACATCCTGGTGCCGGTTGAAGGAGGATGGACCATGGATGATGGGACTTGAAGTACCTTCACTAACTTCCTGAGACCACTGCAAGCCACGTAAACATCTCATAAGGACCACCCTTGGCACACAATGCCTTTCTCAAATAACCCGGGCAGGGCCGGGTCCCCAAGCTAGTCCTCTAATAAACTCCAGTCCGTTTGTTTTCTCGGATTTCCTGGTACATCTGGCAACTCTTGATCCATGTATTGCTGGAGTCTACCTCGCAGAATGTTGAGCATTTCCTCAATGGCCAGCTCCCCTACATACTTTTATATATTTTATTCATCCATTGAATTGATGCCCCACCTTGTTCCCACTATAACTTACTGAAGCAGATTCAGGAGGCGTTCAAGCCGACTTTCTTTGTCTCCCAAGGCCTTTCTAGGCAGACGTTTCTTGCCTCCCATCTCACCTCCAAGCAGATCTCTTCTTTGGTGCCCAAAGGGACCTCCTTGGTTGTCCAGGGTGTTACCACGTAAGTCTACTACACGAACGTCTTCTATGATTTCTTCTACCATGATGTCCTGAAAGACTACAGTAGAAAGTTGATACCATTTTGTACAAGAGATGGAAAGTCAACAAAGTAAAACTGTGTCCCAGCATTATTCACCACCATCACTATTGTTACCCCCTTTTCCTCCCCAATGCTGTGTTATCTTTGACTAAACTGACTCCTGACTTTATAGGCAATCCTTACTCCATTTTTGTCCCACCATCAATTATATGCAAATAGGACATGAGCTTTAAAAAACAAGGGCATATTTTAGTGGCATAGAGGCAGGCCTTGAAGCTTGGCATTGCCAAGTTAATGACATTGGTATTCCCTTGCAATGAATAATGAATAATTGGCACTGTTCATAGTGCCAAGAAATATACATGCTTGGTTCCAGCACCAACACACAGCAGATAAAGACTCTGTTCCTTCTCTGGACCAATCTCTCGTCTTCTACCCGAGTAAACAAGGCTTCAACTGAGTTTTGGCTTTGGTATGTCTTCTTTCAGACTTTAGATCTCAGGGGAAATAAGGAGGATTACTTAATTCAGATAGAGTACAACTTACATATCTTTTTGAACTTACCACAGAAATGAAAAACCACAGATAGTAACAATCCCATGTGAAATTAATGACTTCTGGAGGAAGGATCTCATAGAATAATTCTGTAGAATATAGAAAATTCCTAGCAGGGAAATATCTCTAGCATTTCTAAGTTCTCCAGCATAACCATGGCCAATGTCCAGTAGAAGCAAATCATGGTCTCATGCTGGTGGACCTAAAAATGCCTAAAGAGAACACCTCTCTAGCATTTCTAGCTCTTCCACTATGACTCTGTGTCAACAAACTAAAGATACATGCGGATGACTTAGAAAATGCCCAGATTTAAGAGCTGGTAAACTGGGTGAGATTGATTGATTGATTGATTGATTGATTGATTGGGCTCATACACCGCCACTCCCAGTGGCTCGGGGCGGTTCACAGCATAGTTCAATGGATACAAATTGTAAGTAAAACACAGTAAAAACGCAGTAAAACACAGTAAAACACGAATAGAAGAATCACAAGCATTCAAAAGCCTCTCTGAATAGATCTGTCTTGGATTTCTGGAGGCTGAACTCCAAAATATCTGGAAGACCAACAATTGAGAACCACTGGTCAAGGTCCAGCATTTCTAGGTCCTCCAGAAATGTATATTCTCTCTGTGAAAGAAAGACCATGTATATCCAGGGTTTAACTTATGGACCCACCACCAAAATTCTAACTCTGGAATCCAATCAGGCTCATGGGCCATGAGGGATTGGCTATTGGGAGGGATTACCTACAATAATGCAGATTGAATCTCATTGAACTGGATTATATGACTCTACACTGCCATATAATGCATTCCAATACCTTATCCCCCGGATCCCCTGTCCTGATATCTTTATTTATTATTTATTTTATTTACTTCATTTATATTCCTCCCTTTTCACCCGCAGGGGACTCAGGGTGGATTTAAATGTACACATTACATTTAGAAACACAAACACACAGGATAGGGCTATCACGCAGTGGTTCTAAAAAATTTACCTTGAAATTGGCCCTGCCCACTGTGCTCATGTTTAATGTTTTTATGTTCTGATTTTATAGTGTTGCATAGTTTATTTATATTGGTTTTATTTTTTATGTAATTTTTTCTTGGTGTTCTTGTGTTATCTTGTGTTATATTGTGTTACTGTACTGATGAGCATGGCCTCATGTAAGCTGCCCCGAGACCCCTTGGGGAGATGGTGATAGGGTTTAAATAAGGTTTATTATAATATTATCTATCTATCTCCCAATATAAAAATTAAAGAGATACAAATCCTGATGTTCTTGATTGTTTTCGAATTCAAGCTCACCCTGGGTAACGAAGAATTCACGGTTCTCTGCCAGGGGTTGTTGGAAGGACTGGGTGCTGCACAGAAGAAGGATGGTCCAAACCTTGAGCATCTTGACCTGAGAAAATATGGATCCTGGAGTTGGAAAGGAACCCAGGGCCACCTAGCATATCTTGTTCTGCCAGGCAGGATCCTACAGTGCAACTCTCCTGACAGGTGGCCATTTCTCCAGCCTCTTCTTATGAACTTCCAGAGAAGGAAGGACGCTCCACCAAACTCCCAGGCACCAGATTCCCCTGGAGAACACCTTGGACCCTCAGGAAGTTCTTCCTAACATTCAAATGGGATTTCTTTTCCCTGAGTCTGACTATGTGGGGGCATCTACACTGTAGAATGAATGCAGTTGGACACCACTGTAATTGCAGTAGCTCAACACCATGGAAACCGAAATTTTTAAAAAGTCTTTAGCCTTCTCTGCCAAAGAGCACTGGTTCTTCATCAAATCCCAACTCTCAGGATAAAACAGCATTGAGCCATGGAAGTTAAAGGGATGTCAATCTCCATGAATTATGCCATGTAGATGAAGCATAAATATACATTTCATGGAGTCGATGGGTTTATTCAACATGGAACCAGCAACTAAGATGAGAAGAAAATGCCACAAATATTCATTTTAGCTCCAGTTATGATCATATATGAAACTGATTCACCCAAAGTCAGATTTTCGTACCCGAAATCCATTTGTGCTTAACCATCTAGCAATGGGTTGAATGTATGTTCTGTGATTGTAATAAATACATACATTAATACCTATCCTTTAAAAGATAATTATTGAGTTAGGAAATCATACTGGTTGGTTCATTTTGGAAGAAGCAACCTGAGCTCACTTTGGATCCTTACCTTACGCACCTGTTAGCTTTGCAAGGTGTCCCCAAGGTGTTGTCCTCTGTGGAAGAAGACATCCTGAGTCAAGAGCCTATGTCCCTTATATAGTAAATATATACATCAGGAATGAGGAAAAGCTTTTTGTGGGAAACCCATGACATTTGCTTAGCTATAGAATAGCAATTACTATCTGCAATGCAAATATTTATAAATTTGAAAACGTTGGCAAATTATTATGCAAGAAATTATGGAATACCTCAGCAGTGGCACTTGGCCCTTAATAGAGTCGGCTAGTTCACGCCCGGCCCAACTTTTCAAGATAATTCGGTCTCTGACAGCGATCCCTACTGTCCCAAATGATAGGGGTTTGGCTCCGACAGCCGAGGCTTTCCAGAACTACTTTACCGACAAGATTTCGTTGCTCCGCCGGGATATCCCCGCTACTTTTGCTACAGTTAGCGAACTCGAGACTCCGCCGCCACTCGGCGGGCCCACCTTCACCCGTTTCCAACTGCTGGACGCAGCAGCCGTCGATAAGTTACTTGCTGCAGCTAGACCAACTACCTGCTCCCTCGACCCGTGCCCCTCCTGGCTTATTAGGCCTTGCCAGGAGAAGTTACGCGGCCCCCTGGGCACGATCTTAAATAGCTCCCTTGAGCAAGGAGTCTTCCCAGGGGGGTTAAAAGAGGCTATGGTAAGACCGCTGCTGAAGAAGCCGAATTTAGACCCTTCGGCTCCCTCCAATTACCGGCCTGTTTCCAACTTGCCCTTCCTGGGCAAGGTGATTGAGAGGGCAGCAGCGGATCAGCTGCAGCAGTTCTTAGAAGACACAGCTGGACTTGATCCCTTCCAGTCCGGCTTCCGTATTGGGCACGGGACGGAGACTGTGCTTGTCGCCATTACAGACCAACTTCGCCGCCAGCTGGACCAGGGTGGATCGGCACTGCTCGTCTTGCTAGATCTGACAGCAGCGTTTGATACAGTAGATCATGCATTGTTGACCCACCGCCTATCCGCTTCCGGAGTCAGGGGGACTGCCCTTAAATGGGTGGCCTCCTTTCTCCGGGATCGGGACAGCGTGTGGGGGGGGGATGGTCTCCAGGCGGCTCCCACTTAATTGTGGGGTCCCCAGGGGCCATTCTCTCCCCTTATTATTCAACGTTTATATGCGCCCCCTGGCCCAGCTGGCCCGCGACTTTGGTCTGGAGTGTTATCAGTACGCTGATGACACCCAGCTTCTGCTGCGAATGGACGGCAGGCCGGATACCGTACCCGATTGTTTCCATCTGTGCCTCGAAGCCGTGACTGGTTGGCTGCGGGCCAGCCGGCTGAAGGTGAATCCGTCGAAGATGGAGATCCTATGGCCTGGTCGGCCTGGCCGGGATGAGTGCCGGTTGCCTACTCTGGACGGCGAGCAATTAAGCACGTCGTCAATTGTTAAGAGCTTGGGTGTTCAGTTCGACTCCCTGCTGGCCATGGAGACCCAGGTCTCCGCGGTCAGCAGGGTGGCGTTCTACCACCTACGTCAGGCTAGGCGACTGGCCCCCTACCTGTCCAGGAATGACCTGGCTACGGTGATCCAAGCGACGGTCATCTCGAGACTAGACTACTGTAACGCCCTCTACGTTGGCCTTCCCTTGGCGACGATTCGGAAACTCAAGCTAGTGCAGAATGCTGCTGCTCGCCTGCTGGCAGGAGTGCCGGTGAGGCAGCATATTACGCCCATCCTCCAGCAACTGCACTGGCTGCCAATTGAGTACCGAATCACCTTCAAGGTGCTGGTGTTGACCTTTAAGGCCTTGTACGGTCTAGGGCCTGCGTACCTCTTGGACCGCCTTGCCCCATACGATCCCCGAGATCACTCCGCTCAGCAGAGCAAAACTTGCTGGAGATTCCATCGATCCGCCTCTGCGGATTCCATCGATCATCAACTAGGCAGCGCTCCTTCTCTGTAGCAGCTCCAATGGCCTGGAATGCCCTACCGGAGGAGGCTAGAGCCATACGGGAGCTCGCCCCCTTCCGTAGGGCCTGTAAGACCTTCCTTTTTAAGCAGGCCTTTGGTTGATATATAACGCCTCTTGCTTCCAATTTGACTTAGGACTCTGTGTCACAGTTTTTGTCACGTAGTGTAATTTTAACAATGTCTTAATGTTCTAATGATGCTTTTAGTACCATTTCTGTTATTTTTATGGTTATAGTATTGTTTTATTTTGTTCGTGAGTCGGCATGAGTGTTGCCTGCTGATCACTATGTATGTCTTGTAACCCGCCACGAGCCCTCGGGAAGAGGCGGAATAGAAATGCAAATAATAAAATAAAATAAAAAAATAAAATTGTTCTGGGATGCTAGTTTCCAGTGGAGAGAGTCAATGAGATTGACAAATCAGAACAGTATCAAGATATTGGCTGAGATGCTAGATGTTGGCACAGCAGGGCTTTTCTTCAGTTAGTGACTGGAACAGAAATAGAACGGAAACAGATTTGTTTCAGAATACAATGACTTTGGCCATTTTTATCATGTTCACTCACATCAACACCATGAGCTCCATAATGCAACATTCACACAGAGGATCTCGGATCTAATTATTTCCAAAGTGGTCCCAATAGATCAGCGGTTTCTAAAGTGTGCTCTGTGGAGCCCTTGGAGTTCTGTGAATCACACGGAGAAGTCCCAAAAGGCCCCCAAAAGCCTTTTATCCTTGCTTCCCTCACCACCAAATTCTTCTCACCACACTCACTTTCAAAAGTCTCTTTTAACTTCCATCACTGTCAAAAGCCTTTTCTCCTCATCTCCCTCACTATCAAAAGCCTTTTTGCTTATCTCCGTCACCACCCTCACTTCCTTCACCACCAAAAGCCTTTTCTCCTTGCTTCCCTTCTCACCAAACGCCTCTTTCCCTCATCTCCCTCACTGTCAAAAGCCTTTTTCCTCACCTTCCTTGCTGCCAAAATATTTTCTCCTTGCCTCCCTCAGTAAGAATACTTTTGTAAAAAGTTCTGAAATATTTGTTTTATTGAACACACATCCCTAGCATAATTGAATGTGTGTATGTATGTGTCAGGCAGGCATGTAGCCAGGGGGGGGGGGCGCTAAGGGGGCTTCAGCCCCCCCCCCCCCGAAATTCTCAGGGTGGTCCGCGAAAAGGCATTTCTGGTACATTATTTAAACTGTTACGTGCATTTAAATCATGATCTGATCACCATGCTCATTATATCCCACATTAATGGGGTTATTGGGATAACAATACAAAAGAATTGCTAGGGTAGACCCTCTTCCACCCAGTCTCAGCCCCGAACCAAACTCAGCCCCCGGCGAATCAAAATCCTGGCTACGGCCCTGGTGTCAGGTATTGAGATTTGGGCCCCTGGTAATTGCGGCCAAACTCTGGAGCCCTGACAGTCATAACAAAATAAGGTCTGACATGAGACATGAGAAACAACAATCCAATGCTCGGGCGGGAACTGGAAAGCAGGAAAAGGGGCTTTGAATCACCAAGGAATGTGAATATAAGGGGGAGGAATTTGGTGCGCGGACACTTTTTGCTTTTTGTGTGATAGCAGTGTGTAGTAAAGTTCCTAGTGATTCCCAGAATGTCTCTGCGTGGTCATTTAGAAGTGGCTGCAGCTGACCATTGACAGTTTGTATATAGTCAATCGGCTGATTTCCTATCAGCTCCCACTTCCACACACAACTGTGGCTTGACTTGCTGGAACCACCAAAGGCCCTCCCTCCAATGATATTCCAGGTTAAAGAGAGTGTTGTGAAAACACAAAAGGGCCTTGATAGATTTTTAAACAATTTGATTGGCAACCCCTACCAACGGGCTCCACAAAAACAATACTTCCCACCCCCCAAGTGAATGCATCCATATCTGGACAGTGTAATCCAAGATTTTGCTTATTTTATCCACCATGGACATTTCAGTGTTGTCTGTTCTTTCAATTGGCGCTCAATTTGCATGATTCTGCCCCCTCCCGATCCCATAATGCCCCGCGTGTTCATGAAATCTTTCTATGTAATTATTTTCCAAGATGCTCAAACTTTCTGAAACCACTGTAACTCCCCACAACCATACATCTCGACCAAATTTGGCACACAACCCGCGGCCCCTCCATGACAAAGAAAACACATTGAAGAGGCTCGGAGAAATTATCGGAGTTATAGTTATACAACATTCAGAAACAACATTGAATCTACCAATGACAGATCTCAGCCAAACTTGGCACACATACCCTACATGCCCAACTTGGAATACCATCATGGCATCAAATCCCCGGAGGACTGACAGCTTGCCTGCCCTGTGGATGCCAGCATTCCTCCCCGACTCCCCCCCCCTCCAAGACTAGTAGGAGGAATGGATCCCTGGAGGACTGACTGCTTGCCTGCCCTGCGGACGCCAGAGTTCCACCCCAATCTACTTCTCGAAGACCAGGAGGAGGGACGAATCCCCAGAAAATTTATTTATTTATTTGTCACGTTTCTATACCGCCCCCCTCAGCCCGAAGGCGACTCGGGATGGTTTACACAGGCAGTCTCTGCCCTCAATACAACACAAGCAACAAGGCAACCCCCCCCAAGAAACCATATAATAACAAGTTAACAATTAAAAACATACAATTGCAGTCTCAGTGTCATGTTGAAATCAGTTTTCATCGCATCGTCGTCATTCCATATATCTCATTAAGCCTTATATTTCATCAGCAAATGCCTGCTCAAATAGCCAGGTCTTGACTTTCTTGCGAAATGTCAGGAGGGAGGGGGCCGATCTGATGTCTTTAGGGAGGGCGTTCCAAAGCCGAGGAGCCACCACTGAAAAGGCCCCGTCTCTCGTCCCCGACAGTCGCGCCTGCGAAGGAGGCGGGACCGAGAGCAGGGCCTCTCCAGATGATCTTAAACATCTCGATGGTTCATAGGGAGAGATGCGTTCGGACAGGTAAGCGATTCTTTGCGTGCCCAGTGGATGCTTGCGTTTCACCTTGCTCCTCCAGTAATCAACACCTGCCCCAGCAGAGGGAACCTTGTTCTGCCTCATTAAAAGGAACCAAGTCCTGCCTCATTAAAAGGAACCATGTTGGGCCTCATTAAAAGTAACCAAGCCCTGCCCCACTGCAAGGAACCAAATCCTGCCTCATGTAAAGGAACCAAGTCCTGCCCCACAACAAGAAACCAAGTCCTGCCTCATGTAAAAGAACCAAGCACAGCCTCCTGTAAAGGAACCAAGTCCTGCCCCACAGCAAAGAACCAAGCCCAGCCTCATGTAGGTACCAGGTCCTGCCCCAGCAGAAGGAACCAAGCCCTGCCCCACTGCAAGGAACCTAGTCCTGCCTCATGTAAAGGAACCAAGCCCAGCCTCATTAAAAGGAACCAAGTCTTGTGGGTGATGTTGGCCAGATCTGGCCACACCTGCGTACGGGAAGACCAGTAACCAAGGGATTGTTGGAAAAAGACTCTTGAGGCTCCTCAAAGTAATGGTTAATGGAACACGGCAGAGTCAATCTTGGTTGCTTGGGCCACCAAAGATGTTCCCTCCTCAGACGGAAAGGCAATGGCCTCCTCAAAGAAAGCATCCTCGTCCGGCTGTTCCTGCCTGTGACGCCCTCTAGAGGGCTGTTATACCTGTATTTGGTTTGCCATCCACCTGCATGGCTCTTTGTTCTATAGTTCCTTTGTCCTGGCCATTTGCTCCTTTGTTCTGCCATGTGCTCTTTTGTTCTGCCATGTGCTCACCTGGGGGAGGAGGGTGACCCGCCTTCAACTCCTCCTTTTACCGGAGTTTGCCTGAGGGCAGGACGTCCCTTCTGACCTCACTTCCAGCAGAGTATATGGACGAAGCAGGCCGAAGTCTGGAGCCAGGCTCAGACAAGGCACTTCGGTTTACGTATAGCCTTCCACCGCTCTCAAAACCAAGGAATTCAGAAATAGGAAGGACCAACCCTTCACCAGAGGCTGTTT